>LDPL01000012.1:81694-446931 GCA_001305505.1 Neonectria ditissima
GCAAGGGACACAGCTACAGCAGAGCCGGCGGCGGATACGAGAGAGGATGATCCATCTGAACCCTACCCAAGCCGTGGTTGTTGCCCTAGTAAATCTGCTGCCGGATTCCACATATCACGTCTTTCTCGATAACCTATTCTCTTCCTGTGACCTCTTTCGCCGGCTCCGGCAGTGTGGCCACGGAGCCACCGGCACAGCCCGCAGGAACTGTGGCATCTATAAGCCCCTTGTCAAGCTCAAAGCTACGGATAATACAGCTGCCGGCAGCCTCGAATTCAATGTCATCAGAGCTATCCCTACGGCTGATAATAAGGTCAACCAGGTAGCTTGGAAAGACAACGCCCTTGTGTTATTCCTATCAACTGTATTCAGGGGCGATGAAAGACTGGACCGCAAGAGGAAAAGACCGACAACAGACCAAATGCAAGCACGGCCAATACAGCGTTTTTTCGGTGACGAGCCTGTCAAGCTGATTTCGATCCCATCCATCGCTGCTATCTACAATGATGAGATGAACGCTGTAGATCGCGGTGATCAGATGCGAGCGTATTAGGGCCTTGACCGCCGTGTACGCAGGGGCGGCTGGAAGGCCCTAGCTTGGGACTTTCTGCTAGAAATAGCCCTCATCAACAGCTTCATCTTACAGCAAAGGGGGCAGCCGCAGTGGAAGCCGGAGGCATCACAAGGCAGTTGGCGGCAACGCCTTGTCAATGACCTCATTGCAACATATGCAGTAGAAAGTCAGTCACATCAAAGGTTTCGGACTGGAGACGAATTTACGCCTGTCTCACAGCACAATTGGGTCCGAAATAAGAATTGCTCAGCTTGTCAGGCTTGTAAAGGAATACAGCTTGGAGAGGGGCAGCGGCGGCAGCCCTTGCAAGCAGTCAGTAGCAACAGGGGCCGGAGACCGAAGCAGTCACGATATCGCTGTCAGCAGTGTAATGTAGCTCTATGTAGATCTGGAAATTGTTGGGACTTCTATCACCATATAAAATAGGTGGGGTTAAATGTACCTTTAATTTGCTTTACTCTGGTTAGCTAGAACCCCCTGCTCGTGACCCAAGTGTCATCTTACGACAGTCAAAGGGATACTATAATATTATAAAAGGTATTAGTAATATCTAGCTATACCTATAGCTAGATTAGCTCTAGTAGCTATATATATATTATTATCTTACTAATAGTATAAATAGTAATAGTAATAGTATTAATAGTAGTAGTATAAGCTTAAGTATTCTTATTACTAAACTTAAGTTAGTAGAATAAGTATAAGATAGAAATATATATAGCTTAGATAGTTTAAACTCTAGTAAATTAATAGTAAAAGTATAAGAAAACTAATAATAACTTACTATAAGGTCCTAGTACTTAGTTTTAGTCTTAGAGAGATTCTTAATAATAAGTATTATAAAGAGTTAAGCTAAAACTAGATAATTAGTATAAATAAGCTAATTTATAGTAAGTTAACTATTAAGGACAGTATTTACAGTAGGGAGTAAAAAGGTAAGATAGACTACTAGATCACTATAAGGTCACTACAGCAAAGGTACAATAGTACTATAATATATATTAATCTCTAACCTCCCTATTCTTCCTAGTTATCTAAGCTCCTTTTATCCCTTTCCACTCTAGTCGTCTAGAGCAGGGTAATACACACTAGTAACACCTAATCAGTATAGTCACTCTAAGACTACAGCAGCTCTATCACTTCTACTCTAAGACTACAGTACCTCATAGCTCCACTTCTAGCATTATAGCATCAATAACACTTTAGCATATAACAAAGCCTCCCTACTTACAAAGGCCTATCCCCAGGCCTTCAATCTTCCAGTAAGGTAGCTATAAATATAGTCATTAACAAATTATCAATAACTAACATACGATCATTATATTATTCCTTGGCCTATTATAGTCACCCAATTAAGCAGCAAGGTAGTATTAACCTAGCTGTAAGTGGTCATAGAGATACTAGGTATAATATAGTCCTATAATACGTTTTAGCCCTAATCTATCAGCTAAGCCCAATTAAGCTACACAGCTGAAATACCTAATCATAAGTAGCTACAGAGGATTTCAGCAATAACATTAATTAATAGGGCATTTATTCTCAATCTAGCAGCTTCACTCAATTTAGCAGCAAGGTAGAGCTAACCTAGCTATAAGTAGTCATAGGGATCTTAGTAATAACATCAACAATCAGAGTATTATTCCTAGTCTCTAGCCATCACTGAAATAGGCAGTAAGATCACTCTAACTAAGCCAGAAGTAAGATATACATTTAGTCATAAATCGCAGCATTATGTTTCTACTCGCCAAATCAGGTCATCCGTTAGGTTGTAAATAGTAGCATTATACTTCTATTGCCTAATTAGGTCAGAATAATCATAATACAGCAGCTATAAATAGGATCATTGTTTAAGCTATGTTTTATTACTGTTAGTTACAGCTAACTAGCTATAGGTTCATAGGGTATTTAAAGCCCTAGCTAGTCCCTGATTTCCCTGCTTTTCCTTCCTTTATTATCACTATTACTATCTTTATAGGTGACTTTCCAGCCTAGCTCTAAGGCTAGCTTCACCGTAAGATTACTACTAATAAGCTATAGTTTCTCTCTCTCTCTCTCTCTCTCTCTTAATCTCTTACGATGTCTCTGTAAGTCTCCTATACCTCTAGCAGCTTTCCTAGTTTACTACTAACTTCATATGACTTAGCTACTACTACTATTATCTTAATACTACTGCCTACTAGTATCCAGGGAAGACTATCTGAACCAAGGGTAGTAATACCACTATAGAGGCCCTAACCTCCTGTGCTCCTATATCTAGCTATAAGTATACTATAACTTTACTAGTAGTCTACCTACTAACTCCTTAGTATAGCTACCTCTTCTAAGTATGCCTATTATATAAAGAACAGGAAGCTATATAAGCTAGTAAGTTACTTTACCCTTTACTTACTTATATCTATAGTATAACTAACTTACTATAACTCAGCTTATTTACACTAATCAGCTAGTTTTAGCCTAACTCTTTATAGTACTCACTAGCAAGGGTCTCCTAGAGACTAAAGCTAAGTACTAGAACCTTATAGTAAGTTATTTATTAGTCCCCTTACACTTTTACTACTAACTCACTAGGGTTTAGGCTATTCAGGCTATACATATCCCTACCTTATACCTACTACACTAGCTTAAGTTTAGTAATAAGAATACCTAGGCTTATACTACTACTACTAATACTACTACTACTACTACCTATACTACTAGTAAGGTAGTAGCATATATACAGCTCCTAGAGCTAACCTAGCTATAGGTACAGCTAGATATTACTAATACCCTCTATAATATTACAGAGAACCTAGGCTATAGTATCTCTAGTATAGCCTTACTACTACTTTGTATAAGGCTTAACTTAGTCCCTTAGGATCTTAACCTAGCTATTAATAATAACAAGGAGGAGTAATAGGGGGTATTACTAGGGGGCTACTAGTAGTATATAGTAGGTTTACTGATTATTTTTTAGAGTTCTTAACCTAGTCTAGTGTAACTAAGGGTAGTTAGTATACCCTCTCCCTGCCTTTTAGGTATTTTTTAGAATCAACCTAATTTATATATTAGACCTATTACCTTATTACCTCACTGTAAATTTACTATTTATACTCTACAATAAAGTTCTTATCTATAAAGTCTTTATAACTAACCTATAAACTCTCTATATTATTATAGCCTTCCTATTTAATAAGATATTACTAGTTACTCTTAGATCCTTTGTATATAATAATATATTTAATAATATAGATATTATCAGTAATAAAGGGGTTATCTTACTACTATATTACTTCTAGTTTATTATTCTTCTATTTCTCTAGGTTTAAGATATAGAAGATATTATATATCTATAATTATAGTAAAAGCTTAAGCTTATAGGTAAGACAATAGTCTTTAATATATCTAGTTATCTAGTAGGGTCCTATATACTTATCTACTAACTTCTTACTAAGTCACTAGATCTTAATATTCTTTATAGATAATAGGACTAAGTCTCCTATGTTAAATAATATTAGTTCTCTCTTATAGTTATACTAGGTAGCCTAACGTTTATAAATATTACTAAGTAGCTTCTATATTACTTTATAATACTAGTGAAGTAGGATACTTTATAACTTAGCTAGGGTACTAACTATTAGTAAGGGTTCCTCTGTATAGTCTAGTCCTTAAGGGGTAAATCCTTGTAGGTATTCCACTAGGCTCTTACCGATAGATAAGTACTTACTCGTATTATAGGTATATTAGGCTAATAGGAGTATATTAATCTAATTGGTCTATTCCTGATTATAAAAATACTATATATAGTACTTAAAGGTTTAATTAAGCCTCTCTATCTAACTATCTATTTAGGGGTAGAATATAGTACTAAGTAGCTACTTAGTTATAAGTAGGTTATAGAATATTCTCTAGTACTTAGATATAAAGAGGGAGCTATAATTAGTAATAATCCCTTTAGGTAATCTATAGTCTTAGAAGACTCTCTCGAGGAATAAGGTTACTAGTCCTTCGGTAGTAAGTTACTTTAAAGTTAGTATAAACAGGGAGTATTTCATAAATTAGTTAACGATAACCAAGATACTATCAGAAATATAGCCTCTTTCCTGTGTAATAGGGGGCAAATTAGTAATAAAGTCTATTGAGATTTCTTCCTACAGTCAAGTTAGCACTAGGAGCAAAGTGAGATAGCTATAAGGTTAATATAACTAGGGCTTAGTCTACTGGCAAGTTATACAGATTCGAATGTAATCTTTTATATCTTTCTTCATTAAGGGCTAGTAGTACTATACCTATAGCCTTCTAAGACTCTTACTAACTCCCTAGTATCCTACAGTAGGATTATTATATATTAGTATTAATAATTCTATATACATACTAGGAGGAACATAGATCCTTTGGCTATAATAAAGTAGGCTATTCTTACTAATAGACCATTTGGCCTCTTACTTCTTTATAGGCTTCTTTGCTATAGTCTTACAGTAAATCATCTATAACTTCTCCTGATAAAAGGAATCTACTTCTTAAGCATTTTATATAGCTATAGCTAAGGAAATCTCTATTCCTAGCTTATTAGCTCTCTTAAGGCAAAGGTCTACTAACCTTACTATAAGACTACCTTTAGGGCTCTATAAGATCACTACTATATATACTAATATAAAACCATAGGTAGATTTACCTCCTCCAAGAGGATTATCTACCTAAGTAACTAGTAATCTACAGTCAGAGCCCACTTTAGGAGCTACTATACTACTACTATACTACTCTCTGGTATCAAAAGCAAAACTCACATCTAGCATTTTACAGTCAGGGCCCACTTCAGGAGCTACCTTACTACTACTCTCCTGCCTTTCAGCTTTAAATCTACTAAGAAACAGTAGTAAAGTAGCTATTTAAGCCCTATCTACTACTTCCTTATCAAAGTAATTAGGCTACCTTAATAGACTATCTACTAAGTTCTTTACTCTAGGCTAATAGATAATCTTAAAGTCAAAGGGGTAAAGGTTATTAAGTATAGCAACCTACTTAGATAATAGCTTTAGCTTTATCACAAGGTATTAATAATTCAAATAGTCTATCAGAACCTTAATCTTAGTATCTACATAGGCTAAATAGTACCTCTAAGTGCAAAAGGCCTCCTCAATAGCTAAAAGCTCAGAATCAGGGGTTAAATATCGCAATTCTACTCCTATTAGCTTATGTAACATATACGCAATAGGGTGCTAGCAGCCTTACTGTAGCTACAATAGGACTATGCTAATAGTGTATCCTAACGCATCTATCTCAATCCTTAAAGGTACACTAGGGTCAAAGTAAACAAGGATAGGTTCCTCTAAGAACACCTATTTCAACTGCTTAAACATATCAAACTTACAGCAGTCCAGCTAGAAGGTTCTTTTATTATCACTACATAGTAGGTCCATAAGAGAGGCTATAATTTTACTGTAATTCTTAACAAAGTATTAGTAAAATCCTATAAATCCTAGGAAAATCTAGATATCCTTTATACAGTAAGGTAGTAGCTACTTTATAATACACTTAATGTATTCTAGCTCTATATAGATTCCTTTAGTACTTACTATAAACCCTAGGAAGCCTATACATTAAAGGTTAAATTCGTATTTCTTAGGATTAGTATATAGGCTAATAGCTTATAGCTAGGTAAGGATATCACAGATATACTATAAGTACTCACTAGGTTTACTACTATATATTAGGATATTATCTAGATAGATAATATAGATAATATCTATTAGCTCTATAAGGATATTATTAATATATTCTTAGAATATTACTAGGGTATTAACCAGTCTAAAGGGCATAACTAAGTATTCAAAGTAACTATAGTAGTAGTAGAAAGCTATCTTTTATTCATCTCCCTCGTAGATATATAGCCAGTAGTACACATCCTTTAAGTCTAGCTTTATAAAGATCTATACCTTACTAAGCCAATCTAGGATCTTATAGATCAGAGGTAAAAGAGCCTTATCCTTCCTAGTAATCTTATTAAGACCATAATAGTTAACACAAAGGTATAACTTACCTCCTTTCTTAGGGATAAATAAGATTAGGGCCCTAGCTAGGCTAATAGACTATCTAATCTAACCTTTCACTAATACATTAGTAAGGTAAGCCTAAAGGACTTCTAGCTCCTTTACAGTAAGACTATAGATAGGTCCCTATAGTAGTATTTTACCTTCCTCTATATCAATAGTATACATTCATCCTTCAAGTGTTAGGGGATCTACTTTCTCTATCTTAAAGATATCTCTAAATTCTAGGTAGAATTCTAGGTGGTTAGTCACTAGCTTCTCATTACTAGGTCACTGTAACTCTTTAGTAGTTCCTTTTAGCATTATAGGGGTAAGTACATCCAATAGATTACTAGTAATCATAAGGGCAGTAATATATTCTTTAGTAGCCTTACATATTCCCTTCTTCTTTATAATAACCTTAATATTACTTTATAGTATACTATACCTCTAAGTCTTTATTTTCTACTTAAGGACTTAAGGTTCTATATTATAAAACTAAGGGTCTCTAAAGATTACTCTATACTAATAGATTATAGTAATATAGAAGTAGACTTTATATATCCTTACCTTCCCTATACTATTATAGACTATTATAAGTTATTAGAGGGTTCCTTAGTTCTTAAGGACTTCTTAGTTAACTCCTTTAATCTAGACCTTACTAGGTTTAATAAGCTTCTATTTAGTAGTAGTTAAGCAGTAAGGGTAAAGGAAGTTCACTTTAGCCCCTATATCTACTAAGGTATTCCCCTCTAGTCTTTTCCACTAGCCCCCTATATATATCTAGGTTCTAATAGTCTAATATATTAGTAGGGATAGGGTCTAGTTAGACCTCTATTAGGTTCTAAGGCTTGTGAATTAGATGTTATTAGGAGCTATTATAGGTATAATAGGGTTATAGCTAGCTAGATGCCGGTTCATAGTATAACAGTTACTCTTACATATCTTATAATCAGGCTTAAAGCACTTCATCGAAATGTATCCTTCTTCTCTATACTTATAGTATATAATAATACCTCTATAGGGCTAGTAAAGTACCTATATAGCCACTAGGGTATTAGTAGGATTAGTATTTAGGGTAATACTTAAAGTAGGTAATAAGTATATATTACTATAGCTAGGGTTAGGTCTTCTAAGGATAGTCTCTACTTAGGTAACTAAGCTAATAAACTTCTACTAAGTCAAAGGGATCTTACAGCTAACTACCTAGGTTTATAGTATAAGTATAAATCAATAAATCACTAAGTAGACTCAGTAGGAATCAGGCAACTAGTCTAGGAGCTCAGCTTCTAGGGCTTCATAGTAGTTAAGGAAGTTCCTAACAGTCTAGCCTAGCTTTATATAGTAGCATACTAGCTTCATAGTCATTTTAAGGCATTAGGTAAGATCATTATTAATAGTCCCTTTAACCTAAGTAAAGTAATCATTCTATATAATCTCATTGATTTAACCTTATTGATCATTGTTAAGGAAGCTAGTCTAATATAGCTTAACTAATCCTTCGAGATAGTTACTAGTAAGTAGGACCTTCAGTAGGTCTATATAGAAGCTTAAGGGATATAAAAGGAATTAGCTGTTAAGATCAGTAAGATAGATCCTTAATTCAGTCTAAGACTTTACACTATAACAGGGGGTCTTTAAGATAAGCTTACTGATATTATAGTCAGGGGTATACTATATATTCATATTATATTTATAGTAAGTTTACTTTATAGGTTACAGTTTATAATCAGGGTCAAAGTCAGAGGTAATTCTAGTATTAATCAGCTTAAGCTAGTATCTCTTACAGCTAATTCACTGTAAGGCCTATAGGTTCTTAATATAAAGGTTTAGCTCTACCTCTTCCGTGAGAATATTATTATATTCAGAGGGAGGGTTAAGATTATAGTTAAATAGGGGGTTTAATAGTAATATCTAACTCTTAGGTTACCTATCTTAGGTCTACGAAATCATAGGGTCTCTACTACTTATTAGGTATGAACCTAAAGAGGTAGGCAGTATACTAAGAGGGTTATTAGTAGTAGTTATCTTCCTCAATAGTCTACTATACCTATAGGTTTAGAGAGATTAACTTATCAAGGATAGTATTCACAGTAGGGAGTAAAAAGGTAAGATAGACTACTAGATTACTACGAGGTTACTATAGTAAAGGTGCAATAGTGCTGTAACGTATATTAATCTCTAACCTCCCTATTCTTCCTAGTCATCTAAGCTCCTTTTATCCCTTTCCACTCCAGTTGTCCAGAGTAGGATAACATACACTAGTGATACCCGATCAGCACGGTTGCTCTAAGACTACAGCAGCTCTATCGCTTCCGCTCTAAGACTATAGCACCTTGTAGCTCTACTTCTAGCGTTATAGCGTTAATGACACTTTAGCGTATGACATTAACTATATTATAGATATAAGTAAGTAAAAAGTAAAATAACTTATTAGTTTATATAGTTTCTTATTCTTTATATACTAAGTATACTTAGATAAAGTAACTATACCTAGAGTTAATAAATAGACTATTAGTAAAGTTATAGTAAACTTATAGCTAAAGATAAGAGTATAAGAGGTTAAAGCCTTTATAATAGTATTACTACTCTTAGTTTAGATAGTCTTCCTAGGGTACTAGTAAGTAATAGTATTAAGATAATAGTAATAATAACTAAGTTATATAAAGTTAATAGTAAACTAGAAAAACTACTAGAAGTATAAGAGACTTATAGAGATATAGTAAGAGAGTAAAAGAAAGAGAAAGAGAAAGAGATAAAGCTATAGCTTATTAGTAGTAATCTTATAGTAAAGCTAGTCTTAGAGCTAAGCTAGAAAGTTACTTATAAAGATAATAATAGTAATAATAAAGGAAGAAAAAGTAGGGAAATTAAAGACTAACTAGAGCTTTAAATACTCTATAAACCTATAACTAGTTAGCTATAACTAATAGTAATAAATATAGCTTAAATAATAATTCTATTTATAGCTACTATATTATAATTATTTTAACCTAATTAGATAATAAAAATATAATATTACTATTTATAACCTAATAGATAACTTAATTTAGTAAGTAGAAATATAATACTATAATTTATAACTAAATATATACCTTACTTCTAGCTTAGTTAGAGTAACCTTACTATTTATTTTAGTAATAGCTAAAGACTAGGAATAATACCCTAAATATTAATATTATTACTAAGATCCTTATAACTACTTATAGCTAAATTAGCTCTATTTTACTACTAAATTAAGTAAAGCTACTAGATTAAGAATAAATACCCTATTAATTAATATTATTATTAAAATCCTCTATAGCTACTTATAACTAAGTATTTTAGCTATATAGCCTAATTAGGCTTAGCTAATAAATTAGGGTTAAAATATATTATAGGACTATATTATATCTAGCTTTTCTATAACTACTTATAGCTAGATTAATACTATCTTACTACTTAATTAGATAACTATAATAGGCTAAGGAATAATATAATAATTATATATTAGTTATTAATAATTTACTAATAACTATATTTATAGCTACCTTACTAAAAGATTAAAAGCCTAAGGGTAAGCCTTTATAAGTAGAAAAGCCCTATTATATACTAAAGTATTATTAATACTATAATACTAGAAGTAGGGCTATAAGGTACTATAGCCTTAGGGTAACTATACTATAGTACTAGTATATATTATCCTACTCTAGATAACTAGAGTAGAAAGGGATAAAAGGGAGCTTAGATAACTAGGAAGAATAAGGAGGTTAGAGATTAATATATATTATAGTCCTATTATACTTTTCCTACTATAACCTTATAGTAATCTAGTAGTCTATCTTACCTCTTTACTTCCTACTATAAATACTATCCTTAATAATATTACTATTATAACTTAGCTAGATATAGCTTTTATAGCTACTAAGCTAGTAGAATATATACTTAACCTATTAGACTAATATTATTAAGCTATTAATTATATTATCTAATATCTCTTTATAACCTAATTCTTAGCTATTTAATATAGTAGAAAAGGAATAGCTATAGCTTTAGACTAAGGACCTAGGGACTTAGTTAGTTAAGCTATTAAGGACCTAACTATTTAAATTAGTAACCTAGCTATAGTTTAAGTTAACCTTCTAGCTAAGGAGCTAGAAATAGTAACTAATACTACCTTTATAGATAATCTATTAACTAGGAAGTTATCCTAAGGATCCTTAATATCCTTATTTAGAGGAGTTATTAGCTAGAAAGCTAGAAAACAGGATATAGTTATAACCTTATCTATAGAGGCTAAATTACTAGCTTTTACCTATATAGCTAAGAAAGTTATTATAACCCTCTAGCTTTTTAAATAGCTATCCCTTTAGCTAGATTATAACCTAATTATTAAATATAATAACTAATAGATAATATAGCTTATAACTCTATAGATCCCTAGGATTAAGACTACCCTTAAATATATTAATATTTATAACTACTAGGCTAAATATATTGAAAGTCTTATATACTACTCAGATAGCTTAGATATGTATATATTATATATATTATCTCTGTATTAACTATTTATTAGGATTATAATATAGTCCTAAAAGTAGGGCTCTTAGGATCTCTACTAGGGGTAACTACCTTCCTCTTTAGCTACCCCTCAGTAAACGTTTACTAGTTCTATATAATCTCCCTTAGAGTTACTCTTTATATATTCTAATCTAATATACCCCTTTAGCTTAAAGGCCTTACTATTAAGCTATAATCTTTATCCTTCCTCCTCTACCCTAATATCTCTAAGGGGTCTATAAGCTAAAGCTATTAAATAAACTTTATAAAACCTTCCTTTAGTAGGCTCTTTATTAAGCTATTAGTAAGTAGTTATATTAATAGAGTAAATATTATATTAATCCTTTCCTCTACTATTTCCTAATATAGCTAGTAGTTATATATATTAATATATCTTAACTTTATATATAGCTATATAAGTTTAGCTATTATAAGTTAGATAGTCTACTTATTATTATATTTAATAGTAACTTTTATAGGTATAGTAACTACTTAGTATATAATAGGTAAGGATAAGTTAACTTATAGAGTAGAGATAAGTTAGCTTATAAAGAGAGCTTTCTTTACTACTTAGGATAATATAAGGAGCTTAGCTTTAGTAGTTAATATAGTAATAGTATCCTATTTATTTACTCTCTAGGAAGTAATCCCTCTAAATAGCTTTATAATGAATACTTAGGAGCTCTAATAGTCTATTGAGTTATTAGTAAAACTTATATCTAATGCTACTTATAGGCTATCTTCTTTATATCTAGGTATTATACTATATTTAAGGGAGAAACCTTAGGTTTAAATAAGGTATATTAGGGCTTAGTTAGCTACTTACTAGTATTAAGGCCCTAGGTTCTAGTTAAACCTAGTAAGCTAGCTTATAGTAAAAGTAATATTAGGTTAAGTTATTATAGTAGTATATATAATAGTGCTAACCTTTCATTAGTATAGGTTAATACTCCTAGAGTTTATAATCTCCTTATAGGGTATTAGCTCTTCTTATATTATTAGGGTTATTAATTATAGGTTTAGGGTACCCTTAGGGAGTATTTAGTATATCTTATCAATATATAAGGACTATAAAAGCTAGAGGCACTAGTTTTCTCTATTATAGATAACTTTAATTCCTAGGAACCAATATAGGGGCTTACCTCCTTCTAGGTAATAGGTTTTCTATAGGTCTTCTATTAGCCTTATTACTTTACTCTTTATCTATAGTAGAAAATATAGAATATAGTTATCTATATAGAAGAAGAAGATAATATCTTTATAAAGCTAGTAGTAGTTTTTACTAGGTATTTAGTGAAAGCCTACTTATAGTAGGCTCTTCTTAAAATACTTTTACTATAGTAATAGGGATCTTTATAGTCTATAGAGAGCTTTCTATAGCTTTAAGATTATTCCTAGCTTCCAGTATCCTTTAGGTATCTCTATATATATATCTTTATTAAGCTTTATATATATAAAGGTATTAACTATATTATATTATAGTATATTATAGTTAAATTAGTTAGCTAGAGCTATAAGGGTCCTAAATGATATACTAGTAAGGGTTACTATATAGGTCTTTTGGCTATTAATTGCTTACTAGTTACTATATACTATAAGGTATACCTTAATCTTTAGGAATCTATTATACTTATTAAGCTTATAGATATATACTTAGTAGTAGCTAAGTACTTTGTAACTACTTACTATAGACTTAGTAACTTTAATCTAGGATTAGGATTCCCTATAACTTTATAAGTATATCTTTTCTACTGTAAGTATTATATCCTAGTATAGATGACTAGATCTCTTTGTATATGAGCTAGGAAGTGGCTCTAGTAGTCTCTAGTAAGTACTAATACTGGGCTGCCTTTCCTCTCTATATATAGAGCTCTTTCTATCCTTTAGGGCTTTTTGTTTTCCTACTAGATTAGTAAAGCTTATCCTATCCCTAAGGGCTTTTTACCTTTCTATATATAGTTTAAGTTAAGGATTATTTATACTTTCTCTGTTAAATAGTCTAATAGGGCTAGCTAGGCTACTATTAACTACTTAGTAGTTGCTTATATAGTTTCTTAGGGATTATAGTCTCCTAGATAGGAAAGCTGTATTAAATAAGGTTCTTTGTTTTACTGATTACTTAGTGAGTGCTCTACTTACTATCTTATTATTTGCCTTTTCCTTGTTATACCCTTTATACTAAGACTAATAGCTAAGGTATAGAAGAATATAGTAGGTAGTAACTCTAGAGGGGTTAAGAGTACTTTAAACTTAGCTATAGTATATCTCTTATTTGTATTATCTTTTACTAAGCTTATTTCTAGCCTATTTAGTAAGTACTTAGTAGGTTATTCCTCTTTAGAATTATCTTAGATTTTATTAGCTTTATTATCTAGTAGCTATAATACCTACTGCTTGGTTTATTCTTAGTATATAAGTAGCTTTTAGATTTGTTTCTATATTACTTCTAAGTCTTCTTGTAGTAGGTTATCCTAAAGGCTCTCTAAGTATCTATTAAACACTTAGCTCTTATTAAATGTAATATCCCTTATAGTAAAGACTTCCTTCTATAGTAGATTTTATACTCTAAAGGAATTACTTAATATATAGCTAACTAGGAAGCTAATCTAAGCTCTTAGAGACTATCTTTAAAGTTAATTTCTCTATAGCTATAAATCTACTATAAGTATAAATACCTTATAGCTATAGGCTTAGAGATATAAGAGGTTAGGCTTTATAGTCTCCTTAGGGTGAAAGTTATAGTAGAATAGCTTATATAGGGTTTTCTTATCTCTTTATACTAAGGGTGTCTAGTTATATAGGTAGGTTACTACTTTAATTAACTCTAGCTATAGGTATTTAGGTAGCTTAGCTTCTGCTTATATTATATAGCTCTTCTAGATAATAATAGCTATAATTCGTTTAGTATCTTTATTTTATACTTAGGTATTTAGTACTAAGGGCTTAGTAAGTATTCTATAATTATATAATAGCTCTACTACTTAGGGGTATATCTTAGTGATTTTATTATTATATTTAATTATCTTAACTTTAATTAAGTATTATACCTTAAGTATTATAAGGAACTAAGTAATTACTAAGTATAAGGTATATATTAAGTAGCTTATAGTATAATAGTCCTATAAATAACTAGTTACTTAATCTATAAAGATCTAGACTAATATATAGCCTATATAGCCTTAGGTTATTAGGTAGAAATTAAGGGTAATTTAGTCTCCTAGCTTTACTCTTATTATAGCCTCTTATAGGACCCTTCTAATTATTTAGTAAGCTTTTACTATACTGTAGGTATTATAGTCTATAGTTATAATTCTCTATAGTCCTTTAGGTTCCTCCCTCTTTATCCTAATACCCCTTAAGGTACTAGTTAAGCATTAGAGAGTATCTAGTCCTAGATACCTAAGGTATTAATACTATATAAGGGTATTTCCTTGAAGGGGTTATTAATAGGTCTAGGATATATACTTATATTTCTTCTAAGGTATTAGTACTACTAGGCCTATTTAGCTATTATTAGGGGCTTAGTGAGTATTTACTAAGTCTAGTTCTATCTCTCTCTATTTAAGGATCTATTATCCTTCCTACTTATTAATAGCCCTAAGAAAGGTCCTATCTACTCTTCTAAGATAGTTACTTTCTAGTTTTATATCCTATTATAACTCTTATCTTCTTAGCTTAGAGAATAATATAAGGTTAGTTATAAGTAATATATATAGGGTAATATTATAGATTATAAGTTTCCTTAGTAAGCTATTAGTAGATATTAAGTTAATAGTTATATCTTTATATCTATTAATAGATATCTACTTTATATCTAACTAGAAGAAATCTCCTAGTTAGGCTACCTAGAGGTTCTTTATCCTTAAGGTATCTTAAAAGATATATAGTATAGCTCCTAAATCTAAAAGAATACTATCTTATAATAGATAGTAGTTACTAACTACTAGGGCTATATTTATTCTATAGGAGCCTACTAGTCTAAGTTATATTAACCCTTCTAGTTTAATCTTTTATATCTAGTTAGCTAGGTTATTCTTATTCTTTTTAATCTACTATTTAACCTTCTTAGTTATTAGAAGAAAAAGGTAGAAGCTTTATAGTTTCTTCTTAGGGAATATATAGTAGTATTATAAGAGGGAGTAGAAGAGGTTATATACTAGGTACCTTAATTTTAGATTGTCCCTAATGCTCTTCTATAGTTGCTTCTTTCTGTTCAACTTCTAAGTATTTACTAAAGGCTTATTATTACCTTCCTTAGATATCCCTAGTATATAGAAAGCTCTATAGCTAACTTTTAATCTTCTTAGAAGCTCTAGCTAGCTCTTAATAGCTTAGTGAATATCTACTATAATTAGTCTAATAGCTAGGGTACCTACCTAGACTTAACTAATTTATATTATACTATAGGCATTAATCTATAACTCTAGTAATAATACTCTAAGGGCTATTATTAGGTCTATAAGCTACTAGTTAGACTTAGTTACTTCCTAAAGATTAATATCCTTAGCCTTATTAATTATATTCCTCTAGTAAGTAAGCTAATTACCTATAGCTTTATAGGTTATAATCCTTATATAGTTAAATTCTATAAGTATCTTATAATATACTTAGTAAGCTCTCTACTTATACTTATCTTATATAAAAGAGAATTTATTATAGATTAATTAGATCTATTCTAATAGTGGTTTTTCTATAGATTAATTAGATCTATTCTAATAGTGGTTTTTCTATAGGATAATAGTAGTAAGAGAGAAGTTTATCTATAGTCTCTAGGACCTAGTTCTAAATAGTCTTTAATTATATTTTAAAGTCCTTATAGTATTTATTAAGGTGTTTAAAGTTAGTCTATATAGTATTATATATTTATAGACCTTTCTTTATTAGCTTAGTAACCTATTAAGCTTAGATTATAATATTATCTCCTTCTTAGAAGGTTAAGTTATCTTTATCTCTAACTATAATAGTATTAGAGGTTTAAGTTAATACTAATATAGGCTCTTTAGTAACTATTTATATTATAGTCTTCTAACTCTTCCTAAAGTATAAGATATTAGGGGGAATTAGTACTACTAATAATAGTATAGGCTTACTAGTCTTTATTAGGTTAAGGTAAATCTAAAGGTCTTTATTTATTATAATAGTCTTAAGGGTCTTAAACTAGGTAATCTAGTCCTAGTTAGTTATAAGTTTTATTATATTAAAGGTTATTTTAGGTTTTCCTTTATTAAGTAATTAGGGAGTAGTTACTAGTAATTTAGCTTTTAGCTAGATATTCAATTAAATACTTATAGTATATATCTAACTATTAATTATTAAAAGTCTTATATATTACTTAGATAGCTTAGATATATATATATTATATATATTATCTCTATATTAACTATTTGTTAGGATCACAATATAGTCCCAAAAGTAGAGCTCTTAGGATCTCTACCAGAGGTAACTGCCTTCCTCTTTAGCTACCCCTTAGTGAATATTCACTAGTTCTATATAACCTCCCTTAGAGTCACTCTTTACATATTCCAATCTAATAAAATAGACCTATCTAATAGAGACCTTCTAGGTAGAATATATACTAATAGCCTAGATAAAGGTAAATAGACTAACTAAGCTACTATTATAGTAGAAATTTAAGACCTTTATCTAATAGCTAGGTCTTATAGATATTAGGACCCTAATTAAGTTATCTATTAATTCTAACCCTAATAACTAAGACTTAACCTCCCTACCTAATATTTCCTCTAGCTATTAGACTATTTAAAATAGGGTTATTTTCTCTATTTCTATTAAACCTAGGGGAGTATATTAGATAGCCTAATAGGGACTATTATAGTCTACTATTAAAAGGGATAATCTTTTAATATCTGATCTAATGCTAGGAAGCTAGTCTAATCTAGGTCTGACTTTAGGATCCGAGGGGGCCGGGGGCCCCACAGCGGCAGCGGAAGGCCGACCTCATCATCATCTATAAAAGACCAATCCTAGCCCTTCAATAGATAGAGAAATCAAGCAATTCCATTGTCACAACAGCCGTCCTACACAATCCATCCTTTGTGCGATAGCACTTACTGAAACCGCCTGGTATAATCGATCCGCTGGACTACGTGTTAGCATGATGAGATATAGCTATAGCAGCTCCGTACTTACTAGCTGCTATGAAGTTCGACACCCAGCGCCGTGGTAGGGTCATCTGCGTAGGTGATGCGCGCCGCCTCGCTAGAGGTCGGCCCATCAGCCAACTTGAAGCTGAAATGAATCGCCGACGCCGTGGTTCCGCCAACAGAGGGCCCGTTGTTCCAGTAGAGGTATCCCGCAGGCTGCCCATTATCCTTTCTAAATGCCTGAATGCCAAGAGGCCGAGGAGCGGCACTTGCGACGGCTGTTTCAGTGGCGAGGAGAGTGGCAACGTCGGTCTGAGTGACAGTGACCGCAGTGGTTTGAGTAATTGCCTCTGCGGTTACGGTATTGCTGACCACGGACACAGGGATGCTGAGACAGCTGCAGGCAGACGACACCCGGCTCTCTAGGAACGAACCGGGCAGCCATGCTGGATACGGGAGGGTTCCGTCGCGCTTGGCCGGTGCAATCGAGATGGGGGTGATAGTGACAGTGTCAACCTGTGTGGTTACGACGGTGATGTGGTCTGTCTCGGTGATTGTTGCAAACCTACCATGTTGATGCGCTGTCAGCTTGGCAATTTCCAAATGCGACGGGTGGAAAAGGGAAGATGCGGTCGCGACTTACACTGTAGGGGTGACAGTAGCTTCTGCAGTTGAAGCGGCGAGGCCAATAAAGGCACTGCAGAACGGAACAGCCTCGAGCAGGTTACCCTCTGAAGAGAGGAGACGAATCAACTCATCATCACTACTACAAGATCCACTACACCGCCCACGGTTCGGTACAGTTAAACCAAGGCCACCCGTGATGAGCGACGCTGCTCGCAGCCAGAAGAAGCTGCTGGCTTTGGTCGAAAACATTGTACGCAGGGTTCAAAACCACCAAAGGAATGACTGGGGTGAGTGAAGAAAAAGGTATTAAAGACAGGGAGTCAGTTGGCTGTGCAGCTTGGCCTGTATATGTACGAAGTTCATAATCGTGGCTACCTACTAAGGAGTTGGGCCAACGGCTTTGGAGATGCCGCTAACTGTGTTCTAGAGCGTAACGTAGAGATGAGATAGCATTAGGCAATTCAGCGGAGCAGGGGCGCAACAGCCAAAAGAAAATTGACGGTCGATGTGGAATAACGCTTGTTACTAATTGTAAAGAGGCTTGCTGAAGTGGTAGTCTAGATCAACGGGAAAATTGCAAAGCTCATGTTTCCCCCACACTGGCGCTTATAGCGTCCAAGGCTGAACGAGGTAGTACTAAACAGTGACCTAATTACCCAGGCAGTTCCCGCAAACCTACGACGATATGTCTACGAAAACGTCGTCGGCGACGGTCTCAAGTCGGAGACATGATCACGTCGAAGTACAACATAGGCTCATGTATCGCTGTTACGACGCAGTTCATCACGCGCACTGAACAAGAGATCAACCACTTGCCAGCAACCCTGTACAGAAAGGTTTGCTCTGATTTAAAGTATGTGGCTAGGCTTGGTACCCTTGATGCAGAGAATGGTGGATAGTGGCAGGTTTTGACACATTGTTCGATCGTCCCAACTAATCTACACGAAAATAACGGCGCTACTCTACGTCGTTTGCGATAAAATAGTAGCCGTGAGAGTGAGCTTAATCGCCCCACTACACGTATTTCTATAATCGTTGTCCGGATGGGTGAGAAACAGTTTCCCATTGCAGTGCCAAAACAAAGCATCCCCAGCTTCGCCCCACGGACACACCAAGTTGTTGGACGCGTCCAAGCGGAAGATACCCTTGGGTTGGTTTCTAGACTGGAGATAAGATCCAGGAATTAACCCAACGCCCGAGTCCATGTTGGCAGTATTGTACGTCGCAAAGCTCTCATAAGTGGTGAGCCCCGCAGGTGGTCCCGTCAGCGCTTTGAGCGACCAATCCTTGCCGTTCAACTCGAACTGTACGGCGGCATCTTCGGATGGCTGCAGGGTCATGGTATAAAACATGATCGGGGCGTTCACTGCGCCGGCGTAGATGTTGTCGCTGCTCTGCGCCGCAGCGTATTTGGCGACAACCTGGATTGTGTAGGTCGGGAACGCCGCCGTGGTCGTGGTAGTGGTCGTAGGCTCGGTGGCCGTCTCAGTGGTGGACGCCCATGCTTCAGTCGTGACCGCCGTGACTCCAGCACAGGAGCAGGCCGAGGCGTATTGGGCATCGTTGGAGCAAGCGGAGGCATAGCTTGGGATGTTGAATGCTGCATCGCGTTTGACCGGGGCGGCCACGGTGATAGTGACCTGAGGGGCAGTCGTCGTCGTCGTCGTCGTCTGGGCTCCTGGAACGGTCGTCGTGGCCAGGAGATTGGCTCTGCAATCATTCAATCCCGATTCAGATCCCAAGACACCTGTGTCAATCAGCTACTGAAGAAACAGCGCAGTATTAAGGTGGCGGTACCGCTAAGACAGTCGTCCGGCTGGCATGCTGGCTTGCAAGGCGACGCCACAGCCGCTTGCACAGCCACAAACAGCGAAAGCCCAGTTCGAAACTTCATGATTTCCGGTAAGCACGAAGAAGGCTTCAGAAATTGAATGGAAATGGCGACACTTCTTCACAACTTTTGCGCTCGTGGATGGCAATGGGCTGGATTAAAGGGGCGCGAGAAGCCAGCTGCACTAAGCCAGAATAAGGCCATTTGGCGTATTCGCTGTCGCCAAACAAGCAAGGTAAAATTTGCAGATGCGCTAGAAAAACTATTGGCAGGACTAGTGGAAATTTAGCGATTCAGCTCGGCCAAGCCCGGCAACGGGTGCTCCGAGAGGACGCAGTAAGCTTAACTCTACTCGTCTTCTGCATTCACCTTCCCTCTTACAGCCTGACATCACCCCATATTCTGTCGTTCCCTCGCCTAACTTTAGTGGCGGCTGCTAGTTTGAGGGGACCAACGTCTGCTAGTTTCGGACGAATGGTTAGTTGGGAAGCCATGCAATTGTTGTGCCTGACACTTTTTGTCTTGGGTTCTCTAGAAGGCCTCTTGGCGTTGGCGATATTTGTAAAGAACAAAACGGGCTTCAGCGCCACCACGCCAGGAACGTAGGGGTAGAGCGTCATTCGATATTGATCGCCTATCACTTAGAAGAAGCGACACCCCGCACGGCGAAAACTATTCTTCGACCTCATCGTGCGTGATTGGAGAATGCAACTCCAAATTCTCGACCGACCGGTCGCAAATTCACAGTACAAACCACAAGTCCGAAGTAGGATTAGTATTTGCATGCTTGCGGATGTCAACCTTATATACCTACGAGGGTGCGATCACCGTCACAGGAATTATCATGGTCATCATAGAGCGGGCGCCCTTCTTCTCCCAGCGCAATCTTTGAGATTTGAATTGCTATGTCAGAAGGAAAATAAGTTTTGTGTATTTATCGGGAGGTTTGAGCGATGCGATGCGAGCTGTCCTAACTCCCGGGAGGATGTTTGAGGCGCAGAATGAACTGAGGATGCCTGAAGAGAATTGGAGCCATGGAGGTGTACTCTATATATTCTTTCAGGCACGGAGACAGCCCTGTTGATCTGGCAATGGCCGATGCATCTCAATGCTCCACCGAAGCAATGTTGCCCGTATCGGTGATGCCTGCTCCACGGACGCATCACAATCCGATTGGCTGCGGGATTGGGACGAGTGATGGGTGGAAAAGACGGAAGTGGAGACGAAACTACGATGCGAGCGACCGTCTCGCTCCTCGACTCCGCCATGCACTATCATTCCCCTGGAGTTCCCTCTCCTCCCCCTGATTTGCTGTCGAGTTTAAGGCCCAACCCGATTACTAGAGTCCGCCACCACCACCCACGATGATCGCTCGACGCACCCACCGCAAGTCTCGTCTCGGGTGCTCTGAGTGTAAGAAACGTCACATCAAGGTACGTGTCCACTCATACTCAATCCGTCCCTCCATCCCTCAAGTCCCAGCCCTTGCAGCCCAAAGTCCCCCGCCCCTGACTCGCTGTCTTGCATGGTGCGACGAGTCCCGCCCGGTCGCAGCTTGGGCCAGGTAGGTGAATTCGCAGGGATGCGGGTAGTGGTCGATCTGGTTCATGAGGAACTAGGGCCAGTAGGCGCTGGTGATGACCTCGGCCCAGTTGATTGCCGGTGCCATGCCAAAATCCCGTCGTAGGCATTCGGATAGCGCTGAGCGAGCATAAGGCCTTGGCGACCGCCCTGAGAGCATCCGCTCCAGTACGAGTATTTCACAGGTTTCCCGCAATAGTCCTTGATGAGATCGTTGGAATCGCGCAGGGCTTTACTGACTTACCTCGTCGTTGAGCGAAACAGATGCCAAGTTTTGAAGAGCGTAAAGATTGACATTCCCGGGACTCAGCAGTGCCCAGTCAATGGGTTCACTCGAATCTCCCAACCCTGCGTCTGTGGTGACCGTGGCATAACCTTCGCTGAGCGCGCAGCCGTCATCGACATCTCGGTCAATGGAAACCTGCCAGCTACCCAGCCACCGCCGCCAACCGCCTGCAGACGCTCGTTCCAATTGCCGATGGGGAGCCACGTCTCCACGTAAATTAAATCGTCACAGCCTGGGTGCGTGTAGCTGACGGTGACATTGCAGAACGAGGCATTCTCGACAGACAGGGTGGGGTGGTGGAAGGTGTAAGCGCGAGGGACGGTTCGGGTGTAGTTGGAGACGGTTTCCGCTGTCAGCGAGAGGATTTCGGCGCCAAAGAGGTCGAGGTTTGTGAATGTCGAGGGGGAGCAAGCCGTCGATGATCCTGCGAGAGGGTATTGGAGGGCCATGATTGACGGTAATGGATGCGCAACAAACCAAGAACTTCAAGTCTGCAGACGCGGCGGAAGGGGAAGATGGCTTTATGCTGAGAGATGTTAGACAAAACCTCTGACTTCCGAGTGAAATCGTACTAGGCACACGGTTAAAGAACCTTGTAAGTGGCATGGCCTCCTGGTGATGGATTTACGGGGGAATGCGCGTACGGAAACTGGCTTCATTGGGTGACGCATGGTGGATTGTGGGACGGAAGTGCTGGCGGTTCCGTGCACTGGGCTAACTTCATTGGCTCACAGCTCAATCAAGTGACGGCCATCGCCGCTCCGCTTCTCGCAGTTGCGCCATCTCTGCTCGGCTCGAGTAGTGGACATCCGCTCTCCTTGTATCAACCGTGCGAGATCTTTAGGAGACTATACGTTAAGACCGTCTGGTGGTCTCTTGTGACGATAGCCGTACGGTAGATTGCAGCCGATCCTCACGGATGAACAGGTAGCAGACCTCGAGTTTACGAGCAAACATGTCTCAAATCTTCTGTCGAAGGTTCCTCCTCGCAATACAACATTCAACCCGCAGAAGCTTCTCTTTGACTTCACCATGGATACTAGCACCGAATTCTTGCTTGGAGAAAGGAAGCGTCCCGAAATGCATCCTGTAAACCTCTTTGGCAAGCCGAGCTTCCTCTAGATATTGAATCACACCCAACTCCCTGCGAGCCTCTTGCTGTTCAAGGTCTCTGATCTGCACCATGAGTCGAGATTTTAGGTCACGCTCCTCTTCCCCCTTCTTGGTCACCCTCTTATCATACGAAGCTTGTATTTTCTCTAGATATGATCTAGTGTTGCAATACGACGAATTCTCACTGATAACACCCTCCTCTGAGGTTGTGGGAGGCGGTCTTGACCTGGTAAGCCGGCTATGTCCCTAAAAGGGATAGGTTGCGAGACCCACTTATCACCGAGATCCGATTATTCACAGGGGCCGAGGTCTGTGCTGGGAAGTCATATGTTGAGGAGAAAAGATTTATCTATTTATATGGTAGGACAGAACTGTCTTGGAACCTTGATGACAAGCACTGGCATTTCAACATGGAACGGCTGGCTATAAACCTCGTCCTTATCAATAACAGTTATGTGCTGTTCATCGCCTCGTCTACCCTCCTAGCCTACGCAACAGTTGTCAGATGTCTGCGATATCGTCGCAAAGCAGGAATTGAGGCCTATTTTGCAGATGGCAAAAGACCCTTGTCTCACATGACGACCAAAGAGGCACATGATATCATTGCCCAGTTGCAGCTGTTGGAGTTGCAAGATTGCCCTGCTCAAGGTGACAATACACGCCCACTTGAAGATTCATAAGTCGGAGACTAATTATTAAGCAGGCGGGTGGTATTCCGACCATGTCCAAGCTGTTTGCTGTCACTGGCCAAAACACTAGACGGAATGCGGGAAAACGAGCGGTCGACACCGAAGTCCTTCTCCAAGAAGCACAATCTCAGCCTAGGGACTCTGATCGTTACGCTACGGCTGTTGCACGGATGAATTACCTGTGAGTAGTATAACCTTATATCCCTACATGTTGGGTACAAGTGTAATTAAGCTAATCCACGTAGTCATGCTCGCTATCGTCGCGCCAATAAAATTACGGACCCAGACTTGCTCCATACTCTTGGTGATGGACTTGCAGAAATCTTCAAAGTCGTTCATAGAGAGGAATGGAGAGAATTAACCGACGTTGAAAAGTGTGCCATTGGGCTCTTTCACAAGAACATGGGCGACGACATGGAAATTCCTTTTGATCCTCTTCCTTCTAGCAGTCAAGGTTGGAGAAACGGCTTGGAATTCGCCAGGGAGCTTGAGGCATGGACACACCGATATGAACAAGAAGTCGCTCGACCTACAGCTACCAATGACCAGTATGTCCGGGTTTACGTTGACTCAGCTTTGTCGCGAATGCCGGCGTTTGTTAGAAAGACTGTGAGGAAGTACTTGGGAGAGAACTTGGATGACATTATGAGAGAGAGTCTTTGGTAAGCTCCTTAATAATCTTGGTTCTAGATGACTTTGTGAAGGAAGAGAGAAAAGCTAACAGCAACTTCTCTTAGTATCGAACCTCCTGGTTTCTTTTTCTCAGCATTGATTAAACTTGTCCGCGCCATCCGAATCGTGTACTTGCGTTATCTGGCTCTACCACGCACTCGTCCGGTAGAGATTCTTCCTAAAACCCCCAACCCGAGCACCGGGCTATACAATCTCCAACAGAAAGTATTCCAGCCTTGGTATGTCGAACCAACTTTCTGGTCCACATGGGGTCCAAGGGCTTTCCTATTTTGGGCTCTGGGTGGGAAAGCGCCAGGGTCTCAGGGCGACAGATTTCAGCCCCAAGGATATGATTTGACGAAGATTGGGCCTGAGCCGCAAAAAGGGAAGGGTCTGGAAGAGATGACAACAGCTGTGGGCATTATAAAGGCCAGAGGGGTGGTTACATGTCCTTTTTCTCAAGCCAACGTTGCGAGCTAAAGGGTGCAAACGTTTCGCCTTACTTAAAAACAGTCTACCGATCAGAAATGTCTCACAATTAGTGATTGTGGAAACAATCTGCCTGTGAAAGCGTCGGGAGGAAGAGAAATCTTCAAGACTATGTAGCAAGAAGTCGAAACTGTCACACCAGCGGAGGCTGGTATTAGTACGATGTAAGCTAGGGCTTGTGACCCGAAGAATTTTTTTTTAATTAGTAAGTTAAAGAATTACTTTAATACTTATAATAATCTATTAAATTATAATATTTAAAATAATAATCTTTATATTATTAAGTTAAAATATATTCTTAAAAGTAAATCTATTATAATTCTACTAGTTATAACTACTTAGTTTAACCTAAGCTATAATACTAATATTATAAAAAGATCTACTAATCCTTAATCTTATAACTTAGTATAATTTATCTCTAACTCTTATAAATACTATTTATCTAGGTTAACTCAGCATAGGCCCAGTTTGGTATATCTTCCCGCTGCCAGTTCTGCCCACGCTCCTTCTTTCCACGCTTCAACCAGCAGTTGCCACCCCAGGACTTCAGGTATTCCCGAGGGCTCGAGGAAAATGCTACGCTGTCGCACGCCTGCACATCTTCCACTGTACTGTTCAAGTTGATCAGCTGAACACAAGCTTGCAAGCAGTCCTCAATAGTGTAGGCAATTAGTAGCCCAATATCTGCAATCTGACCTCCTCCGTCGGCGGTTGAACCCATGGCCGCATCGATACCACAATACATGTCGAACTTGAAACCGTCGGACGACTTTATCTCCCTTGATTCATCTCCTTCGGGGCAGTCGAGGGTAAGGTTGACCTTGGTGGCCGATATTGGGGTGTAGGGGAGGGTGCCGTTCTCATATGCTGCAGTATCGTTGGAGCTATCGGGTTTTGGGCACGCGCTGGTCTCGGCGGGGGCGGCGGAACAATCGGAACTGGAGATTGGGAGTGAGCACAAGATATCTGAACCAGAACCAAGTCATCGCCTACCTGTCGCAGCTGGCTAGTGCTGCCCCGAGACCTCCCCCAACACCGCCTCCGACCACAATGGCCGTTATGGCAGCGACGAGAAAGCCAAACGCCCAGACTCCTAACCCAAAAGGAAGCCTTTGCTGCCTTTGTTCTGTCGGGGCGTAGTAGTTGCTGTTTGGGGGATACTGAGACATAAACTCTGGTGCCTTTTGGGCACCGTTAGACGCGTGAACGGTGTGGTCCACCTGAAGGCCCTCGCTGTCATGGACGGTTGCCATCATGATTCAGAATTGAGTATAAGAGGACTCCTTAGCTACGGAGGCCAAAGTCCCGCAGGTTGATGTACAAAAAGGGAAGAGCTCAAGGGAAAAGAGTAGATTGGATCAGACGAGACACGTCGGAGACGGAAAAGAGGCAGAAGAACAGGTGGGAAGTGCGATGGGTAATATTCACTGGATTAATGCTGGCCGACGACCAGGCTGAGCTGCCACACCTGTCTCAGCCCTGGATGCACGCTAATTCTAAACCGTCTGATGTGGAAGTTATCGAATTAACTGCAGGAGCCCCCAGTCGTCTGCTTACTGACATGGGTAGAGTCGTACTTTGTCCCAACCGCAGGGCACCATGATCCCGGTCGTGTAGCAGCCGAGCAGCCAAAGGATGCCTCAGCCACAGTTAGATAAAGCAAATTGCAGGTTGTTGGCATGCTATCTATGACGAATGGCTGGGTGGTTTAGTCGCGTCCCTGATTTGTGTCCCGAGGTTTTTGAGCGAGTCCGGTGCGTAGCCGGCCAGCGGTGTGGTGACCATCTCGCCGATGCTCACAAACGGGTCGAACAGCGAAAGCGGCTTTTCGTACTGGGGTCAAACGTTAGGACGCGGGCGTCAACAGGGATCGTTGACTTACTGTATCAACAGCGACGGTCTTGATGACCCTCACGGGCGTAAGAATGATGTCAAGGAAGCCCATCTTGGTGTAGGTGTGGATGCAATCGAGGCACGAAGTGTAGAGCCGGAACCGATTTTGAACTGGAGTTGAACTGTGATGAGCTCTAGAGCAAGAACGCCCGATCGGTCGGACTGCCCTCTGTATTAATAGTTGCTGCTCTCTTTTCTGGATAGCAACTGGAGGGGATGTGAGGGGTAATCGATTGAGATCTAGAAGTGGCCTGGCGCCTAGTACACAGCTGAGACACCACACGAGCACCAATCACTAAGAGGGACCGCCTTTGCAGCCACGCTAACCGCCCGATTTATTGGACTAAGAATGCCATTATCGATTCTGAACAGAGCTGAACCTCGGCGAAGGTAGTGCCATAGGCCGGATCCGAATGGTGTACCAGCCCTGGTTACAAGCGGATGCAACCGTCTTATCAAAGGGACAGATGTCCGAGGTAGCTCTTGCATCATTCAATGTCCCTCAAATCAGAGCGCACAAAGTTGCTCATATTGAGAACAACCTACCTTTAGACCAGGATGCAATTATGAACTGTAATACCGATGGCGGAGATAACGCTCGATAAAGCAGTATTTATTTGACATCAGTTATAAACGGACGTTAAAACACTTATCGGATGAGGGAAAGTAGAGTAACTAAACTCTATGTACAAGTATAATTAGTATTGCTGAGAAGTTCGAGTTAGGACATGGGTGACTCCGTACGCAAACATTGTGAGTCTAGTAGATGTCTGTCTTTTCTTACACCCTCCTGGAGTCGCCCCAACTCCCAAGCATGAAGTTGCAATCTAGACCTTGGTGTAACAGAATCGTTGTAATATGACGGCTAATAGTGGTGCTACTCACTGTCCAGTATATGGAGGTATTGCGGAATACATATCGCACCATCTTACCTCCGGCGGGAGTACATAAACCGAGTGTTCCACACTTCTTGCGTTCTCTCATGTCTCAGGCCTGAGACCAAAGTTGGGATGAATGCGTCTCCCCCCTCCCCTTTACAGCAAGAATTTAAAAACAGCACATCCTATCTAATAGTAGTGTCCTTTAACGTGCCGTTCTATCTTCAAGGAAACAGAAAACGTGACCTGTCTGATGAGGTTAACCTACTTATGGCTCGTGCTGAGAGTATCAGGGCTTATGTTTCGAGATTAAAGAGGTTAGACTTTATGAGTCAAACGAGCGTAGGATGAGTCTTGTCATTTGAGTATGCTTCGTGAATCAATCTTAGAGTTTATCCGCACAGGTTCTCCCCGTCCTACATCAGCTGTTGGCAGCTGCCAACAAATTGGAGTGTTTCACCAACTCAATCTCCAAACATCCAACGCTTTCTTCCCTGTGCATGCGACTTTCTCACTGCCTATACCGACGCCAGCGCTCGCCTCTCGCCCTTGTCTTCGCAATTCTCGCACTGACGTCAACATTTCTGGTCAGACATGCCAGCCCCAAGTTCCTACCAGGTGGCCGCTGCGTGCATGTCGGCGATTCTCGAAAAGCACGCGATTAAGCATGCGATCATCGGTGGCTCTGCCGTTAGCTTCCTTGGCCACACTCGACGAACCCTCGATATAGACGTCTTGATTGACGTCAAGAACCCCGAGGAAACACGAGGCCGCATTTCCCAGCTTCTGATTGATGGCGATTCCCGTTTTTCGGTTGAACATAATAAGCTATTCTTCACGTCACCCCAGGGTCGAATCCCCATCGAGACCCTGCCTATCGGACATATTGGACTTCCTCGTCAACTCCTAGTGATTCGACCAGGCGATGGTAAGTTTCTGCACACTTCGAACACTCCTTCTAAGTGTATCGCGGTCGGCTCTGGGGCGCGGTTGCTACTATCACGAGTTCAAAAAAAAAACCCCCACGGTTTCTTCTTGCATTACTAACGTCCTCCTAGGAACCGTCCCCGTCCTCCATCCGGCAGTCTTGATACTGACCAAGATCAAGCGATGCGTACACTTGATTCACAGCACGCGGCCGCAATCAGTCACCAAATTTCACTCGGATGTCTCTGATATCAATTTCCTGATGAAATGGTTGGTCGAGAATGAGAAGAAGGTCGACTTTGTTGGTTACCAATCGGCTAATGTAGATAAGCTATATGCGGCGACAAAGGACTTGGTCAAGCATTGGAAGGAAACTGGTGAAAGCGAAGGGATTGAGCTGATGGACTTGGTACTTGAGCATAGCGATCGCGAGAAGATTATGGACTAAATTGTTCAACTACTGAAGAACTGTTGTTTCCTAATGCTATTAGTAGAGAATTATAAAAATATTTATCTTAGGTAAATCTATACCTAAATACAAGTATTTACTCTTTTATCTTATAAGCTAAACCTTTATAAACTCTTTATAATTCTCCCTTAGCTTCTCTAATAAGTCTCACGTAGAGCAACTAACACTTGGGAGACATGAGAGCAGGGAGCATACAGGGGGCGGTTTGTGTCTCTCCTCATGCCTGATACCGATACCATATTATACCTAATCATATCAACTGTAGAATAGTGACCGGTCATCCATACTCAGCAATGTGGTAGGTCTTCATAGCGAGCTTTCCCTGATACAACTTCAATCATTGCTTTCTTCATCCATTCTTCATCAGGTCGGAACTCCCAGCTTTGAATTTCTCTTACAGCGTTGTCCAATTCTGACAATTCCCTTCCTGAAAGTGGCTCAGCATCCTCCGGGAACTCCATGTAGTCCCCTTCATAGCTCATGTTGAAAAAAGCGTAAGCAATCACGCTGGCGAGTCCGTCAATTATATTTGTGCGGGCAAAACTGCCACGTTTCTCACGCGCTGCGAGACGCAAAAAGGCGGCGCATGCGACTGAAATGGGGACCGTCCAGACAGTGCACGGGAGCTTGATGTCGCATGCTGAAGTAGGCGCAAGCTCATGGCGGTCGATACCGGTCCATGAGAGCGGAAGAAGAACCAGTCTTTGTTGGCGAGGTCCGTACCTGAGCTCTCCACTGTCGTGTTCGTTGATGATGTAACGAGAACCAAGGTCGCAAAACTCAGACGCATAGACTGGTTTTAACTGTTGTTTGTCGGCGGGATGAAACCCCAGCTCGGTGGTGATATCTCGCGCTGTCTGTAGTTGGTCGTCTGGAATGAGGAAAAATAAGTCCTGATAGTTGTCAGGTAAAACACCGAGACCTAGTGCGCGGTGTGGATTCACTGACCTCATTTGAAACCAGGGGACAGCCCAAGTGCTTCAGCAAATCGATTTCCCAGTGAACGAGAAGAATACTCGAGGCCTCAAACCTTGTCAAGAGCTCGAAAACTTTGCTTGGTAGGCCATCCATGATGATTTGTACTGCGATGTTGTGAAGGGAAGAGTTGTTCTAGGGTAGATTTCAACCGCTGGTTTGAACCTCTATGGTCGATATAGGATTACGTCAGCTTCTCGGATGTGGTCACTGAAACCATGAATAAAACTTTATCGAGGCGGTCGACAGTGCATCACAACCACTTCGATGGAGAAAATAAATAAACCTTGTTTCCGGAATCTTGTATTTTCTCTGTTGAAGTTGTCTATTCGGAAACATCATATTTATTCACATTAAATTGAAGACTCGTGACAAAACATTTCTCTGGCCCATAAATGAGATACATGCGGGCCTTTTTTTCTGTCCCTGCATCTCCTTCAAGTTCACTTAAACGGAAAGACCGAGTCCTCAATGCACGTATGTAGGTCTGAAAAAATGAAGACATGTTGGATAGTGAAGGTGTGGTCGAGAAGAAGGTGCACAGTAGTTGTGACTCGATGCTTCCCGCGAATCATACAATGATTTCGTGCAGGCCTCATCGTTTTTTTAATTATTAAACAGCCTGTCTAATCGAAGTCGCACTCTCGGAGCTAGCATTCTCAAACGAAACCGTAACCTCCTGAACCTTCATAATATTTTTCTTATTGCCCTGTAGCAAAATGTTCTCATCGCTGTCGTTCTTGGTTTGATCCTGATTTCGAGAGGCCGCAACGTCGGTGAAGTTGTTTTTGTTCGAGAGACTAGCGTCCTTCTGCTTGGCCGGATATGAACTGAGGTTATACGAGCCGCCTGGTCCGTATCCTGAGTCGTCGTGCTGTCGGTAACCAGCTGAGCTCGATTCCACGCCACGCACTTTATTGTACAGAGGTCGAAGGGCGGGGAGGGTAACACAGACAACCGTTGTTGTCACTTCGCTGGCAGTCCAAATGACCGAGTCCGAGGTAGCGTCTGGTCGAGAATCAAGTTAGAAAATGATCGGGGTCAAAAGGCTGAGGTGTGCACGGCTTGATGTTTACGTACAGAGGTAGTCAGTAGAATTACTCAGAGCTTCTAGTCCAGATGTCCTAATAACGCCACAGATACCGGCACTTGAAATCGTCAGCTGGAAAGGGTACTTGGATGGATAGGTGATAGCGTAGCTTACAAGACTCCGAGACTGAGAGAAAAACAGATTGCGAGGCGCTCCTTGCGCTTCATGTTCAAGCCACGAAGCGCGATCCAGGGGAAGAGAGCCAAGACAAAGTCCATGACCGCCGCATATGCTAGTGTAGATATTAGAGTTTGCATGTGTGCTGAAATAATTGTCTGTTGACTTACCGCAGTCAATGAAAGCTACTACGGTGAGGCTAACGTAGCAGACTTTTTGATCTGCCAGCAAGGGATTCCAGATCGATTCGACAGGCGTGCATTGCGCGAAGACGGCAACAGACAAGACCATACTGAGAACTAGCATGGAAAGTATACAGAACCAGAGGAACCACCGGTGCCTAATGTGCACCAACCACATCAGCATCAAGTCTCGAAGGCTTAGGCGAGACACAGTAGGTGCGGGCTGACTTACCAAGGCGCAGTGACAATGCGCAACAAGAAGACGGCGACGACAACCTTCCCCATCCCAATAGCCATCGACACGACAGATTGAGCGCAGAGAAGGTAAAGCATTGCTTCCGAAAACTGAGGCGTATCGAGAGCTTCCCTATGCTGGCCCATTCCATGGACGGCAGATAGGGTGGTCAAGATGGCAAATACTGTCATAAAAAGCTGGCTCACGGACCGAGTTAGGGTTATCCTAAGCGTTAAAATGGGGGAAAGTAAGATAGACAAACCGCAACAATGAGCAGACACAAGTCGTCCCAGCCAAGTGATCCTCTGATATATCGGCGAGTGTAAATTCGCAAACCGATGACAGTGTAACTGATGATGTTTTCAGCCCAGATGACACCGACCACGAGGCCACCCTTGCCTCCAATTCCTGCTGCTTTTGCCATTGTGCTGGAGGTTAGAATAAACAGTCAAGGTGGAGGCAGTCTGCAGAGAAGATGCAGGAACACTCAAAAGAGGGGGGTGAGCCGGAAGGCCTCTTCGGAAAAGGTCGTGAACAGGAGGAGTGGGGCGGTGTATGAAGTAGGTGAAACCTGTCCAAGGCAATTCGCAAGTATTGGCAGGAATATGAGTGCTTGGATTCTAAATACGAATTCACCACCGTGTACTTTTCTCTTTCCGCCCCCCCCCCCCCCCCCCCNCCCCCCCCCCCATTGGGCCTCAAAAAGACGGGGATTCGCCTTGGATCCCTTGACCTGCAAGGGCAAGGGGAAGTAGCAAGACTCCGCCGGGTGCAACGATGGTCCGCAGTCTAGTTCCTGAATGGCTGTGTTGTTTATGCGCCTCATAGGTAGACGCGATCGTCGAATTTGCAAACTCGCATGAGGCACCCGCATTACCCCTAAGGAGTGCCAGGGCATGAATCACATATGCTACGACCGGAGTCGTTTTTCGTTAGCCGCGCTGCCCGGGCTGAGAGTGAAGATCGCTGGCTGCAAAAGATGCAAGAAACCCCGACTCTTTCTTGGAGCCACGCGTCAATGCCACCGTGTCCACTCGCATTACCTGCGGCAAGAATGTGAAGAAGCCTTCCAGAAACATGTAATTACGCCTGCACCTTTCGTCCCATAATTTCTTGTATGCTACGGTTCCGACGCACTGTTACCTCGGTCGTCTCATGCATCATGTAATTTGTTCAGCCGCATCAGCTGTTCCTGATTTTGAACGGACCTGTGAAAAGAACAATGTCGTGTGTGATGGGATGCAATACTGCAGGTCTTGCGCGTACCATTCGGCATCACGTATCTCTACCGGGATCTCTACCGGGATCTCTGCCGGGACGCCCATGTCAACATGAGTCGTGTCGGCGGAGTCAGGTTGTGGGATCTACAGTTCCATCGTCCGTGGAGCTTAAACTTTGTCCCGCTCGGCGGGGAATGAAACGGGTACCGTTGGTGGGACCCGTGTGTCAGGCCATCGTCCCCATTTCTACCCTTTTTATCAAGTAGCAGACGATTCTTCAGGACTCGCCGTTCCACCTTATCTCCTAGCTCGGTTAGTTGGAACACATATGCAGCTCTACCAACAGAAACCCAGGGGCAATTGTTCTAGGACAGGGACCCTTGAACCATGGTAGAATACTTAGAGTATTATACCGCGGATCTTGAAGTGCGCCTGGCTGCCAACAATGAGAGATATCGGACGAGAATTGTGGGACAATCATCCATAAACTGCTTCGAGGATAAGAAGTGGACGATGATAAGTACGGAGTAGAACTTGAACGAGACAGCCTCTCTTGGGTTATAATCATCTCTCCGCTGCTCATTGCTGTCCTTGGCGCATCCGTACCTCCTCTGTACCTCCCCAGTAGATCTCTTACCAGCTTCAACAATGGGCGCCGACGCTAGAGTCCACGACGGCAAGCTCGCTGTTATCACCGGTTCCGCTCGCGGTACGTCGCTGTTTTTACTCAATCTGGATAACTAATCTGATGATCTCTTATCCAGGCATCGGAGCGTACATCGCCCGCCATCTCGCCGCCAAGGGCGCAAATATTCTGGTAAACTACACCACAGAATCCTCCGATGGCAAAGCTGCGACCTTGTGTAAAGAGCTCGAGGAGAACTACTCTGTCAAGGCTGTGCCGTGTAGAGCGGACATCAGCAAGACTGAAGGTTGCCATCGCGTCATCTCTACTTGCCAAGACAACTTTGGTGGCGACAAGTTGACAATCAACATCATCGTGCACAATGCCGCGGTTCTGAGCCTCGGGCCCGTCGAGTCGGTCGAGCAAGATGACTTTGATCGCATCTACCGCGTCAACGTCCTAGGCCCAATACTGCTCACGGGCGTCTGCAAGCCGTACCTGCCAACAGATCGGTCTGGCCGCATCGTCATGATGTCAAGCATCAACCCCAAGGTTGGCACGCCGGAGACTACGCTCTACGCCGGTACGAAGGCATCCGTCGAGGCCATGGCGAGGGTCTGGGCTCGCGAACTGGCGGAGAACTGCACGGTCAACAGCATCAACCCAGGCCCCGTCATGACGGACATGTACATGAACGCACCGGATGAGGTGAAGCAGCAGCTGAGCCTCTGGAATCCACTGACGCCGCTTGTTGCTGTCAGAGATTCGGACACCGCAGAAGTTCAAGACCTCGGGAGGAAGTTTGGTGGCAGAGCTGCGTATCCCGAGGAGATTGCAGATCTCGTCGGCATGATCTGCAGCCCGGAGTCTGGTTGGATGACCGGTAGCTTGGTCAGTGCGAACGGTGGGCTTTCTTTCGGCTATTAGATATGAAGGATAGCTGGTGTATGTACAAAGTAGATGTTTCAACCAGTATCATCTGTATGCAACCTGTAATTTGCTGTGAAGATGCCGGTCAGACCACCGTGGAGAAGATCTGCGTAGGATCGCGACCAGTCGCAACTCAGTTAAGCCATCCATCCCCACAATCTGCCCCAGAGCGTCACATCGTGGCCTGTACCTGGGAAGCATTACGCCACGCGCTAGCTGAGACGGCATTGTTCCCCTAGTACTCCCGCTGGCGAACCGGACGATTGGCGACCAGAGGAGTGAAGGCTCCCTGTCGCTGATCCACCGCAATTGTGCACAGGGGCGTATTTGCTTCGTATAATCTACACGACAAGGAGGGGTGAAAGGAATAGGCAAGGTCTTATCTCTCTGTCTAGTCTATGAACTAATGCAAGCCAATTATCCGCGCTGCGTATTTACTTGGCCGTGAAGCCGCCATCGATAGGCAGAGTGATGCCCGTCACGTACGAAGACGCCGGCGAACAAAGCCACAGAGACCCCTGAGCCACCTCGTGGGGCAGGCCGAATCGGTTCAGGTAGCTCACTGTGGGAGCGAACTCGTCGTGTGTCGTGCCCATAATCTTCAACGCATTCTCGGCCATGACAGTCTGCATGAACCAGTTAGTGTCCACGCTTGATACCACTACAACTCATCCGTAGGTACTTACGTGGATGGCACCCGGAGCCACGGCGTTAACGCGAATTTGATGGGATCCCCCCTCCATGCTCGCGTGTTTCGTCAAGCCTACTAGAGCGTGTTTGGCGGCCGTGTATGCCGGCATGTTGGGCTGCGGCTTAAAGGCGTTGATACTGGCGATGTTGACAATGGCACCACCTCCGCCTTGCGCGATGAACTGCGTCATCTCGTGCTTGAGGCACAGCGCTGTGCCGGTGAGGTTGATGCTCAGCAACTTATCCCAGTAGGTCTCATCAAAGGCCGTCAGTGGTGTCGAGTCCGGAGTCAGCGCGGCGTTGTTCACGGCGCAGTCGAGGCGGCCAAACTGCTCCACGGTGAACTTGATGAGGGCGGCCACTTCTGCAGAAGATGAGATATCCGCCTTGAAGAAGCGTATCTCTCCCAGAGGAGACAGCTCCTTGACCACCTCATCGCCCTTCTCGGGCTGCACGTCGCAGATGACGACCTTAGCGCCGGCCTTGAGAAAGGCTGCGGCCGTAGCCTTCCCCATGCCCTGCGCCCCGCCCGTGACGAGTGCCACCTTGTCCTTGAGGACGGGGAAGATTTCGGCTTCGGCGATCTGCGGGGCCATAGTGGTTGAGGGTCGGTAGTATTGGTCTAGGTGGGAAGGAGTATTGATAGGTGATGGATGGCCTAAGAGAGGATGCACGGAGATGATGATGGGAGAACAAAGGAAAAAAAGTATACTTAAATACGAAGTACGGCACAATAACCGGCGGCTGGGCCATTGACCAACGGGCTCACTAGGAGCTCAGTTCATGAGGCATTATACGAGTACCAGGATCTTGACGGAAAGGTCTCTCCCACTGCCGCGGCGGGTGCGGAGCAAGGGATCCTGGTCCGCGGTAGAGTAGCATCAACTAATGTCGGATGAGACCTGCAGGAACCCTTGACGAGTCTGGCTACCTGGTTACTGCGACCAACAACAACAGGGACAAGAGATCGGCAGTCTGCAACAGGCATCAAATATCGGCAGTTCGTGTTCTGCAATGGTAGTCACCAACAGCATCAAGCATCAGGGATTGATAGTCGGTGTTTTGAGATGCTACCAACAGCAAGCAAGTACCAAGAATGACTAGTCTATGGGATGAGATGCTACCATAACCGGCATCGGGGTTTGGTAGTGTTGCATTTCAAGGTCCTTGATCCTGCACATCCAACTTGGTCGAAAGATGTCTCCTGCACCATCCGAACGTGGTATCTTTAACCACCCGTTTTCGGCCCCAAAACCCTCTCTAACCGGATGAGTTGCGTCCACCGTTCAGCTGTGGTGATCCTTATGACTATCCTTGCTGTGTAGGTGATGGCTTGCAGCAAGATGCCGCGCCCCTGAGTTCGCTTACCGCGGCTACGATAAAGAGCACATGGCGGCGGCAATACTGTACTATCCATAACTAAAGATTGCGGCACTATTCACATCCGTTCTCTCTCTGTCTCTCTATTCTGCACACCAATCAATCATCTTGGCCCTTCCTCATCGGGTTTCTATCTACGACTTTCTCATTGGGGCTGCTGTTTTAAGTCTTGCAAAGTCTAAGCTGTAGACGACACCAATATGTCTTCGGAGACCGAGAAGAACCAGATCGAGACGAGCCAAGACTTTGATGGCAGCGAGTCTGCCGACAAGGTGGAGAGCAAGACGTCTGATGCGAACGAAGCTCTCTTGGTCAACCACTCGGTCAGCTGGATCACCTATCAAGTACGATCTTCAACTTACTACCGGCGATGATGATCTCTAACACCCTTCTAGGTCATATTCACTGCTGCTCTGGGTGGATATCTGTATGGCTTCAGCGCCAATGCCATTGCAGGAACCCTGGCCCAGCCCTCATTCATTGCCAAATTCTTGACGACCGAAGATGCCGCGGCACGAACAGATGGACTTCTCGGAGGGTGAGCATCACAACGCAGTCTCTTGATACATAAATTATACTGACGTCGGCTTGTCTAGCTTCCTCGCTGGCTGCATGGTCGGTTCTCTGGCTCAAGCCCCCATCTCGAAGCGTTTTGGTCGCCGTTTCTGCAATGCTATAGCCGCCGGTATTGTCATTCTCTCCGGCGCTCTTCAAGCTGCTTCTGTTCACTACGCCATGTTCCTCACCTTCCGCATCATCTGCGGTATCGGCGCAGGCATGGTGCTCGCCAACTCTCCCGTGTACATGAGTGAGGTGGCTCCTCCGCACGCTCGAGGCTCCCTCGTTGGCATGCAGGGAGTCGGCATCGTCAGCGCGTACATCTGTTGCGCGGTGCTCAACCTTGCCTTCAACTTTGTTGATTCGGCTATTCAGTGGCGTCTCATCTTTATCATGCTGACGGCCATGGGCTGCATGCACCTTGCTTCGCTCTACTTCCTACCAGAGTCTCCCCGCTGGCTAATGGAGCGAGGTCGTGATGAAGAAGCTATTTCTGTCTTGTTGAGACTGCACAAGACCAAGTCTGATCCCAAAGGATTGCTCGCACATGCTGAGGCAGCCCAGATCAAAGCCCAAGTCGAGACAGAGAAGCAGCTCCCTGGAGGATTCCGGTACATCTTCACGACAAGGCACCTCTTGAAGAGGGCGTACTGCTCCATCCTTCTCTGGGTCATGGCCCAGGGCACTGGAATCACTGCCATTGCGAATCTTATCCCTGTCCTCATGGGAGGTCTGGGCTTTGGCGTGACTTTGCAGCTCGCTCTTGGCGTTGTTTGGACTGTGTGTGCCGTCATTGGATGCGGTTTCAACATTCTCCTGCTCGACCGAGTTCCCCGAGTGAAACTTTTAGGTATTTTCCCCACCGAACTTGACTATTTCCATTGCGTGGTTAACCTTTGAATCTGGTAGTCATTGGAGGTTTTGGATCCGCCGCCATCCTCAGCGTTATGGCTGCTTTACAGAAGTTCTATCTCGGAAGCGACGACACTGCTGGCCTCAACGCTGCCGTTGCCATCTACTTCATTTTCGGCGCCTTCTTCACAACCACCATTGAATGCACAGCATATGTATACGGATCTGAAATCTGGCCAACTCGTACGTACTAACCTTGCTCTGCTAGCAACCTTTGTACGTGGCCAACCTTGCTAATGTGTTGAATATTTAGATCTCCGAAGTGAGGGTTCAACTCTTGTCTTCGCGTCCTTCTTCGGCAATTCTATCGCGTACAGTTCTCCTGTCACGGTCGGTCTGAACAACATCGGCTGGAAATTCTACATGATCTTCGTGGCTGTCACCGTCACTAGCACTATCGCCATTTGGTTTACCTTCCCAGAGGTCCGTATTCTGTCCCATCCTTACTATTTAAAGTGCATCTACTAACTCAACAACCAGACAAGTGGTTTGCCGCTTGAGGAAATCAACGCTAAGTTTGGTGAGAAGGTTGAGATCGACCTAAAGTCGGCCGTGATAGCGGAGGTGGAACAGGAGAAGACCAGAGGAAACATGACTGAAAAGGGGGCCATGGCTTAAGTTCCCTGCCAATGGAATTGAAGGTACGAGCACCCGTACCGAGGAAAGCTCTTGACGCATTGGTGATGCAAATTTGGTTACAATAGACTGATAGATTCCGCCAAAGACTGCTTCCAAAGAAGGGGTGGGAATAAGACCAAAAGATAGTGAAATTTCCGTTTTTTTCGATTTAGAAAGTGGCATTCGTTTTACTCTGAGAATGGAAACGTGGTCTTCTGATACCCCGAAACCCCCCAGGTAAAGGGGAGTTGAGGCATCAAGACACGATACGGACTAATTCACATAGACCATGATTCGTCACAGTGACAAATTATACAGAGAAACTGAGCAAGGAGCTCTAGAATACGGAGCTTTGTGTCTTGTCACTCTTGTGTCACAGAAGCATACACGTGCTGGTGTCCCGGCTGGCTAACGTAAGCCCTGGACACGGTACACCCAACGGATGGGTTTCGACTGCTGGAGCCTGAGGTCGAAAACATACAACAAATGTTGATGCCACACTGAGACTCTTCAAACTATTTGATCCCTTGGGTGGCGCTACGCTTTCACGAACCCATGGCTCATGTATGTTCGCGACTTGCAAGTAGCCAGCCCGCACAAGCTGACTATACGGCAGGCCGGCCTCTTGTTTTCCCTACGCGCTATTGTGTCTTCTATTCTCTACCTAATCCTCTTGCCATTGGCGACTTCCTGGCCAACGAGAACAGGGAAAGACGACATGGCTGCCAGGGACCTCACCCTCTCGGCCGCCGGCGTGTTCTTTTCTGCAGCAGGTACCCTAGCCCTGGCATTGGCGCCGAACATGGTCGTCGTTGCTGCCGCTTTCACGGTGGCCGTTCTAGGCTCGGGCGTTACTGTCACGCTGCGGTCGTTTGTCGCATCAGGCGCAGATCCTGCATCTTCGGGACGCCTGTTCACTGCAATTTCGACAGCGGGGACCGCTGGTAGTCTCGTTGGGATGCCAATTATGGGCGCTCTCTATTCTTGGGAAATCGGTAATGTACACCAGGTTGTCGGCCTTCCTTTCTTGGTCTCGGCGGTAGGTGCTTCCAATTATCTAATTCGACGTTTTAGATGAGCTTATCTGAAGTTAGATCTCTTATTTACTCATCCTGGGGCTACTGCTATGTTTGCTGATCAAGCGCTGATGTCTCCAAATAAGTATTCGTTATGGGCAACAAACACCTGAAGGTGGTTTCGGGATTGGCGCCCAGAGTTGGCTGTTCGACTAGATAGCACAGGAAGTGCTTGGATAGAATCACTATCTAGTGTTTGGGAACAGGGACTCTTTTTGGCACTCGGAAGTCCTCATTAGCTATCCAAACTTAGTAGAACACAGAGTGTCGACGCTGGCTTGGTTACTATGCATCGCGGTCGGCTCTAGGGCGCGGTTGCTACTATCACAAGTTAAGAAGAAAACAGTTTTCTTCCACAATTTATGCATATCACAACGTCTCTCAAATTCATACAACTCTCTGGCTTCTGTGCCTCATCACCACAACTGCAACCCAAGAAATACCGAGCAGGATCCGAGTTCAATGTCCAGGACAAACCCAGCAAGCTCGCGCAAGCTTGATCGTGGCATCGTTCAGCCCGCTCTTACAGTCAAACGACCAAACAGAAGGGCTATGAGACGGGTTTGTAGCCGCGTCGAGATCCTGCGGGCTAACAGCAGGCACCGTAAAGTTGACGCGACCACGGTTCTTCTCAATCCGGCCTACAGACTCCGCCTGCCCGATAGTACAGATGCCCAGCACATCCAGCAGGTTGGTCTCGGCCAGGAAAGAATGCAGTTTCGTCACAAAGCCAGTGGGCATCTCGACTGGGTCGTACTCTTCCTGGCCGGGATGATTGAAGCCGAATTCGTATGGCTCCAGCTGATCGTTCCAGAAGCGCCAGGATCGAGGCACGACGTAGCCGCCGGCCATCTTACCATCCACAGGGACTGGCCATGGGGTCGAGACGTGTCCGAATTCGACGACGCGCTCTCCTTCGGTAATGGAGAAGTGCTTGTGAAGTAGGGCGAGCCAACGTCCTCAGTGACCTGATGTTGCTCAAATATATCTCTATAAAAAAGGAGATGAGGAAAAGGTGATTTGCCAGGGGGAAGGGGGGATATGGAAGACGAACCGTAATTCTGCGAGGTCTGCGCGAGAGCCGAGGGCATCAAGGCGCTCCTTCAACACCTTGTTTGCCTCGCTTAGAGTCGACAGGCTGTTGAAGACATCGGTATGCCACATTCTTTTTGCCTAGCTTATTGGCACAGATAGCAAGAGGGTCTGGAAGATAGGGTCAACTAAAATGTAGGTCAGGTTTCGTTACAACAGTGCTTTCCATACGGCATGCCTCTAGCACTTGGGGGTCTCATCTGTAGACGTATTTATAGGCAGCAAGGGCATCGAGTTCCTTAATTCCAACGACCCTCTCCAACTTGGTCTCTAGGTACCTGCCACACCCATGACGATATTTAGGTTACTTACCCCGCTTCTGTATTGAGAAGTGCAACCCCCAAAATTTCTAGCCAATAATTCAGGCCGTGGGGAGCAATCATCTCTCGGCCTCAGAATATGACAAGATGCGAGACATTGACCGCCCCCACCCACCGCTTCTCCAGGGCATCACTAACCCAAGTAGGAAACCCTGCTGTCTTCCGTGGAGCCCCGCTAGTTGAACATCGTCCGCCTTCAATCACCAATATTGGGTGTGTGGACGTGTAATGTGCAGCCGACGGAACACCCGGTCTTGAGGGCTCTACGAGTCTGAGTTAGGCATTCCGAAAACATGATCCCATCATATCAGGCCATTTGTGACGGGGGGACTTTGAGGGGCTTTCACTTGCTACTTGTCTGTTCAACCACATAGCCCGGACGTGGCGTTGAGTCTAGGCCTGACCAAGTTGTACAAACTGTTCCCCCATAACGCTTCCACGTTGAAGGATATAAAAAACATGTGGCCGAGATAAATCAGTCTTGTGCCAAAACCATCGCAACGGAAGACGGAAGGAAAGTGCCGTGGTCTCCAAGCCTAATACCATGGGGCAGAGCAGCTTGGGCAAGTCCTTTGTCTCGAGTGAATTGAGATGTCACTTCTCTAGTGACTTCCCCCTAGTGGCACTAGTAACGTAGCACCAACTGGGCGCCGTTTGCCACATAGGGGGGAAACGAGTGGGAGACAGACCATGGGGGAGAGGGCTCTACGCAAGCATGCACGAACGCACGCATATTCAGTTGTAGTAGGTTGGCTGTCGTCCCCTTTTCCCGGGCCAATACCTTGTTTCCGACAACACCGGGCATCCGAAATTCCAGGTGTTTCTTCCTGATTCGCTATCCGGTGAGACACGATATCAGTCATGTTTGACCTTGTGACCCTTTGACGCGGACAGCCCTGTTGCCTATGTTGAGACTCTGCCGACCTAGATGAAGCACTCCCTCGCAAGTCGCAGGCTCCGATGGATGCTGGACAGTTCTCGCAGAACTGGCTGACAGTCACCTCGAGATAAGGCGAGGGTCGTCGAAACCCGAGCATCTGAGCCTCCGAGGCCCGAAAGTTCACTGAGGAGAAGATAGGTTTCGGTGCCAGGTGCTGGCTTAATGTTTGCGTGGCACGAATGTTTTACAATGTGGTTCACGGTGCCAAATGTAATTTCTCCAAAGTGACACTGACATATGTGATCGTTCCCCGCGGTGCTCTCTTCCAGGATCCAATATGCTTCCCACTATGGAAAACAACCAGCAGAACACATCACCGTCAATTCAGAGACCCCAAACCACAAATGCTGGCCCACAATCCGGATTCCGTCGCGGCTCCGCAAGAGGGCCGTGACAGGGGCCAGCGCTCCTTTGCTAGGGAGTTGGGGAGCGCCGTTGAAGAAGCCGTAGCCTCGGTGCTGTGGAAGCATGTGGATTCGGGTGTCGACAAAAGCCTCGCTTGGGAGTCGATCGAGGATCTCGCAAAGTCTAAGCTAAGAAGCCTTTGTGGGGGGTTGGCAGTAAGATCTAGCCATTCTAGATACGGCGCCAGAGCTTCACACATCGTTAACTTAGTAGCAGAGCCAAGGCCGCCCTCCGGGCCCAGATTCGTGTCTCTCCGTGCTAACTAGTTCTTTGCCTAACACTCATTCCGACAAGGTCGATTGGAATGTCTCCCTTCAAGAGACACATGTTGAAGAGATTGATGATTTCCTGGACTTCGGCTTGCAGGGAGTCAGTGAGGGTACGTACACTGAAGGCTCATTCTCCTTTCCAAACAAACCCTCGCCCAACACTCCTTCGAGAACCATCACCGCCAGCCTCCCGATGAGCCAGGAGCCATGCCCCGGCAGCGACATGGCGACTCCGGAAGTTTTACATTCAGCTATAGGTTCGGAACTGGCAGTCCTTCGGCCTGTGCTTCCGAACTGTCAACCAACGGAGCGTCCTGAGTCGCGAGGAACTGCTCCCACTTGCACCTCACCTCGAGGGATTTTCAAGCAAAAGACAGTCCCAAGGCCGACGCCAGCGCCCTCCGCCAACTCCCGTCTCAGTTCTCTACCATTAGTTCGCTGCAGTGAGCAGCGCCATCTCGGCGTTCAGCAGAACCACTTCGAGGAAGCCATCCTCCACGCCCCTGCGAAGCGTTCCCAACGCGGTCGTCCCAGCGAACGTCCCAGCTGCGCTTATTGCAAACTGCAACGCAAAAGGGTAAGAAATCACCTTCCAAAAACGATCAAAGAGTCTCATCGTTCGTCAAGTGTATCGGCAAGAGCCAAGGTTGCGACCGATGTCTGGGGTCGCGGCTGTATCGCAACCTATGTGTTCCCGCCGATTTCAAGGAGTCACGTAGCCTTGCCCACAGTGAGTCGCTGTCATCTGGACAAGTTCTCGAGTCTAATTTGTGGAATGTACGCAGGCCTGTACAGAACGCGAATACAAGCCCTACTTCAGAATGTTTCTAGGTTTCTTCCCTCCGATCCTTTGAGCCCAATAAAAATCGACGTCTCGAGCGGATTCCAGCCCTCGTTAGAGGTCGAGTTGCGACCATACGCGCCCAGCGACCAAGGAGCGCTCACGCACGTTCTGTTTCGCGGTCTTGAGGGCGGCATGATTGCCCCGAAAACAGAAAGCACTGCGTTCTCTCTGCAGCCGGGGACCTTGACCAACGAGAAGCTCGATCGTTATTGCGACGACCTTGCTTTTAAGTTGGTGTTGAGTGAAGCGAGCCAGACGACAGAGCGGGGCAGGCTGGTAAATCATATTCTCCTGTTTGCTACAACACAGTGTGAAGGCATTAGACAAGAGCCGAAAATCCAAGGGGTAATAAGCCTTGTTCTTGCTCTCTGGTACATACTCCACGTGCACTTGTCTCGCTAACATTGAACTGCAGCTCGACTTAGTGCGGCTTGCATTGCGGTTTTGGGCCATGCAGGTTGTCTTCTTCAAGCATCCCTGGACAATAGCGAGAGGAGGTTCTCGAGTCGGCATGTTCCCGCTGGAAATACCCGGCTTCTGGTTCGGCAAAACACTGTTGCCTCGGCTCGTTAACCAAGAACTGGACAGCGCGCTCGAGCAGCGCATGGACGAACTTGAGAGGGAGCTCCTAGAGCGTCTACAGAGCATGGTGTTCAGGCGCCACCAGGACAACTGGTGCGCCATCTTCCTCACGAGCTTCATCCTCCTGCACAGCCTCGAGCGCGACTCGTGGAACATGCACGCCTGGGAGTACGAGAAGAACCGCCCCGGAGGAACCCCTTGGCCTCTCCAGAAAGATCCGCGTGATTATCGCCAACAGAACAGTCATATCGCCAGCACAGTGACCAAGTACTTCCGTATCGTGAGCAAGGGGCATACTCCCTTTGCGCTGGACTGGACAAAGTCGCTCAACCGGGAGTTGTTGAACGAGAACCCACACGCGCAGTGCTTTGTTTCCAACATCCAGAAGGAACTGGCAGACCCACGTTCTGGTAAATCTTGCTCTCCCCTTGGAACGTTTGGTGCGTGACCCTGTATCGGGGGCTGATAATGGGCTAGTTTACCGTGGAGGAATTGGCTCGAATTGCTTTGAGTTCGATCGTGATGATATTGAGAGCTTGAACTATTCCTACACTAGAAAACTGGTATTGGAGTAATCTTTAGATGCTTGTGGCCAATACTGCCGCGGCCGAAGCAATAAAGTCCAGTCTTGCCCATTCCATGTAGGCTTCATCCCATGTTATCCCTTGCTTCGTCCCGTGTCCAACTTCCGAATTCACCTTGGATCTGATGCCGTCCTTTTACTTGAATCCGTTGCTGCATCATCGTGCTTGTCGATTTCCCAAGCTCTGGAGGCCGACATGGCCAAAGCAACAAGTTGCGCGTGAGCAAGCTTGTTTAGTTCTAGGTCTTGGGTGGCTCTTGGGCTGGGATCAAGATACTGGCTGAAAACCGCCCAAAGGGAAATGGATCGTCGCGGTGGGCAAGCCACTGATCCAGGGGAGACGGTCCTATTGGTAGCTGATCTAGCTGGGCTTGCGTCAGGCTGTTCATCATGCATGCCTGGTCTTGTTTGGCATGTCCGCCGGTCGCTCGTGGCTCTCCCTTCGCTGTCGGCATTTTGACTGTGTCTGCGACCCTCGAGAGTTGTTGCAAGTGTGTGTGCCTTGCTCCATTCCAAGTCTTGAGAGCAGCGCAAAGCCTCGGATTTATACTCTCAAGTTCATTTTCAGACACTTCCTAATTTCCGCATTCAGTCCTGCCGAATTCCCGCTACGTGTCTATCTGGTCCGTCTTTTGAAGTCGGAAAATTGACTGTCGGGGCTTCGAGCGTCTGACAAGTACCAGTCATAGCCAGTGTAGCAGTGAATTTCCGACACTGACGCTGATTGGCCGCGTACGGACGGCCATAGGGCTCAGTGTCTCAAACAGTCATACCACCCTCTAGATCTCCTATAGCTCTATTACTTACTTACCAAGCGGGTAAAATAAAACACTGTACACTAGGTAAGATAAGTAATAAATAACCTAGGTATACTACTTAGCTATATTCTTTTATTAGCTTTTACCTTTATACTTAGGGTTTATTTAATACTAAGAATATTAGAGCTAAATATTAAGTATTTTAATAATATAAATATTATTAGTATTTAGAAAGATATCTTATTACTTATCCTAAATTCTTTAGTGCATAAGCCAGCCACAGTACCCTAAGCCGCCAGCAGCCTCTAGGGCCTAGCAGCCACAGCGCTCTAAACAGCCAGCGGCCACAGCGCCCCAGCAGCCACAGACCCCTCTGGCCTTCCGGAAGGGTTACGCCTGCCTAGAACCTAGCGGTGTTTCACTCACCTTACATCATTCATTACTCTTCTCTCTCTCTCTCTCTCTCTCTCTCTCTCCCTCTCCTCTAGAACCATTCTCTCTTCACATCCGAAGTCGGAGAAAATCGACGCCTCTGTTTCCTCCATCTCGATCGTGATCGCTACTACCACTACTCAGCGATCGACTCTATCAAGGACGCGGTTGATGATCGTTACTGTGCCGATTCTGTCAGGCGGTTGATATGGAGCGATCTTGCGCCCAGCCGCGAGCCGCCTTGGCCTTGGCGTTCCTCCTCCTGGTGACTCTGGCTGACTCCATCACCACCAACACCTTCTCGGCCCTTGCGGAGCCCCGACTTTCGCAGCCCGGTTTCTGGAACCTGGGAACTACCTCCATCATTCTGTCTGGCTTTTCGGGTGCGTTGGGCTCTCCTTTCATGCATCGCTCGCCGCTAATTTATTCTCGGATACGTCGCTGATTCCTGGTCCACACATCTGGCCATGCTCATCAATACATCGAGCATATTTATTGCAAGTCTTTTTACCGTGCTGAGCCGTATGTCCATCTTCCATTGCCTCCTCTCACACTCCCTAACAGCCGCAGTTCTCTTCCCCAACAAGTGGTCAATCCTCGTCGCTATCGTCGCTCCGCTGCTGAAATTCTTCGGAGGAGGTGCTCACGCTTCAGCATTCCTCACCCTAGCCACACTTTCCTCTCAACCTAGCACCCGCCTGCGGTTTGTTCATGCCTTCTCGCCTTGCCCTCGTTGCCAGATGTTAATAGTCCTCAAGCTCCGCCCATTACTACATCACCGGAAGCGTCATCGTCTTTGCTCAGGCTTGCAGCCTTGCCTGTATTTCCGGCCTTTCAAAGCATGCCAAATTCGTTCCTGGCATCATATCTGGAGTCCTCTGTCTTGTCGCTTACGGTGTTGTTGCCCTCTCCAATCGCACCATCTCTGCTTCCGAGGCTCTGAGCGATCGACCCAGCGCTTCCGTCACGGATCCTTTGTTACCTCCTCAACAAATATCTCGCCAAGGCGACCACCCAGATGTTAGTCTCGGACCCTTAGCGCACTACCGCGATGCACTCCCGTCGAGAAACAGAGAGCTCTTTTTTGTTGCGCTCGCCTTTTTCCTCATGGCCATTTCCAAAGCAACTCGCCCGCTGTTCACGTCCTACATCCAGCATAGGGATGGCATAACTGCTAAACAAGTGTGTGGAAACCCTGGCCCGACTCGAGTCCTTTTTACTTACTTTTCTCTTATCACCAGGCCGAAACTCTTTGGCTTGTTCGAGGCATCATGAGCATCATCATCTTTGGGCTTCTCCTGCCACTCGCGGTTGGGTGTCTACAACCCAAGATGTCATCGTTCAAAAATATCACCCTTCACATTGGAAGGATCAGCATCATCCTAATGGGATCTGGTGCACTTATGATTGGCCTATCGACCTCACTTTCTGCCATCATCACCGGTTCGTCCCCCCGTTGCATTTCTTAGCCCGCTTTCTGACTGACTGTATTCAAGCCCTTGTCGTCAATACCCTCGGCGTGGCAACAGATCTCAGTATCCTCGCGTTTTCTACCAACATGTTCTCGAATGAAACTGCTGGCCGTGTTCTCATGCTGATCTCATCCATTGAAACCGTTGGAACGTTGCTTGGTGTTGGGATACTCTATCCCGTCTACCAATGGAGCCTCGCCAGGAGCATCTCGTCTCTTTCTGGCGGTCTACCTTACTACGTTTGCAGTGTAAGTGTTCATTCTCGCACCCTCTCACCACCTTGACCCCTGCTGACAATTTACGTTCAGTCTATCTATGCCATCGTTGCGGGACTTATCTGGTCCCTGAAGCCGGTTGCGGATGACTCCGGTAATGGTGAAGGCTGCGGATAAAGCGATTGGGATAATAGTACGAGGATGATGCGTGCAGCATCTTGCGCTGCCGCGCCGGATCATGCGATGATCAGGTCTCAGGGCCCATGAGCCAATCATGCAAAGGAGGCATCCTTCTTTCTACAAATGCGGTGAGGCAGCGATGACGGGTCACTTCTTCCCTTGTGGCTTGGCGACGTGTACTTGGTATCAGGCAAAAGTATTCCTCAGGCAGAAGATTGAACGGCGACGAGTTGTTCCGCTGTCTGATTACTCAAGAATATTTGTAATCTCCCTCCCCGCCCTCGCCTCACGGTCGGTGAAGGAGACAAGGTATCAGAATTCTCTTCGTGACCATAATTCCAAGTCGATTATGAATTAGCTTCGACAATGGCGCAAACGACAGTTATTGAGCTTCAAGAAGCCCCACTTGAGCCGATCCACCTTGAGCGGCCCAGACAATTGAGCACTGACTTTACCGTTGACTCTTCGCCGCAGCCTTCACCTTCCCCGCATTCGTCCAGGTCCCGCGTTTTCGAGGCGGTGCCCTCGCTTAGTCTGAGTCCGACTACAAGAGTCCTCATCACGACTCTCCTTGTTGGTGCCAATCTTGTGCAGGTACGGGATCTCTAGGCGGTTCAATGATTCAATGCTAAGACTCCAGCAAAGTTTGCCTCCAACTTTGTCACTTTTGCTGGTGGCCTCTCCTTCAGTGCCGACTTGGGTCATGGATCTGGTCCAGGGCAATCAAACTGGATGGCCGCAGCCTACCCGTGAGTACCTCTGTTAATTATGTCCTGGCCATGTCAAATAACACTTTTATAGATTAACCCAGGGCGCATTTGTTCTTATCACGGGCCGTCTTGGTGCTGTCTTTGGCCATAAGCAGCTCACTCTACTAGGGTGTACCATTTTTGCCATTTTCTCTCTTGTCAACGCCTTCTGCACCACGTACGACTCTTTTATTGCCGCTCGTGCCCTGACGGGCATTGGCGGTGGATTTTTCATGCCCAATGCAGTATCTTCCATCACGATTACAGTGCCCCCTGGGAGATCTCGCAATATTCTCCTGGGGTTCTTCGCGGCGTCTCCACCAATTGGCGGCGTCATTGGTGCTTTGTTGGCCGGCGTATTCACACAGTCTGTCAGTTGGAAGTGGCTCTTCATAGTTCTGTGAGTGTCTCGTGGCTAATCTCCACCAACAATTCTAATACTTGACAGAGCCATCTCGCAAGCCCTTCTACTTGGCGGGCTTGCTTTCCTGATGCCCAAAGAAACGCCCGTGGATAAAGGCGGGAAAGTTGACTACGTCGGCGCAGTTCTAGGACTCAGCAGTTTGTTGCTGTTTAATGTTGTGTGGAAGTAAGTGTCACTCGGCCCCTTTTGGTATCCTCCATTCACGCGTGCGCTACAGCCAAGCACCATCCCAAGGCTGGGAAACACTTTACCAAATCGCTTGCCTGATTGTCTCTGTCGCACTGTTCCTCGCGTTCCTTGCGTGGGAAAAGTTTTGGGCAGCAGAGCCCGTCATGCCGCTCTCGATTTTCCGCACCCCGACATTCGCAGCGCTCTTCTTTGTAGTTCTGCTCAGCTACATGGCGATTGGAGTCGCGCTTTGGTATGCCATCTCGTGGCAGCAAGTCTTGCGCGAGCTATCTGTACTCCAAACCGGCATCAACTTCATTCCCTTCGGAATCAGCTCTCTGGTGGCCGTATATCTTGCTGCTTGGCTCATCCCGAGAGTCGCCGCACAGTGGATCATGGCTGCCGGCGTCGCGGTGGTCCTTGGTGCTAACCTCGTGCTTGCCACAATGCCCGTGGAGCAGACATACTGGGCACAGATCTTTCCAGCCATGATCCTCGGTGGCTTCTGTCCTGATCTCGTCTATGTGGCCGCGCAAATCATTGCTAGCAACAGTGTGACACGTCGGCAGCAAGGAGTGGCAAGCAGCCTCATCGGAACGCTCAACCTGTACGGGAACAGCTTGGGGCTTGGGTTCGCCGGAACCATTGAGGCGGAGCTGACCAAAGATGGTCACGAAGATGTGCTTGGGTACAGAGCTGCTTTGTACTTTGGGGCAGCTATTGCGGCTGTGGGGTTGCTCCTGGACTGCGCATTTGTGAGGGTGCCCAAGGATCAGCGAGAGGGCTGGGACGAGTCGATGGAGGACATGGTGGACGAGCCAGAAGCCATTGCAACTGGTGTTGAACTACGGACCGTTTGATGGGCAGAGGATTGCTCAGGGGAAAGGGCGGGCAGGAAGCAGATGATGGCAGCGGCGGGCTGATACACCGAGATTGAGCCAGGCAAGAGGTCCACCGAGGAGGATTCGCTCCATACAACTGCATGGTTCAGTCCCGAGTGTTACACACAACGTAAGGTCTGGGGATTTCGCAAGCCAAATGTGCGGGGGCTCCAGCTCAGGTGGGACGGTAAACCTGGAGCAAGGTCGGCTGGTCGACGAGGTCTGGCCGAACCAAGCGGCAGGGATTGTGCAGGGCTGGGGAGTCGAGAACACGGCCATGGCTGGTTCCTCCATCGTCTGACAGGTTTAAAGCGGGGATTCCCGACGGTGCTGAAGATAGCAATTGTGGGAGTGGGATGTCTTTTTTGGCTTCGTTGGTTCCAGCTGACGACGTGCACAATCTTGCAGCGGAATCCGCGATGCCCGGAATATGATGATGGAGTAGCGGTCCACTGGTGAATTTCGCAACACGAAAGTCGGACAGGTGCTAATCAAAACCGCGGGAAATAGTGTGTCTCGAGTTACGTATAGATTCAATTAGCGACTCTTACATTACAAAGTACTGCGACCACCCCACGTGGCCAGCGGAAAGCGTAATTGACGACACACGACGGAGGCTGGGCGCGCGCGGTTGAGCCGCATCACTTGGCGGCGCTTGGCGACCTAATTAGACCACACGACCCAAGGACCATAAGGCTACGTAGTCTGTAGCTATGATATGAGCCCACCTCCCGGCACTTTTCCTTGTTCTCCCCCCACGACGGCGGCCAAACATTCGGCTCGAGGAATCGCGGGTTTCTCGCCTCGAAGCCTTACGGACGGACCGATGACATGGCGTCAGGAAGGTCACGTTCGGAGTCAGTCACGCACAAAGGGACGAAAAGAGAGAAAAAAAGCAATGACGCGCCTCTGGCCATGGGGTCGGAGTATCTCCGCCTCGGAAACCAGGACCCCACGCATGGGACAAGGGTGGTCCGTCAATCGACCAGAAGAAGGCCGATTCGGGTTATGCCGGTTCCGCAGATCAGCGGCACCGGTGTTGCAGTGCATCTGGTTCTGGTTCTGTTTTTTTTTTCTTTACCATGCCCCTTTCCGCACACCAGAGTCAGGTGGTTGCCCAGCCTTTTGTTCGTCTGGCCTGCAAGATAAAAAAAATAAAAAAATGTCTCACAGGGGAAAAGCTAAACTCACCTCACTCGTCATGGCCGTGATGCGTGGGTGGGACGGGACCGTGGTTGTATGGCGTTGATCTCCCTCCCAAGTGCCGTCGGGACACAGACCAACGGCGGCCGGGTAAAACGGCATTTGCGGGCAGGCAAGTAAACGGGGCGACGGTAGCATTTACTGTGCTAGTGTAGGCAGCATTTTATCAAGGCAGAATCTTTAACCTGCGGTTCTGATTCTGATTGTCATTCTGAGTGGGAGGGAGAGACAGAGAGAGAAAGAGAAAGAGAGTGAGACGGTGATGGGTTTCCGCCCGCTCAGCCAACGAACGAGTGAGTGTCTGATAATTCGCCCACCTCAACCAATTCCCCATCTACGTGCATGTCTCAGCAAAATGCAATGCAACCAACCAAACCCCCCAAAAAATCCTGCTCGCATCTTCGCAGGCAGCAAAGTGCCTCCCAAAGCGGAGAATTCAGGACAGGGCCGATATGTGCCCGGCCCGGAAGAGTTCCCACTTCGGTCGGCGAAACCCTCGGTGCAATCGTCACGCGAAAAGCGTCCAAACACCCGACGACCCCGTTCCCCCGTCTTTTTTGCTTCACCGGGGCCCCTGATGGATCATCATGGGACGCATGCGAGGGGGAGTGGAGGGTCTCTCTTTCTTCTTTCTTCCCCCGGAGCCCAGGAAACCTTAACGGGCTACAGAATGCGGGAGGGTATAAAAGGTCGCGGGGGGGCCGACGTCGGTTTCCCCAGGCCTTCAACCCCAGGATTTACTCACATCGTGGGGACTTTAGGAAGCTGGACTTTTTTCGGATTTTTATCTTATCTTTTTTGCCTTGTCTATCTTATCACACCAACCCTGACTTATAGTCAACACCCCATATATATATACTGTTGCTGTGTAAACTCAGCACCATCCACCCATCATGGCTCGCTCAGAACGCCACAACTCGACGTCGACCGTCGACGAAAAGGAGCACATGCCTCACCCGGACAGCCATGAAAAGGCCGGCGCCGAGAACCACGAGGTCGCCCGGGCCGGAGCCCAGGAGATCGACGACCTGATCAACGACATGGAGCGCCAGCTGGTCGCCTCCGGAGGCCTGAAGACGGGCTTCTTCCAGCTCGCCTTCAAGAACCCCAAGCACTTCACCTGGTTCCTCGTCGCCTTTGCCAGCATGGGCGGTCTCCTCTCGGGCCTGGACCAGAGCCTGATCTCCGGAGCCAACCTCTACCTGCCCAAGGACCTCGACCTCACCACCCGCCAGAACAGTCTCGTCAACTCCGGCATGCCCCTGGGCGCCGTCGGCGGTGCGCTTCTGCTGTCTCCTGCAAACGAGTTCTTCGGCCGAAAGTGGGCCATCATCATCTCCATTATCCTCTACACCATTGGTGCCGCTCTGGAAGCCGGATCTATGAACTTTGGTAAGGACACCCCAGTCAACTTGCTCTCAAGCAGCGAAGAAAACTAACAAGATCCCAGGCATGATTGTCTCTTCTCGTGTCATCCTCGGTGTTGGTGTCGGTCTCGAGGGCGGTACTGTCCCCGTCTACGTCGCCGAGACAGTCGAGCGACGAATCCGTGGAAACCTCGTCTCTCTGTACCAGCTCAACATCGCCCTCGGTGAGGTCTTTGGATACGTCGTCGCCGCCATCTTCCTCAAGGTTCCCGGAAACTGGCGATACATCCTGGGATCATCTCTCGTCTTCAGCACCGTCATGCTTTGCGGGTGAGTTTTCCCCTCTTAGCGACCTCCAGCTTCGCGACGCACTCCTTGCTAACAACGCAACAGCGTCTTCTTCCTCCCCGAAAGCCCCCGTTTCCTCCTGCACAAGGGCAAGACCCTGGACGCCTTCAAGGTCTGGAAGCGCATCCGCGGAGTCGAGACCGCCGAGTCCCGCGAGGAGTTTTACTACATGGCCGCAGGTGTCAGCCAGGAGGAGACCGAGGTCAACGAGGGAGCTCAGAACCGTCGCTTCCCCTGGATGGACTTCTTCACGTACGTGCTTTTCCCCGGTGCTGTCTGAACTCGCATCGCTAACTTTTACAGTGTTCCCCGCGCCCGCCGTGCTCTTGTTTACGCAAACATCATGATTCTGCTTGGACAGCTGACTGGAGTCAACGCCATCATGTACTACATGTCGGTGCTCATGAGCCAGATCGGCTTCAACGACGAAAAGTCCAACTACATGTCTCTCGTCGGTGGCGGATCGCTGCTCCTCGGTACTATCCCCGCCGTCATGTACATGGAGAAGTTCGGCCGCCGATTCTGGGCCATCATGATGCTGCCCGGCTTCTTCATCGGCCTGATCCTCATTGGCATCAGCTACCAGTTCGACCTCGAGACGCAGCTCCCCCTCGTCGAGGGCCTCTACCTGTCCGGCCTCATCATCTACATGGGCTTCTTCGGCTGCTACGCTTGTCTGACCTGGGTCATTCCCTCCGAGGTGTACCCCACGTACCTCCGAAGTTACGGCATGACGACTTCGGACGCGCTGCTCTTCCTTGCCTCGTTCGTCGTCACCTACAACTTCTCGGCCATGCAGAGGGCCATGGGCAAGACGGGTCTGACGCTCGGCTTCTACGGTGGCATCGCCGTCGTCGGCGAGATCTACCAGATCTTCTTCATGCCCGAGACCAAGAACATGACCCTGGAGGAGATTGACGAGGTCTTCTCGCGCCCCACCATGGACCTTGTCCGGGAGAACTGGGCCGGTGTCAAGGAGACCATGAGGGATTTCTTTGCCGGCCGCTGGAAGAAGGTCTTTGCCGAGCAGGGAAAGCCTCGCCCGGTCAACACTGGAGAGAAGAAGGAGATTGTGGCTTAGATTGGAGACATTTTGGATGCAAACCACTGAGATGTCGATGGCTAAGCCTGCAGTCTTTCTTTCACGAAGTCAATGACAGGAAACTTAGGTTCCATGTTGTAGATTACTAAATAAATAATAACTATTGTTCACATTACCTTTGGCGTTCGCCCATCAGTGCCTTTGATCTTCCACCATTGAAGTTATCCCTCAGCGCTTGCGATCTCCTGCCCAAGATGTTAGTTGAGTACATGGAATTATCGATCAATCAGACCTAGTTAGGTCAGTTAACAGCCTCCTCCGCATCTCTTTGGCCACTGATCTAACTTCATCTTTCTTCCCAACTTGCAAAAGACCCGTGTTCTTGTTTAGCTTTTTCCAATTAAAAGGGCGGTTTCAAGTTCTCAGCGTTGTTTAAGGACAATTAAACGCTTCATCTAGCAGTTAAACTTCTTCTTAAACAAACAAAGGTACGCAATGACCACATTCAATTAGGGTGATCTACATCTCTAATACGTACTTAAGGTATGGACAAGACGACTTGTAACAGTCAAAGAGGTCAAGCAATATTTTTGTTCTTTTTTGCTCATCTCCATCTAACCTCCCCTTCCTCCGCAAATCGCGGATGTCAACTCAAAGTTCCTATTAGCAGCCTCTAAAACCAACTTTTTGTACTTTGTTTAAATCTGCATAATACCAAGCGTGTGCCGCCGCCGTCGTGAGTCTCCGAGTGAAACTATCCATGACTAAGGGCTCTGCGGTATATTTCCAGACTACGCTTACAAGAGCTATGAGACGCTTGGGGATTTAACCACTCTTAAGACGTCATCCAATCTGGGGGGCCGTCTTTGATAGACTGTATTGCTCTTTAGACTACTATTTTTTAGATTCCCTGCAGGGCTTCTGATGTCCTCGACCGCCCAGTGGATTGGTCAAGCGCCTGGCACATACATAAGTCGTGACACCCACATACAGATGATTACTCTCTACGAATCACGCATCGGAAGACATTCAGTTAACTCTTCAGCAGCACGCTTTTGGATAAAAACGCTCGGGATGGGGCGGCGACGCAACGTATGCGATAACACAAGAGCAGAAATAAAACCAACATTCCCTTTCTTCACTATTATACAAGTACACCCGCTCCATCATATTGGATCCAACTTAGACCGATAAAACATCAACGTTTGTCAACTCATCCTGCTTCGACAGTGCAATACCCATTCATGCAAGTGCACACATTCAGGAGACCATCCAGACAGTATATGTTAGATGTACAATCGTCGTTGGTCGAGCAGGTGTCGGCGCCACCGTTGTTTTCGGACTCTGTGGTACAGAATCCGTCCACGCAAGACTCGTTTTGGGAACAGTCCATGTCGGCAGTGCATGGAGTCGGGACACTTAACGTGGTCGTAGTTGTGGCTTCGGTAGTCGTCGTAGTCGAAGCGACGGTAGTAGATGTAGTCGCATCCTCCGCGCTGGAGATTGAGTTTGTAGTGATCGAGGACAGTGTGGTGGGAACAGAGTCCGGGTTGCATCTTCCAGCGTTGGCTGCATGGAAAGAAAGGAACGCCAAAACGGCGGTGCGAAGAGGAGCGGCGAGCATGGTAGCGACTGACTGGCTGAAAAAGGTTGAAGATAGGCTTGACAAGAGAATGAAAGCCTGAGCGTGGAGAGAGACGAGGAGGCATATTTATGATTCTCTCCTGTCGGCTTGTCGGTAAAGTCAGGGGAGACTGTTGGCTCTAGACCTGTGGCTAGTCGAGACTATTGAGACGCTATTAAGTGTGCTAAGCCCTCCTTCATTTCCATCCGCGCAAGTCGCCTCAGGAAAACTAAGAAATAGGCCGTGGCGCATATAGTGTCAAGCCACGCATGGGGTAGCCTTGGAATTATCATTTGTTCCTCATAATAGTGTCTCGGTGGCTTATTCTAGTCAGAGCTGAGGGCCAGATTAGTGCACAGCCGAAAATCCTCTTAACCCAACCGACAGTGAGAAACACAGAGCTAATTAAGGTACAGGAGGGGGCAAATCAACGAGATAATTAGATCAAGGCTAAATGGGGGGTCTTCGGAAAGGTAGCTTGCTTACGGTATTAACACATAATATCCCCTTTGATACATGGGAATTTGGATGCAATGGACAGGGAGGCTAAGAATATGTCCAAAGACCCGGTCTGCGTTCGGACAAAAGCGACGGCAAGTATGCAACGACTTCTGGGCTTCGCTGTGAAATGATTGGGTTGTTTTGTCGAATCCGCCTCGGGTTTAATACCCGTTGACAGGGTGCAGAGTTATAACTCAACGCCCAAGACTTGTCATCTTATCGAGACTTGGCGAGCTTTTCAAAAGCGCTCCTCCCTATATCATCATGAAAGGCGTTGATCCACATGACTTGCTTCAACAGTCTCCGCGTCTCTCCCCAGTCCCGTCGGCATATCTCTGACAAGTCCCAATACTCCCCTGGGTGATCAGCTCCTGGGTCGATGCACATTTGCGCCATCAACATCAACCAGATGTCCAGGGCCCGATAATTGATTGAGATCAGAGGTCTGGCGGCGGCGTAAGCCACCTGCATCTTCGCAGCCAGGCTTTGACAATAGTGTTGCCCGCTCCAGCCCGGAAGGCGAAAAGTCGTCGCGAGGAAGATGGTCATCCCGAGATGAAGGCACTTGGATAGTTCGTCTGTGAAGCGGCCCTGGAGGTCTATGAGGCTGGAGTGTACGAACCCCAGACACTGCCGGATAAATGGTCCGTTGATTGGCGTCTTGCTGTAATAATGCATGTTGAAAAGAATCGCAGTGTACTGAACATGTCTGAATACTACAGCCAGATCTGGATCAACAAGCCCATCTATGAACAACATATTCTGTGATTGATGAGTGTTCATCACTTCAACAGGGAAGTCGGGCGCTTGCCAGGTGGATCTGTCATAGATTGGCGTCCACAGTTCTGTCATGAGTGAACTGGAGAAGTTTAACCTGCAACAAGTCAGAAAATGTCCGATGCTTTCAGTACTAGGCCAAGTTTACCGATCCATCGAGAATTGGATGACAGGGTTCTCGTTTACAGCCCCCGAGCCGCCTCGCAACCGTAGGATCTCTGACAGTCCCACCGCGTGCGCATGCGCGGCGCTGTAGTCGCCAAAGAGGACTGCAATCGAAGCCAGGATGCCAACAACATAGAGTGTGATATCATTCTCATAAGCGTCCTTTTCCGAGAGTCGACGGTTCAAAAGAGGCAAAACGCGTCGGAAATGCCGGTATGTTGTGCCGGATAGCGGTCGTTGCAGCACCAAGTCATTGGAAGCCGAAGTCAATAGCAGAATGGCCCGAAAACAGAGTTTCTCGGAGCAAAGTAGACGAAAACACATCAAGGGGTCTTCTTCAAAGTCGATTTGAATGCCAAAGTGCTTGAATGGGTAGAGTGAGTCTCTGATCGGATTGTGGATAAAGTCTATAGCTTGATCAGCATCCACCTTTCGTGACTGTTGCGATTGGGTTACATACACTGATGCATGAGCTCTTGGGCTGGAAAGTCTAGCTCTTCTGGGAAGTGGAAGAGTGCCCAGTCTGACGGCATCGGCAGGACACATTGCTCAGCGACGAGTCCTCTTTGCTCTTCACTCGCATACGTTGCGGAGGACGGCACAACTCGGTCCCGAGCAGAGAGTCCATCGGATAGATGGTTCACCCTTTGATCCCCTTGTCTAGATTCATTTGAAACTTCAGCCGCCGCTCTGGCAGCTTCGCGCGTAGACCTCCGGGAGCCTGGTTGCTTATTCTTCTGCCGCATGCAATGCCGTCGTATCAGTTGTCGCTCAGATGATCCGATTCGTCCGGAGCCGTCGGCTATGACAAAAGCCAGTTGCTGAGACATGGTTGTGTCTACTTTGGGGCATCAATCTGGTCAGTCAAGGCTGGACGAGAAAGAGGAGAAGCAAGCATGTTGCTTTATGCCCAGACGCGAGAAAGGCGACGTCAAGTTTAGTCTTACTAACGATGCCGCGCGTGGTAAGAGTAAAGTGGGACGACCACATTGTTTCCCTTTTTGGGACAAGTCGGCGTCTTAGTCGTTCATGATCCATGCCAGCCAACTGGTCAAGGAGAAGAATAATCAGACATTATAAATCAGGATTTTGCAAGACGTGGTATAAATCATACCTCGAGGCTCGATAGAATCGAATCGAACTCATGTCAATTCAGCCTCATTCTCATTCATACCCAGTCAAATCAATCATGGCGGCTCCTGGAGGATCCCTGTCTCTGACACCAGAGGACCCTTATACATTCGCCAAGATCTTTGTCAAACACCAAATACGCCCAAATCCCAAACCTGCACTTGAATCAAACACCGTCGCCGGGAAAACCGCCGTCATCACTGGTGGAAACGGCGGCATCGGCCTAGAATGTGGCCGGATTCTGCTGTCGCTCCATCTCTCCCACCTCATCCTCGCCGTACGGTCCCTCGCAAAAGGAGAGGAGGCGGCAGCTTCATTGCGGAAACTCTACCCAAAGGCCAAAGTCGATGTGTGGCAGCTGGACATGGACTCTTACGAGTCAATCAGGGTCTTTTCCAAAAAGTGCGCGACGCTACCCCGTCTAGACATGGCTCTCCTCAGCGCCGGCATCATAAACGTCGACTTGCACATCAACCCATCGACGGGACACGAGGAAATGTTCCAGGTCAATTATTTATCGACAGCTCTACTTGGCCTACTGTTGCTCCCAATCCTCAAGAGAAAAACACCGTCTGGGCCTCCGGGTCGACTCATACTCGTCGCATCTGGCGCAGCTTTGATAGCCGACTTCTCCGAGCGCAAGGCAGATCCTCTGCTTTCTGTGTTTGGCGACGAGAAAGGCTGGAACTCCTCCGTCGCTAAAAAGAGATACGACACCAGCAAGGGGCTTGTTCTGATGCTGACTCTCCAGTTGAGTCAATTGACCAAGGCGGATGATACAATCGTCAACGTCGTGGACCCAAGCTTCACGCCGGGCACGAGCTTTTTCCGCAATCTTCCTCTACTCATGAGGGCGGCGACTTGGCCGCTGACGAGAATCTTGGGAACTTCGGTGAACAACGCAGCCTGGAGGTATGTCGACGGTGCTGTGGCCAGAGGTAAGGAAAGCCACGGAAGTCTCATCAGTGATTGGGAAATTCATCCGTATGTCCCACCTACTCAACTGCAAAGTGATGGCTCAAGCTAACTTACCCAGTTATCACCCCTTCATGTACACGGAGGATGGCAAGAAATTTATGGATAGGCTTTGGAAGGAGAGTATTGAAGAATTGGATTTTCCTGAAGTTGGCGAGGCGTTGGCGTTGCTGCGCGCAGGGTCCGCATCTTAATGCTGCTGCTTTCTTTTGGTCCAGTTATCATTTCTTTCAAGGCGGTTCTATTTACTTGGTCGTTCCGTCTAATCTTAAGCTGTAACTTTTCATATACAACTAAGCGACGTCAATCTCGTATTGTGTCCACGTAACGTGTCTTCTGTCGACAAGCTCAATCCACTCAAACAATCTTCCTCAGTTCACAATCCTCAAAAACCTTCCACCCAGCAACATCTCCAACTACACAACACCAACCACCATGAAGATCAAAGCCATCGTCCTCAGTCCTCTCGTCTCCAATGCTGCCGTTTCAACATTTCAGGCCCCCGATTGGGCACCGTCCACATTTCCGCTTGAAATACTAGGCAAACAGCGACATCAGTGATTCCGCTCAGGATTGGCCGTTTCACCCCTTTTCAGCTTAGGATACACGCTTGTCATGAATACAGTGCAATTCTCAACCCCAGATCAGCTTAGAGCGGCAGGAGCTCAGCTCTAGAAACTGAAATATATTTTGGTATGCTCGAGCTCAGTATCTACCATCACTCGACGTGGGTATAATCAAAAGGTTTCTTCTCCTTCACACCAATGTCGAGAGGCTGGGTGCAAATCTATGTGACACGGTGAAAGGGCTGGTGATTGTGTCACACAGCACCGGGCTTGAGCCACAGTTTGGGGATGGAAATCGAGTTTGTCCACCCCTTGTGCCATGTGAGAGGGTGTATTGTCCCAGATCAAATAATTCAGTCCTCGCAACGAAGCAATGCTTTTCGTTGATTCGTTCCCAAATATGCTAGACCTAGCTACAATCATGGTACGGCGTACAGTGATGGTGCCTCCTCGAAAAAATATATAGTAACACGGCAACCCGCAGAATCGATATCTCGGTCGAAACATGTCCGACCAAACAACATCAAATAACAAGACCTCTTCGAGAACGACGAGATGTCTGACTATGATGACTACCCGTTCGTTTACGGCTATGTCCCAGTTTCTGGCAACGAGAGCCGTCTTTCCAGGCAAATCAAAGGGAAAGGGAGAGCAGCAAAGCCCCCTCGAGAACCCCCGGAACAGACACCCCCTGCAAATCAACCGCCTCGTGTACTGTACAGAGACCAGGGCACTGCCGTGTATTTCCTCATCTTCAAGCCCCCTCGCGGACACTGGTACCAGTGGTCGCTGGGCCTGGTAAACGGGAACAACCAGCAATGGAAGCTGTTCGAGGCGCTGCAGGACCAAACCGACGAGCAAACCCCCACGGAGAGGCAGACATGGAACTACTGGGAGGCCGACCCGCGGGTCTGGGACGGCTTCGTCGACATGTTCCTCCTCACGCGGACCCGCGTCAGCAACCTGGGCGACATGCACCGGATGGCCCTCCGGCTGCAGGAGGTCGCGCGGCCGGATCTCAACAGCCAAGCCTACGTGATCGAGTTCGGACACAAGCTGCGCGAGGCCAATCTCTGCACGCACCGCGAGCTAGAGAATATCTGGCAGGTGTTGGAGGAGTATCACGGCCGCCAAGACGACGACATCGGCTTCGAGCGCGAGCGGGAACATCTCCTCGCGCTGGAGCACTTGCAACCGCCCGACACGAGCCAGTTCCCCGATGATGAGTTTTACGGTGATGAGATAGATCCGGAGATGTTTGAGGATTTTGAGCAGTTGCAGTATGGGGTACGGGACTTTGGACAGTACCATCAGGATAGGCGGGATTTGGAGAACTTTCCGCCGCGAGCAGGTCCAAGTCGACTTCGAGTGGAGTGGGAGTTGCAGCAACAGGCTCAGGATATGCAGCAACAGCTTGAAGAACCGCGGCAGAAGCGTCTGAGGCGAGATTAGTCGCCAGGCTGAAGAGCACCAAGGTGACCAGGGGTTGGGGATGGGTGCTAACAAATCGTTCAAAAAAGATAGACTGGTTTTATAGACTTTGGCCAATTATCTTCCCTTCTCCGGCTATCAATGCTATGTAGAAGTAGACCAATCGCGTTTCTCACCAGAGATTCTGACACTGCAATACCAGCAACAGAATACAACAGCCGGGTAATTAGCAATGACTCTCGCTCGTATATCCTTCAGGAAAAAAGTAAACACACGTCCAAGACGCACCGGACTCGCGAATCCGAACCCGGGTCCGCCCACCACCGGGTCACGGGACGATAAGATAACGCCCCCGTCACTCGGCCGAGCCAACCCTTCCGGCCCAAAGTAAACAGTCCAGTTTCCCGCGCGAGGGGCACTTTCGCAAAGCCGCAGCGCAACCTCGCAACTTCAATACTAAACCACCACCTCCTACCAAAACAAAATCCACTCCCCCCGAGCCTCTGTTTTTTTTGTTTCTTTCCTTTTTTCTTTGAGGCGGGCACTTCGTCTCCCCCAACGACCTGCGCCGCGCGCCATGGACTCCGACTCGATCGTCTCGCAGGTCCAGCGCAAGATCGAGCTGCAGAGCAACGAGGACCTGGCCTACCTGATCGCAAACGTCCGCCGCGCCGCCGCCGAGCGCCTTAACGAGGCGTTCCCCCACGTCGAGGGCAACGACGGCGAGGACGAGCTGCGGGACAAGATCGAAGAGCTCGTGAACGAGGTGCGTCTTCCGCTTTGCCCTTCCCACTCCCCGCCCGCGCTGACACGACAGGGCTCCTAAAGTACATCAACAAGACTTTCGCCCTCGCGTCGCCGAACCTCAGCATCAACGGCCTCCCCGTCGCCTCCGATTCCTTCCTCGCCGACGCCGGCACCGGCACCGCCCCCGAGCCCGAGTACGAGCCCTTCGACGCCCGCAAGCGCCGCCGCGTCGCCGACCTCATCACCCACGAGGAGAAGCTCCTCGAGGACGTCGCCGCCCTGAAGCGCTCCGTGCCCGCCACCGTCGCCGCCGCCCAGGCCGAGCGCCTGGTCGACGGGCTCAAGCGCGACGACGAGCTGCTCGAGGCGCGCCAGGCGCACGCCGCCGACGCCGCCGCCTGCGTGCAGCTCCGCGTCGGCCCGTTGGAGAGGCAGGACGGCGTCGAGGATGGGTTCCGCAAGGCGGTGGAAGGGCTGGGCCGGCTGAAGAGGGACATGCCCGCCGTGGTTGCCAAGATGGAGCGGGCGCGGGTCGCGGGCGAGTACGTGGTCACGCAGGGGCGGTGAAAGATATACCCAGGAAGATACTGTTATTGAGAGCGGGGTTGAACCGCTCATGGAGTTCAGGCGTCATTGGCCACATCACGGGAGGAACTATACAAGGCAGGAAAAGTTCCAGAGACTCAGGCAGGGCATGGTGTCGGGTACTGCTTCTATTTTGTTCAGAACTAGTGCAGTCATGATGAGGAAGACATAGGGCCAAGAAAACAAGGATATCGAGGGGGTCTACAAGAAAAAGATCACGGCTGAGGCAGCCCTTCGAAAATACTTCCGGTGATCTAGCTCCTTCTGCCCTACCACCGACTTCACACTCCGCCCTCTCCCTCCCAACGTGTTTTATCGTCGTCTCCCGCCCTGACACCCCGTTCACCCCCAAATTGGTAGAAAAAGCAAACGAAAGAACTTCTCCGGTGAAGTAAAAACACAGACCACCCATCTATGCGCAACATATACGTGATAGGAGTCAGGTCCTCTAAGCGGCGGCGGGCTGAGGAGCAGGCGCCGCCTCCGTCTCGGTGGTGGCGGGGGCAGTGGCGCCCTCGGCGGCCTTTTCGCCGGCGGGGGTCTCGATTTCAGAGCCCTTGTTCTCGAGGGTCTTGCCCTCGTGCTTTAGCTGCCACTTGGGGGTTCGGGCATGCTCAGGATCGTGCCAGGGGCCGGCATCGCTGTTGTCGCAGCCGCCCTCGCAGACGCACTGACCACCGAAGTTCTTGGGGAGGTTCTCGGCGGGGATCTGCTTCAGCAGCTCGCTCTGGTAGCTGCCACCAAGGATGTTGATCTTGGAGACGGTGACGGGGTCGAGCCAGCCCTTCATCATACTCCAGACAGTAGAGAAGCCCCAAGGGGCGTTGATCAGGTACAGCTTTCCGAGGCGCTCGGGGTAATAGTTCTGCGAGATAACCGAGGCCTGCTTGACGTACGAGTACACCTGGGGAGCCTTTCCTAGGGAAACGCCCTTGAGGTCCATGATGGTGCAGCACGTCTCCTGGAGGCTGCCGGCCTTGTGGGAGCAGGCAGGGAGACGGGGGTCGGCGACACGCTCGTACTCGACGGCGAGGTTGGTAAGCATGCGCTCGGCGGTGGTGATTTTGTACATGGCAGTCAGATCGATGCCACCGAGGGTCTCGATGTAGATGGGGCGGCCATCCTAAAATGTCGAGTCAGTTTCGCCGTGGTTCCCCAACAACCATAAACGCCACGCCGTCCGGAAAAGTTTGCGTACCTTGTCGGTCTTGTGGTAGAACTGGGTGTAGTACTGCGAGACCTCAGTCTTCTCGGGGTAATCCCAGGTGGGAAGGATCTCGTCGAGGTTGATCTCCTTTCGCCATTTCTCGGTGTCGACGAACCTAGTAGCGGTCAACCCCTGTCGGCTTCATCTGCGCGCATGGTTCGAGGATGGCATCAGGACTCACATCTTCTTGGAATCCTCGACAACCCATTTTCGCGCACGGAGGAATCGCAACTGCACACGGCGGTGTTAGCCTGCTGTCTGATGCGGAACAGGGAAAATGTCCAAAGCGCCCGCCCTCGCCGCGGCGTCTCGTTTCGTACCAGAGTCAGCGTGTCCAATCGGTCGGTGAAGCCCTCGCTCTCGAGCATCATGCGGAGCTGGTGCACCTGGGCGATCTGGCCCTCGGTCAGATAGCCGGCATGGCCAGTCTGCTCCGTCGCCGCCTTGACGGGGAAGTAGTAGTCGTCGTACTTGGGGTTCAGATCCATGGCGACGGTTGATGGTGGGGTAGCTTAGGTGAGAGGTGAGGGGTGGAAGAGGGTGAAAAAGAGGCAAGATTCCGAGCGGGACCTGACCTGGAGGAGGGAAAAAACACAAGAGGCGGAGAGGATGAGAAGAGGAGGGCGAGGGTGATGGTGTAAAGGGGCGTATCGGTCTGCGTCCTCAGCTTAAGAAGCGTAATTAACCGTTGGCCACTTGGTTCCCCTAGAGATCGAAGTGGTGGGACTTCGTCATGGGTGGTCGAGATGGCTACCCGAAGCGGTCTAGCCCCACCTGTAGGCCTCGTCAGTCGTCACACGTGTTGAGGAGATATATCAGGTGAGAGTGCACGTGGAGATAATCGTCAACTTTTGCTCCGCATATTGCGTATCGCGTATCACTTATCGCTATCCGTAAATTCTTATCGTGTATCGCTGCTGTCCCGCCCGGCCCGTTCGCTAACATGTCCATGATCTTGAGCTCGGTTGTTCCAATCAGCCAATTGTAAAGAAAACCGGGCGTCAACTCTCTGAATCTCAATACACACCGACCTTCACCCCAAAGCCCACGGCCTCACCGCCACAAGATCATGAGGGCTTCTCCGCAACGGATCACCCTCAATGCCAGCCGGCTGATTCACACGCCGTGCCCGCGGCCGTGCCGGGCGTTCCACCTGACGGCTCCGGCCGGCCTACCGCGGAAACGCAGCTTCTTCACCTCGAACCCGTTCCTCTCCCAGTCCAGCGACACCTCCCGCTCCGCCTCCGAGGCCTCGAGGAACGAATCGCCCGTCCCCTCTCCCGCGGCCGCGAAACGCAAGCCCACCCGGACCCCCACGGCGAAGAATTCCCTGCGCCGCGTCGCAATCATTGCGCAGCAGCCCAAGCGAGGGTCGGACAATACCAAGGTCGAGGCGCCGGTGCCGGCGCCGGGGGAGACGTCGGGCGACTCGGGCGAGGCCTTGTCCACGCTGGCGAGTGCCACGTGCGTGGCCGAGGCCTTCAACATGCCCTTGGTACTGGAGATCCTGTCGTCGCACGGCTTCGCGATCGACCCCGATGGCACGGGCTTCGACGCCAACGAAGTCCTCCACGCAAGGGGCGTCAACGGCGGCGACATCTTCGTCTTCCCTTCCGGGACCATCGTGACGTGGTCGCTGCCTCCGGACGTGGTCACCAGGCAGATCATGCGAGCCTCGGAAGACCCCCACTCGGTCGAGTGCCGAGAATTCGAGGACCTCGAGTTCACCACCGACACGGCGCGGGAGACGAGCCTGCTCAAGGGCGACGTCATCGTCCTGGGCACCCGCAAGGAGCACAAGGACGGCGACATGCTGGACACGACGCTGGCCAAGGTGGCCTTCTCGTCGGGTCTCGCCCGCAGCACCAAGCTCGCCGTGCTCGAGAGCACCCTGACGTCGTACTTTGAGAGCACCCGCAACATCCCGGCCCTGCTCTCCCAGGGCGCGGGCGTGCCGCTCGGCCGCAAGTTCATCCTGCAGAAGACAGGCGAGCTGCTCAGCCTGCGCGCGCGCCTCAACCACTACTCGGAGCTGACCGACTCGCTGCCCGACATCTTCTGGGACAGCCGCGCCGAGCTCGGCCTCGAGGCCTACTACGATCAGGTCGGCCGCGCTCTCGACGTCAACGTGCGCATCCGCGCCCTCAACCAGAAGATGGACTACGCTGCTGAGATTGCGAGTGTCCTGCGCGAACTGTCGAGCGAGCAGCACGGCACCCGCCTGGAGCTCATTATTATCCTCCTCATCGCCGTCGAGGTCATCTTCGAGGTGCGTCGTATCATCCTCGAGATGATGCAGGAACGCGAGCTTTCCAAAGCGCTGGAGCAGGAGAAGCTCAAACCCGCGCTCTGACGCTCCTGAGAGCGCCTGAGGAACAGCCTTGTACATTAAAATATGGATCTGGAAAATATGGTGTCCCGTGTGCGATAGATGTACCATCGGGTCAGATGGTTTGGCCCTACTAAATAGATACCCAGCTTTGTAGAAACGATGTGACGATGGACGAGCTCCCTGCATATCGATTTTTCCCCTTAACGAAGACAAAATAAACTCCCATTCAAGACAACAGTCCCTACTCTTAGTGATATGAAAGATGCCTCAAAAATTGGCTCTTAGTCTGTAGTTGTACAGTATAATATCGAACAATAAAGCCTAGCAGTGAACATCCAGACAATCCATCCGTATGCCCGAAATTCCCTTTTCAAGGTGTTTCACGACGGCCTTCCAGCTTCAACTCCACGATCCTACACAACGGTCAAGATGACACTTCTTCACCATCCACATCAGTAAACCCTCCCATCTCCAGCGGCTTAGTGCTCTGTAGGCCCATCACATTTTCAGTTACATAAAAGAACCGCGCGTCATCCCCTTGCCGGTATTTGAATTACACTGGGGTGAGTCCAAAGCCGAACTCGACAAGAACACCCACGCCCTCCCGTCCGACCCATGGTGTCAAAGAATCCTCACCGAAATCCCTGTGTCGTGACGAACCAACTCCGCAAGAAATCCGATTATCCGCCTCTAAACGCCCGAACCAGACCGCAACGAATGCACTCAAGCCCCATCAGGCTCCCTTCTTCTACCCTGACCGCGAGGTGCCTTAATTTCCAAGAACCTCTTGTTGCCCACGTCTACGACGAAGGCTTCCGCTGCTGAAGTCCAGGGATGACTGGTACTGGTACCGGTGTCACCTTGTGCGGGATGTGTGAAGCCGGTGTGCCGTTTACGCCGAGCCGCTGGGGCGTGGGAGTCTGAGGCTTCTGCTGCTGGGCTGCAATGCTAGCTCGAGCGGCCGCCAGCCGGTTGACATCCATAGTACCACCCCCCATCCCAATACCTCCAAGCCCGGCCACGCCACCTGGCTGAGCTATCTTATCCGCAAACATGGCTGAACGCTCCTGCGCCGCCACCCGTGCCTTCGCCTGGTCAAGAATCCGCTGTTGCTGGGCCTCGGGGATCACAGTGTGGTATCCGGTGAGTCCTGGGTTCTGGTTTGGCGTCCCAGCCTGGGTCGGGTTACTAGAGAACCTATTCATCTGGTTTCCCATCGCCTGGTTTGGTGTGCCATATCGCTGGGGTGGCTGTACACTTGGGGACGGGCTGTACGGCGGCCTGTGTTGTTGCACTTGGGGAGTCATGTTGCGCTGGGCCATGGCTTGGCCATTTGTGAATGTTCCGAAGCTCCCCTGGGAGGGTGTTCCAGGCTGGTGCTGCGGTGGGTAGCCAGGTTGGAACGGATACCGAGCTGCTGGTGTTCCTTGCTGTGCTGGCATCTGGCCGTACTGAGGTCGTTGTTGGCTTGCATACTGGGGCATGTTCTGGTGTCCGTAGGGTGTCTGGGCCTTAGCCAGCTGCGTTGCATACTGATTCGGGAAGCCGTTCGGTCGGGTGTATTGGTTTGGCTGCGGAGGCCGTGGTTGCGCGGGGGGCATCGGACGCTGCTGGGGTTGGAAGCTAGGAGTAGCACCTGGACGGTAGTACTGTTGCTGCATCGCCGGCGTACGGTTGGGTGTTCCGTATTGATTTCCGGCCTGGAAGTGGTTCGCGTAAGGGACCGACGATATGCTCGGTGTCCGCTGCGGCGTTGGCCGGGCTGTCACCTGTGCCGCCTGTTGCGCGCGGAGGCGAGCCTGCATGGCAGCTTCGTCTTCCTCCATGACGCCCTTGTACTGGTCTGATTGAACTTGGACCTTGGTGCTGATCAAAAGATCTTCGAGTTGGTCGCCGTTCAATTTAGCCACGGCATAGGGGGGCAGGGTCTTGATAATGAGCGCAAGTTGTGCCTTGAGAACGTGGTATGTTGCCTGCTCCTCTTCAGAGGGCTGGGGGCCCGCGGTGGCCAGCATGTCGCCGGTGACGGGGTCGCTCGACTGGCGGTTCTGGGAGTTGGGGAGAGTGAGATTGCGAATGCGCTGGTAGGAAGACAGAGTCTCGATCATGTCGCTGACTTCCTCAAGAATCTCGTTGACTTCCTTGTCCTGCTCATCCCTCTTGGTGCCCATAATGTCGTCCAGCGAAGGATCAACGACCGATTCATCCCAACCACTGATGGCTTCCTCGACTGCATGTTCATCGATTTCCACAACCTGCGACTGGCTGTCCCCAGCCTCGTTTCCGTCGGCATAGTACTCCACCTCAATCATGTTCTGAAAATGTCGCTGGCCAGCCCGTTGCCACCAAAGTCGACTGGCGACACTGGACGGCACGACAGCCGCCGAGTCATCCTTGCATGGAGCAAAGCTCGAAAACGCTCCGCGAAAGAGGGCTTCCATCTCATACATCTCCAACTCGGTAGTAGAAGGCTTCTTCCCAGCCAGGCTCTGGGCGCGTTCACGTTGCTTCGTCTTCATTTGTGACGAAGGGGCGGCATTGCTGTAGTCCAGGTAGTATCCCGCTGAGAGTTTCGTGGTAGAGTAGCTGGTGCTCTGAAACTTGGAGGTATCCGTCAGTTCTGGGTGATAAAAATCAAGGGTGTTGCCCTTGGCCTGAGTCTTGGGCTGCTTGGGCGGTTGCAGCGGAGGCAACGCTCGGGGAGATGAAAATAGCTCTCCCAGAGTCTGTGTCCGCTCATGGGTCGCTATGGGCATGATATGCGTCAAAGTCATACCCTGGGGTAGAGGGGTTTGGACCAGTTTATCATCGTGAGATAGCGGAAGACTAGAGAACAAGCGCCTCTCTTGCGGTGCATATCCGATTAGAGACAGCACCAGCTCGCCCTTTTGCGGAGAAGGGGGAAGCTCAGCCTCGACGTCGAGTGGTTCAATGCTAGTCTTGGGGTACGCTTTCTCCTGTCGGAGGAGCTGTAACGCCTTTTGCTTGAACTCGCTGATTTGGGCCAGGGCTTCCTCGGTTGTCGCGGGTTTCTCTTGCGCCGAGGATTGCGTCTTCAGGTCCTCGAGCGACGCCTTGATCACTGACACAATATCGATGGCCATGTCGTCGAGGCGGTCATAGGCTTCGGCGGCGACCTTGTCCGATATTGTGGATGGGGCATCGGGCTCAGCTGACTTTTGACGCTTCGCGTCGGGTTCATCGTCGGTAGAGAGTTCAGGTACGGGCCGCTTGAGGATGGACGGGCTGATATCGAAGCTAGGAGATGGTTAGCATGCATAGACAGCCAGTGGTTCTCGCGACACAGTCCAGGTCGCGGCATCCACCGAGCAGGAAAAAAGCGCATCCTACCTAGTCAAGACTTCGAGGTACGACTTGATCAATTCCTTCTGGTTGCCCTTGGCCCCGCCGTTTGTGACGATGGATTTCTCGTCCTCGAAGCCATCCAGCTCGTCGCCGTCGTCGGCATTATCGCGTTTTCGCTTCCCCGGAACGACGGGCTGCGCATTCTCGGTGCTGACGGGTTCCAGGATGCCGTTGGGCTTCGTGGTCGCGGGCTGCGCCATGGTCGGTTTCTCGTTGCCGGGTCGTCTCGTCGGGGGGAAGCTGGACCGCGCCTTGTCGCGACGCGCGGTAGTGGATGGCAGACTGGTGCAACTCCAAAAACGGCTTCTCGAGGCAGCGCGAATGGACCGTCCTCATCCAGCTGGCGCCGTGCAATCGACTGGTGCACCCACGGCTTGGCGGCTCACGCGACAACAGGGCTCGATGATGGATCTCTCGATCGTCTTTAAAGTCACTGCGACTGCTGGAGGGAATGAAGAATGGCTGCGCCGAGGGAAGAATGTGTCTTGATCGCCAAGTACTTGTCGCTGACCAGGACCCACGCTAGCGTCTTTTGGGGGGAGAAGGCTAATGAGCGGTGCACGTGATCTGGCGCCTCACCCTCCGCCCGCCCCTGACCATCGGCGGTTCCACCCAACAAGCCTCGTACCAGCACCTCAGTGGCGGTTTCGAGCGGTAAGTAGGTACGTACCGAATTCCCCGTCAAGGTTGCGCTCTATTGTTCCCCAATGATGGTCTACTCGCCGCCCTTGTTCGCATGATGATGCTCATGTCAAATCTTGCATTGTTGAAGACATCATGCTAAATCCCCTCTTTAGGTTTCTTTGTGTTTGCAGGTCGCTTCCACCCAAACCAACCCGAGGGATACCCGAGTGAGTAAAAGCTTAATGCGGCCTCGATAACCAGCAGGATGGAGCTTTGCAGTAGTATACGGAGTAGGCATGCATTGAATTTATCACGTCAATGCCAGAGCACCACAATCTATAATACGTTAAAACACTCAGCATTACATAACAACCGAAATCAAGTCGAAGGCTTGGGTGCAGACTGGCAATTTAGTTATCCTATTACTTATGTGCTTGTACATGAAAGAACTGCGCAATCACTGTCCTCCAGTAACACCATATGTTGCATCAATCAAGCCAATCCAGACCAATCCCAAAACCAACCAGTATCAATTCAGTAGTCGCTGCGTCCGTGTGTTATCTCCATTGATTACATTCAATAGCTTACTTGGCGCGAGCCAGACCGACGGCGTTCTTGCCGAGGTCGTAGACCGAGTAGTATCGGCGCAGGAAGGCGTCGCCAAGAATGACGAGAGGGCCAGTGGGCTCGGGGAAGTCCATTCCCTGGAAGGTGGAGATGCAGCTGCCAGACACCTCGAGGATGTAGTCAGTGGCAGGGAGGCTGTAGTTGGAGCCAGCAAGGGTGAAGGTAATGTCGGGGAGCGTCTGGCGCTTGTCGCATTCGACAGTGTACTGGCCGTTGTAGCCCTTCTTGGCGCCAATCTCCTTGTTCAGCAGCTCGGCCAGAGCGCTGGGCAGGACGTTGAGCGAAGTGCCAGTGTCAAGGATGGCACCGGTGTTCTCCTGCTCGGCAACCTCGTCGCCGAAGGTAATGGCATCGAGATCGACCTCCCAGTAAGCCTTGCGGCGGAGAGGAATGTACTCGATGTCGCCCTCGTAGCGGGACTTGTCGACACCACCGAAGGTGGCCTCGCTCTCGCCCTCCTGGTCGCCGAGGTAGAAAGCAAAGACGGGGTCATCCAGAAGCTTCTGGTTGACCATCTGGTAAAAGGGAGGGACCATGTGGTTGACAGAAATGGTGTCATAGCCAAGTCCAAGGATACCATCGAAACGGCCAAAGGCGAAGGCCAAACCAGGCTCGCTGGTAGCCTCGGCAAAGTCCTGCTTCTCAATCTTGAGGTCACCAATGGTCACGACGTCGTTGGAGACGAAGCCAGACAGGCTGCCTGATCCGTAGTGAATCTCGAACTCGCTGCCGTTGCTCTTGTAGCTGGACGAGTCAGACGAGGTGTACTTGGAGTGGAGGTAGCAGGCAATGCTGCCGCACTCCGATGAGGGAACCCAGAGGTTGGAGCTGCCCGTATCGAGGACAACCTTGAAGGTCTGGGGAGGAGTACCGATGGTGATCTCGGAGAAGTCTGGTGGTCCGGTTAGCACTGGAAGAGCTCAAAGAGAAGAGCGATACTTACACTGGGCGTTCATGAAGTTGGTAACGGGGACGGGGTGGAGGCCATCAGTCTTGGCAACATCGGACTTGAACATGTAGTCGGCCCTGGTGTCGGGGCGAGCGGAGCCCATGTACTTCTGACCGAGGCCCTGAACCTGAGCTTCGATGGAGTTGGTGGCCTAGGCGTCATTGTCAGCGGAGTGCGCATTTCACGGGCATGGACATGCTGATGTCCATCCGAGGGCATCAACGTACCAGCTGCTCAGCAAGGGGAACCTTCTGGAGCTTCATCTTGTGGATGCCAGCCTGGGCAGAGCCAAGCAGCGCAGCTGCGGCGAGGAGAGTGCTCTTCATGATGGCGACGAGTCAGCGGTAGAGAAATGAATCAATAAGGCGATGCGCAGCGAGTCGACTTGCGCGTTGTACGGTGATGCGATGCGATACGACGATGCCAAACGATCTGATCTGAGGATGAGGTCGGAAGGGCAAGGTTGATGATGGAGATGATAAGATGGGGGAAGATGGAAGAGAGAAGTGTACGAGTAGGTAAGGTTGATTGGGGGAGGGAATGACGGAGCTGGGTTAGAGCTATTGCGTCTGCGTCTGTTTCGGGCACGCCTCCCTCTATCGGCGACGGACTGGTGGCTTGTACCTAGCAGGTATGCGTTGTGCTGCTCAATGCGCCGATTACCCACTGGAACGCTGGAACTGGAGCGCTGGAACTGGAGCGCTGGAACTGGGCCGGGCGAGCAGATTGCGGCCTGTGAGTGGATGACTAAACAAGCTCTGAATCCGCGACTGACCTGGCTGGTACTCCGCGGCTTATCCGCAGGCAGTCCAGGCTGTGCTTAGGTGGCACAGGTGCCTCCGGTCCATCCTTCCTGCCCCTGTCAGCTCGCTCTTGGCTGGCACCTTGTGACCAAACGTGGGCAATGACGCACCATGCTCGCCTGGTCAGTCTCCACTCTCGCCGCTGGTCCAGCAACCGGGCCATCACCGCTCACGCCTTGCCGCCTTAGGCATCTGAGGAGCTCTGCTCTCGTCACCCGGACCTCGCATGCCATTTAGCCCGAGCCATCTCGCCAAGCCCAAGGCCGAGACCCAGGGCATCCAACTTGGAACAACAACACTGACAGTCAATGCGTCATTGGCTGTCTTGTCTTATTGTTGTCACGGCGCCATGATCCTTCAATTAGTTACGTACGGATAGCAGACCCCAACTTGCTGTTTCGTGCCCGTATCATCCTACCCCAGGTACTCTAATCAGCCTCTGTATTCGTACCTGAATTTCTTGGACCAACTCTCCAGAGCTGCCATAATTAATGATGCCGCTGAGCTCCAGGCAACCATCTGGTCTGTGTGTTCACTAGTTGCATGTGATTTATGCAGGTCCGTTCACCCATTCTGTGGCTAACGCGAGACACGGCAGCATCACTAGTAGACTACCTGACCGAGGCTAGAGCTTTCACTGGTGAGTATTGTATTGTTGAAATACAGGAGCGGAGGTTGTTTGACTTTACATATACTTGGCCGGAGCAAACACGTAGGTTCAACCAAATCCTTGACGATTCGCTCTGGTCCTACACCGACTCTGCTCACCCCTGCTTCGCGCCATTCACGCCATACACATTTGACGCATGGAGTTTCTAGGCGACGCGTGGCCGCCAGCTCAACAATGATCGCTGTAAAAACACTTACTTTCTCAGATGAAAGTATTGCTGAGATGCATCCATATACTAGGATATCTTGAACGTCGGCAGTAACTTGGAATACTGATATTCTCGTTGTTCTGCTTTTGATGGAGCAAGGCAGAGTGCTAGGACCCGTGCTTTGCTGAAGTGCGCGAAGTTATCACGGTACCAGAACAGTAAACCTAACGTTTGATGGAAACAACCTTGTAAAATCAACAAAGACCTCACGTAAATACATATTCCATAGATATTTCACCATGACAGGGAAAGCAGACCTTGAAATGATTGGATTGTGGTGTAGCGAAGCGTCCAAGGTAGTCACATCTGAACTACCCTGTACCGCATTCCGAACAGTCACTGATTACTGCTCATCCATTACTTCACATAACTTAATCGTTTCACGTGTCCCTGGTACCGATATAGTCAAATAATCTAATGAAGTTACACAGGCTGTATCGTTTTAATTTGTGGTATTCATGTTTTCCGGGTCTAGTTTGGAACGACACGGCCGTTGCCTAAACACCATGGAATGGCAGATGAATGCACCCTTGAGACGAAGCCACTCACAAAACCATTACCAATTACGATTACATCAACCGAATGAAAGTTACAAGCTCACTTGTTTGAGGCGACGGCTATCACTTTTATTTTAAATGTGGCATGGTTCGACCAATTGTCTCTGTCCTTCCTGCCTCTGGATACCTACTTCATGCAGATGATCTCAACCGGGTAGGCATATCTTGACGTGGAGAAATAAGCTGAGTAACACCACTGAGATAGGAAGACAACCTACAGTTTTAGAGCTAGTTGTTTGCTTCTGTAAAAACGAAAGTGCCTGCCCGTTACGACATCTGCCCCTAGCTACCAAGTGGCTCATTATGAGGGCGCCATGAAGAGACCTCAATACATACGATGAAAGGAAATAGACTACTAGACCAACCATACACATAATATTTCGGTTAAGTTGCAGCCCTTTATGTACGAATCAAATCACCCTGCATTTATCTGTTACTTTACCACTCATCTTAGACCCAACGTTATTAACCATCGCGCTGCTTGAATCGCGAAACGTTCAAAGCACCCAGGCTGTAGGTTTCCGTTTGTGGTACCCCCTTAATGGATGGACTGTATTCGTAGCAAGTTGAAGAGGGTTTGTTGGTGTTCGAGGAATGACTATACGAGGACGATTTCCAATGATCAGTTGACGTGTCAACCGAACAAAGTATTGACACTATAGTAGCAACGTACTCTACACTTGTAGCCTTAATTAAAAATACCGCCAATAAACTCGATGGAGTACGGGAAGGGTGCGTTTCACCTACACCTTCTTTTTCAGCTCCAAAGTTACTAGTAGTGGACCATGTGGACTTCATCATCGTCGAGGAGTGTATCGAAAGAAGTCTGCAGCGAGGTCTTCCGATGGCCAGAAGTATCGTTTCATAGGAAACCTCGTGGGCTTAAACTGACGAAGTTCAATAGTAGTAGATAGTTTTTGAAGTGCGAAGTCGGGAAGAATGAGCGAACTCCTTCGGTTGGTGACGTGATATCGTGTCCAGTGCGACAACACGTGTAGATGCCCCATGGAAAACCTATACCTGGACTGGTGGATGTTTTCCGTGCTCGGCTGAGAATTGGCCATGCGGGATACTGTAGGAAGACCAAGAGCTTCACCTGGGCGATGGTTTCTGAGCACCACCTACTTTCTGGCATTGATAACTGGCTTGGTAGGATGGATCGATGCTCCCTCACTGCTTGTTTTCTTGATCTCAGATCAGTCACAACGGCTGAGAGCATATTTTCGTAGACAATTGGGATAACCTGATTCTCAAGTGACAACATACAACTACAAAATGTCAAGCTTCACAGCACGGCGGATGTAGTTGTCACCCATACAATTGCCATCTGGGCCACGATGACAATGCATGGTACTGCATTCGTGGATTATTCTTGGAGCACTGTGGTTTTTTCGATGTCGATGTCTGATGAATCTCGAGGAAGGCTCTATCGACATCTTTCCAGACTCGACAAATATTGACGGTTGTGGCAGATGCTGAACCCAAAGGCACGAAGTTTTGACGCTTAGTATCGCATCGCGAGTGCTTTTCGTATCAGCGATCACCTGTGATCCCTCAGCTAAGTAAACTTTGCAAGACATCACGAAGCTGGGAAGAAAGGTGGTGAAGATCATCAAAGTCACGATGGCGGCTTCGGCCCAGGAGGCAACAAGCCGACTTTACAGTGTACAGCGCGCAGTACTGTATGAGCACCGTCCATAACGAATCACCCGAGAGAAGATGACAAAGGAGATACGCGCGAAACGTGCTCGATGTGAGTGAGCTTGTTGAGGAATTGCTGTTTGTTGGCTCTCAGAGCAAACGCGGACGGGGACACGCGAAAGTATCCCCGCGACTCGCAAGGCGAGCTCCCGGCGATTAGATGCCAGATACAGCTGCAGGACACGGAATTCTCCAATCATTATTTGCCTTGATCGAAGATTTGAGATATCGAAAAGGCGATGCTCCCTTGGGGAGGACTCCCCACACTAATGAGACAGCGACGAGGGAAACGGTGGTGGGAGGGATAGGGATGACCGGCTTGCTGAGGGTGCTATTTACAGCACCATTGGGGGAGGCTAGGGAGATTGAGAACGCGTGGAAAGATCTGAGCAAGGTCTTCATTGATGATACTTCGTAGTTGCAGTGCGAATGCCAAGGTCGGTGGACCCTCGAGAATCGATAGCCTTGATACCAAGGTCTTGGGGTACAATTATTGTGTGCTCTGTAAGCGACTCGTCGTCGTATCGTTGCGCCTCGCTCCGGGGAGACCTGCGCAAGCATGCACGCAACAGCACATAATGGCCTATTTATGCAGAGGCTGCGTGGTAGAGAGACAACTCGAGGGATACGGGACGGTATTCCGTCCACTTTTCAGGTCAGCACCAAAGCCCACCAGCTCATCCGAGTGGTCCGCCACGACCAAAAATAGCCCGATTCGACATGTGCTGTGGTGTGCAGGCAAAAGACCTGATTGGAACGGACGATCACCGGGCTACCCCAGGCCAACATCTGCTGGAGTTAGGGCTTTTCCAGCGGCCGGCGAAGCGTGAACGGGTCGACCGACGCCGGGGTTCGGGGTTGGGAAAGGAACCTCGAAAAGGGAGAGACAGCTGCGTGTGTTTTGCAGGGGCGCGAGTGGATGGAGATGGGGGGGACGCGAGTGTGGAGGCGCGCCAACGTGGCACAAGCCATTGTAATCTCGATTGATGGAGGTACCCGCGGTGCGGTGGAATGCAAAAGCTGGAGTGCTGTTGTCGCAGCTGGGATAATTACTGCGTAGAAACAGAATGGAGTTTAAGCCGTTGAGGTTGTGGTTGCGAGCGTTATGAAATGCTTGTGAATCCATCCATCCATCCAACCAACGAGTAACCATGTCGCTCGCTTCTCGGACCGCTCGCGAAAGGGGCAAACATCCAGCGCAGGAGCCAAGTGGTGAACAACCGACCGGGCCGACGGACGAATCTGTAAGACGAGGAGGCAATCTGAGATGCACTGTGCTGTACCTGCATGCTGGACATCGAGTCCCAGATGACCGATGCGAAGGAACAAAGGGAAAAAAGCAACACCGATGCCCTTGACTTGGAAACGCTGGGGCTTTGACGTACATGATCCTTCATCAACATGGATATAGCAGCGGGTTAACATGAAGACTTTACTTAGTGCTGCGTTTGCTCATTGCCGTCTCAGTGGTCCGATGGAGGATCTGAGGGTGTAAAGATACCAGAACGGAAAGACAAGCGAACGAGCAAACGGGATGCCAGACTGCCAAGCCCACATACTGTAACAGCACTGTATCCGTTCATGCCGTCAGGCAACTCCGACGCGACCAAACTGCGCCCGCTGTTGATGATTATACAGTGCGACGGAGCCTCCAATCGAATAAAACCGTGGCTGGGCCCGCCGCGGCGCTGGGTTAGGCCACCAGCCAGGACGGGGAACGGAGGGCGGGATGGGGGATGGATTACGGGCGTGGTCCTTGACTCCATGTGAGGGAGATGGGGATTTGGGGGGAGGGAATGCCGTAGGTAGGTAATGCAGGGTCGGGGACTTTGGGTAACGGGTGGCTGGTCTGTTGGGAGGGGAGTTGGAGGGTCGCATTGGGATGAATTGGATGGATGATGCATCATGGATGGAGATTTGAGGGTCCGGGATAGGGATGCTGAGGGCGGGAGCTGAGCAGAGACGCCTTGTTGGCCATTGCATTTCCTGCATTGACGCTGCATGCATGGTACTATATTATGTGCAAACACACGAGGTACGGCCATCGGCTCTCATTTCCGTTGGAGGCTGTGTTTTTTTTGTTGTTGCTGGTTTGCTGCTCCATCCCGTCGGTTCAGTGGTATCGCCCCGTCGCCCGGCCTGGTCGGCGCTCGTATCGATATCAAGAGACGTGACCCTGTGTGTGTCACTCAACCGCAGCACCAGAACAGGAGCCGCTAATGTAGGTACCGCTCCTTCGTCAACCCTACCATCCGTCCATCACCCCCTTATCGGGCACGCGGTTGGAACACTGGTTAACCTTATGACCGACCTTAAATAAAAAATGTTTGTGCAAGCGACAATAGTTGATGCACGCACATTTGGGGGTTTGTGCACGGGGTGCTGGCATGACCACATCCTCCTTTCTCACGCGCTTCGGACAATTACCTACTACCACACACCCTTTCGGAACGGCGGCACATTTTCGGCCAGCAAAGTTGCGCGAGCCGGCTGATTCGGCCAGATACTCCTGCCACCGTCTCCCAATCCTGTCATCTAGCGGGCGTGGCATACTGCTCACAGGTCCATGACAGGGCGGGTTCTCTAAATGTGCGACGCTGGGTTGGTTTCCGAGGGAAATATCGAGCAAGGTGAGGGGAACGAAGCCGATAGCGACGCGCAGACCAGTGTTTCTAGAGGTTGTTTCGACTCCCCGGCCGTCGGTGCTGTTTGGGCTTGGATTGATAGTGAGCTTGGAACAAGATTGACGACGATGACGTGTGAACGCAGGAAGTGTGCGAATGTGGGTGTGAGTGTGAGTGCGAGCTTGTCAGGGTGTTGAAAAAGTCTTGCTCCCATTCAAGCTTTGGACTGGCGTTCGAGAAGAACCACCGAGCCGTAACAGGCGACGGAGCAGGGAGGCAAACCCCGAGGAAGGCCAAGAAAAGCAGGTTTGGGCGAACACCGGACGAGGATACGAAGGGTTGGACGCACTGGACCGGGTCGGCTTGCATTGTGGAATACGATCAGTCTTTGGCTATCTCGATCGAGCAAGTCCAAGAGCAAGGTTGGAGTGGAGATGAAGCGACAGACCATCACCACCACCACCACCGCATCGTCTCTCGCCATTCGGAGCCTGACTGCAGTAAGTTTCTGGAAGTTCCCTTCCAACGGCAGCTGTAGGAATGCCTGCCAATGGACCTATACTTGGAACCCCGTCCCATCGTGGACGGCATGTATTGGCCAATACTCTGTCGCCCTTCGTATCCCAGAGTCTATCGACTTCCTGCATTTCTTGCGCATGCCCTCGTAAGCCATACTGCGCAGCAAAAACCTACGCAGTAGGTACGTAGCACACGCACTTTTTACACGTGGACCAGAGGGTGTGGTGATGGCTGATGAATCCCTGGCTCCCAGCGGCCACAAGCGCACGATTGGCTTTGGACCGGTCCTGGCTGGCGCTGCAAGGGGCGGAGAAGCGGTGCCCGAAAGGGGACGGCACCTGCACAAAACGGGTAGGAGGTCGTTTTTATGAAATTGCCTGTGCTTCATCTTCACAAGGTGCATTGATGGGGAATCCATTCGAGCTGAAGTGTGGATGGCCCACTGCCCCCCAGGTGGAGGAGCTTGCCCTCTTTCATGCAACCCTCCAAAACAACGGCCAGTCCACGAGACCCGGGAAGGACAATTAACATGACGTGCACTAGGCGTTCTCTGTCTCCTCGGGGCGTTTTTTCGTCTTGAATATTCATGCTACCTGGTCCCCAGTGATTAACAGCCAGCGCGTCAATCAATTCAGCGAAATACAAGCCCGTGAGCTTCGATGGGAGGCCGTTGCCGCGAGGACGGCTCAGCGAGATTACCCTCAGACGCTGGTGAGGTTTGTCTGGGCTGAAATGACTGAGATGAAGGTGCCGTTTTGGTTCTGTCTCACGGGTTGTGCCAGCCGCCCGTTGGGGCTTCCGCTACGACCTACACAGGCGGTGATCTGCAGCAAGTCGGAGACGGTTCTGAGAACCACAGCCGCCATTGTTGACGAGGCACGGAGACGGAGTATCCGCCGTACAAGCAAGTACGCTTCGTATCGCCAGCGGACATGTGTGCGCGGGGTACGTACTGTGACTAGTTTCTCTGCCCAGGTCGCGGACTGGAAAATCCGAGGACCAGGGGGGAAACCTCACCGACTGGGGCAGTGGAAGTTGTACAGCGCTTCAAACGCCGTCGTTCAGCGATGCCACGCCATGTAATGCCCGTCCCACAGCCTCTGCGTCAAGAACTGGAGCAGCTTATTAGGTCTGTTCGTCCACCAACCTCCTTGTGCTGCCTTTCCCACCAAGGCCCAAACTCCCAAACGGCCGACAGGCGAAGGGTTTTTGGCGGACAACCCAAAACGGCGGCGTGCCTGACGTGGCCGCGTGTCCCCGTTCCCAAGTCCCAATCGGGGCGCCCCATTCCAGAACTCCTGAGAGCATTGGCTGAGGTGGCTTGCAGCGGCTCGAGCGCCATCAGCGGCATCCTGGCAGCGGCGCCAGGGGTCGAAATCCAGGGGTGGGTGCGGCGTGCGGGTGTGGTGGGAGAGTTTGAGTGAGGAGGATTGGCGTTCGGGTGCGTGGCATGGATGGCTTGCTGCTCCCAAGGGCCAATTCGCACGAGGGAACCGCCAGTCTCAGGAACGAGGCATTCGATTTCGATGAATGAGAGCACAGTGGCACCCCTTCTCCAGTCAGCTTGAGACCTGGGCGCCTTTTGGCATCTCATCCCTGGCCGAGGAGGCTTCGAGATGGGCACCGAGGGCTGCACCAGCGATGGAGCAATCAATATATTCCCACCCCGGCTTGCAATCTCGGTTTGTTATTTTGGTCCTCGCTGCGGGTGTCTTTTCTGGGAGGCTGACAGCTGTTCCGGGAAGCGGGACGGCGTGCACCGCGTACCGTGTACTTGCCTCAAAATATGCAGAGTCTCTTGTGATACCTCAGTGTTGTGCTTTGCCCGTGTCTGTGTGTCGCATGTCGTGGCACGTTGTGGGGAGGAAGAGAGCAGCTGGCCGAGGGTGCGGTGTTTTAGTGCGCAGAACCATGGGGTTGTGCATCCCGAAACGACTTTGTGATGCAAGTTGTGATTTTGTGCTGTGCCGCTTGCAATGCTGGACCCCCATTTTCGTTTCCATGAAAGTGGCACCAGGTACGAACCGCCAAGTACCGAGTACGCGCTACTAGCACAGTCTCAGTGGACGTCCAGGTGTCATTCAACCGCGCACCAGCACGGGAGCCACTAATGGAGGTACGTATCGCTCCTTCGCAACAGGCCGTGCCAATGGATTCCGCCCGTACCTGCTGCTCATCACACCCTCCTCGGCCCCTGCAGCCCCCTACCTTGTACCTTGTACCCACCCCCGTCCCGGAGCCCGTCGCTTCCAGGTTGGATGTGGATGGCCTCTCGCCGGCCCTTGGAAGTTGGCTGGGCGCGCGCGGTCCACTCACTGGCTTCAACGCATTCCCTAACCCTGAAGACCCAAGACCCAAGACCCAAGACCCAAGGGCTCCAGGGCACTGACTGCCCTGCACCGACGGGCACTGGCAAGAGGTACTCGGGTACCTTGTCCCTCGTCTACCAGGTGGCTGCCCGTCTGGTACTGGTCCGGCTGCTCGCTCAGTCCATCCCGTCCTGGCCGTCCTCCTTCCCTCCCTCCTCCTCGCTCCTCTCCGTCCATTCTCGCCAACTCCCCTTTCAACAAAACAAGCCACTCCCTCCCGACACTCGTTCGTTCCAGTCCCTCCTTCAACTATCCCCCCACCTGCTGCGTTCTTCACCTTTTGAGCGTGTGAAGTGAGTGACCGATGCTGCTTTCGCCTCCTGTCTATCGTTGAGCCCTTTTTTCCTTCTCGTCAAGGGCACGCGCTGTTGTCGAGCCACTTCTTTGTTCTCACGTTGCCTGTTTGCCCGGTTCCACGACTCGAAACGATCACCCCCTCGAGCCCCCCGACCGATCCACCAGGTCCTGTCCGCCTCGACCTGACATCCATCATCATTATCATCTCATCAACTCTCATCGCTCTCCGCCCAAAGGAAGACACGACTTTCTATCGACGACCACCCCCATCCGCTCACGTCGGCCGCCTATTCGCTCCTCGAGGGAGTATTCGTTCCGGCTCTGTTTCGCCTCGATTCACCGCTCCCGGACCCGACCTGGCGTGATTCCGAACGCCTCAGGATAGCAAACCCATCAACTCTTCGACCAACAGCGCCTTGAATCAAGTTGACCTGATTTGAGAAACTGCCCGTCGATTCTTTCTTCTACCCTCGCTATTACACACAAGTTTTTTCCATTACACGCCACCATGAAGCCCGCAACACTCTTCTCACTGGCCTTCGTGGCCGCGACTCAAATTTTCGGAGCTCACGCTGCCACGAAGACCACTATCGTACCAACCCAACTGCCTTCGACAGCTCCCATCGCCGATCAACTAACATCCCACGGCTGCTACAAGTCGCAGGGCAATCTGACTGTCGCCAAGGCAGTGCGAAGCTTCGTATCGTCCGGTAGTTGCTGGGAGTACTGCAAGGGGAAGGATTACCTCGTGATGGGATTGCACGCCACGAGCTGCTACTGTGGCATGGTCTACCCTCCGACAATCGACGTCACTGACGACAAGAACTGCAACTACAGCTGCCCTGGCTACTCTAAGGAGTCTTGTGGTAGTCTAGTTGATGGCGTCTTCTCTATCTGGAACACGGGGATTGATGTTATTGTGGATGACATGGAGCCAGTAGAGACGACTACGTCCGCCGCGGAAACTACAACGAAAGCTTCTAAATCCACCGCCGCCACCGAGGCTGCTACCACCGTGGAGGAGGCTCCTGCAGAGACTACGACGGAGAGCAGCGACTCGGATGAGGAGAAGAGTGGTCCCAACACCGCCGCCATCGCTGCAGGCTCAGTCGTCGGTGTACTGGCTCTTCTTGCAATCATTGGTGCCGCTGTCTTCTTCGTCCGCCGACGTCGAAATGCGGAGATAGAGGAGGAACACCGCCGCAACGCTGCCGTGAACGCGTTCATCAACGGTTCTAAGCCCCCTGGCAGCGCTGGCAGCATTTCCATGACCGACTCTCGTCTGGACCCTGTCATGGCTCACCGAAGGCTCAGCGATGGCAGCATCGCCGATAACCAAGACTATTCCCGAAGGATCCTCAGGGCATGTGACTGATTACTTCCCCCCTAAAGACACACTACTAACTGAATCGTATCAGGTCACCAATGCATGAGCATTCCCCGCAAGTCTTTTGCCTCTCCACAACCACAATTTTCAGCTATCGGCATTCACGGCGTTTTCGGGACGACAGCTCATGTCTGTTGGTCGATCGACTCTACCGACGACCTGGCGGCGTTCAACTCTTTATTACTGGGCGTAGGGTTAGATTTTTTCTTTTGCCTCTGCGGAATAACGACTGGATTTGATCAGCACTCCACAAGACGTCGGCTACCCCTACGCCGTCCACTCCTTATCACATTTCAATCACAACACGCCTTGATTCTAGCGACTGGAGAATATTAGAGTGGCATGACCATCGCTATCTACTGTCTTTGGTCTCAAGTGACAACTCTACCTCCTATGGAAGCCGGTTCGAGGCGACGTGTGGTATCATCACACAACACCTGTGTGTGTATCTGACCGTCTGGTTACAACGACTGGGAGACCCAGGTCTCTTGTGTACAAAATTCCCTCGCCGGGCGGACGGCATGAAAACGGGTTTAAAGCAGAGGGCAATTTAGGCCCTCTTGGAATACGGGGCAGGGTGCAAAACAAACGAGTGCCACATGGACACTACCAAGTGCAGGAGGGGAACCAGCCCATTGAATGAACGTAGGGGCTGGTTGAGAAGAAGCGTGGGATATCCTGTGGTCGCTTTATTTACTCTTTACTTGACTCTTCTTTTTTCTCTTTCGGATCATGGTCACCAAAGGTGGCAAGGTGTCGACTGTATGTAGGGACTGCGCATAGTAATCGAGCACCCATACTTGAAGCTTGAAGACTGGACTATGCCTGTGACTGTGCTTGCTTACCGTGTGACGATGAACTCGATGTGATTGGACTTCTGGGAGCAGACGTGTGGCTGGTCTATCAAGTGAAGTGAGATGCTCGTGCCTCTAGAACTGCTAATTGTCTAGTACCACAGAGTGGCCCCATGGACATGCGGCCATGTTGGGTAAGTTGTATAGCACCACGGGCTCCAGAGGAATGTTTTGCGCAATCCAGCACGTATTTCCTGCAACGTTCGGATTGCGAAACTCATACACTTTGATACTTTGTACTAGTCATGCCTCGTCACAAAATGTTTCAATTTTCCTTTCAATACGACAGTTATCGTCATGGGTGAACACCCTTTGATGGCCATGGTTCTGGGATCCTCCATGGAGTTTGTTTCACTATCACTTGTAGGACCAGGGCCACTTTGATCCTGGGTATGAGAAGGCCAAGAAACAAGATATTGATTGTTTCGTTTCCAAGGCAGGCATGAAGACTCAAGAAGTATCCTACCGACACTCAAATCACACTGGACGGAAGCATTGAGCATTAAAACACTGTGTTGAATGGCGATGCTTAGCGGATCACGTGACTCAAAACGCTGGGAGCTCAGCGTGGAGCTGTCGCGTCTGAAAAGTTACCGGCAAACAAACCACGACCAACAAACGAGCATTACATTGACGAGCTGTCCCCCCAACGCCACATCTCTGCTGAACTGGAAATTTCAGCCTCACTGTGACTTGATATATTTCTTCATTGAACTCAAATCGTCCCGAGGCTGCGTGGTGTAGGGGCTGCCTACTCGCGCCTACCTTCGCAATGAGCTCTCTCAAAGCTCCCAGAATTCGGCGCACGGCGCAAAACACACAATTCACGTAAGCTAATAGCTCTTACACCTCACCGTTATGGACATAATACTGATGTCCGTAGATACAACCTCTCACGGCGCGTCAACGATGTCCAAACCTACCCCGTCCAGTCTTCCCAGGGAGCGACAATCTTAATATACGGCCATGAAAACGGCGTGACCCTGGTCTGGCGAGGAGGGAAACGGTTCAAGCCAGTGAAAGCTACTCCTTCGAAGGAAAAGCAAAATGGATCCTCCGAGGATGCGGTGATGATCATCGACTCGGACGACGAGGCGCCCGCGGCCAAGACAAAGACCACCCCCAAGTTTGAGGACAAGCCGCAGTTCGAGGAAGAGATTGAGGAGGGCCCATATCCCGAGATCGTGCAGACGCTAGATCTAGCACTCGGCACGGCAGTACTGAACGTTGCGGTTATGCCCATGACTCCAACATCTGCAGAAGATGCTGCCTGGGGAGGAGCTAAGATTTTGACGGAGAAGATGGTCTTCGCCGTGTCGTGCGTCACTAACGACGTCTATGTTATCACGGTGCCCTTGACTCCTCCATCACCGGAAAGCAAGCAGAGGCCAGAACTCGAGAACGACCTCCTTGCTGGCAAGGCTGGGTCTGGTGCTTGGGGCGAGTCTCTCATTCTACTGGGCGGCCAGGTTAAACACAGCGAGGGCATCGCCATTAACCTGGTCATGCCCAAGTCGTCGGAGCGACCAGGCACACAATCACGGGCTGTCGTTGCCTCTCACTCGCGCGAGGCCTCAGGGACCCTTCGATTTTGGGATGTTCCCCTGGATCCCAAGGACAAGCCAGTCAAGGCCGTCGAGCCTTTTCAGACAGAATATCTGCCTAACTCTCTGACGAGCATTTCTTTTAACTCGACGCATACGACTCAGTTGCTCACGGTCTCCTCACTGCAAGGCGTGCGGATATACGATTTTGCCCTGCCTTCACTGCCCCCTGATCCGGATGCCACTGGCCCCTTTCCTGTGCAAGGCTCTTGGCTTCTCACTCTTTACCAGCCGTTTGCTCGACCGTCCTCGACGAGGAAGCCTATTCTCGATGCAGCTTGGGTAGCCCACGGCCGTGCCGTATTTGTACTACTGGCCGATGGCACCTGGGGAATCTGGGATATTGACGGCGTTAGCCCCGCGTCATCTGGTGCTGCGCTTTCCAACAAACTCAAGTCTGGTGTCCGAGGCGCTGCATTGACAGCCTTTAGCGTGTCCGGCTTTGTCGAGGGAACAAGCTCGTTACGGAGCGTCGCGACCCAGAGCAAGGAGAACAGCAACGGAGAGTTTGCACCTATGACTCCTCACACTCGTCGCCAAGCCACCGCCTCTCTCAGCTCGGCCATCACCCTTGATCGCCTGGCTACCATCCGGGGCGGAGTCAACGTTACGCCTCTACCCACCAGCGGCAATGCCGTTCAGGAGGAGGGCTTGGTCCTCTGGGTGGGCGGCTTAGACCACGTTTGCGTCATCCCTGGTGTTTCACGCTTCTGGGAGTCGCAACTCCGCAAAGGCTCCGGCTCAAGCGACATATTCAGCAGTGCTCAACCGACCAGGATGATCAAGCTCCTGGATTTATCTACCGGTCTTCTGGGCGAGCGTTGCTGTGGTGTTGGACTCGCCGTGGACCCCTTGAAACATGGAAGCAGCGCTAGCCAGGATGGAGGCCTCCCCGCGGATGTGCTGATCCTCGGCGAAACGAGGATCGTCATGGTGCGGGAAGGAGACGATGGACCAGGCAGGAAGATTGGTGGAGTTGTCAGCACCCGAAAACGACGACTCTTTTCCAAGGGAGAGAAGTCGGACGCTATCATCGTCCACGGCAAGCAGGACAAGTCCGCGCGAATTTCCTTCAACCTAAGTACCATCAAGCCGGGAACTCTGCGACAAAAGCCATCACCATTTGGACAAGACGACAGCACTATGGATGTGACGAGGTCACAAGACAGCCTCCTACGTCCTTCTCGGCCACAGGTGGGATTCGACTTCACCAATACTCTGAGCGCGGCGGCAGATCTTAGCGAGGACTTCACGACCCGAGACGTGGAGGTTGAAATGCTCGATATCATGGAGATTGACAAAACTTTGGACAGCATGCAAGGCGGTGGGAGGAGGGTGTTGTTTGACTAATTGTGAACGGACTGACATGCAGGACTTGCGGACGAGAAGATGAGAAGAATATGTGGTGTACGATACCCGACTACGCAGGATATAGGGCTCTATACAACAGCAGAGAGTCCGGTCCGCGATCATTTGAAATCGACATTTCCTCCTGTGATGCCCATGATGATTGTTGATTTCCTTCCTGGCACTGGTTTCCTCAATGGACCAACCACAACCCCATCCGCACGGCAAGGTGGAGCGCAAGGCGAGACCAATCCTTGACAGCTCTGTATTCCGAGCGGTATATCAAATAACACTCGACGCCATTTCTAAAACGAGTTTGGAGTTCTTTCTCATCAAAGACTCCTCCCTTTCGTGAATTGACCGTTTACCCTCCCAGTTTTTGCAGCCGTGTTCTGTCATCTGCAGGCCGAAGAAGACGTTCTGGAGTTCGCTGAGCCCTTATGGGGTGGATGAGGATGATGAAGGAACGTTTTCATGAGGTCGGCGGGGGATACGGGGATACTAATCTGGGAGATGTGAGTGTCGAGACATTTTATTGAGTCGAAGAACCAAGTTGAGGCAAGATAAGTGTGCTCTGGATGTATGATTGAAGGTGAATGTTTAGTAACTACGTCCTAATCTTGGGTGAACGGCTCACGAGGATAGAATAAGAACGACCATTTAATGCAAATATCCAACCTCTATCATCGTGTGATGCCACTATTTAACATCATTGCCGAGGAGGCGCGTGTATCGTGGTATGGAGCAGCTGAAGTGTTTAGTTCTTACTAACTAGGCTGCCGCGCATCTCTCACGGAAGGCAGGCGCGAGGTGGGCAAGTGGGGTCAATTAAGATCCCTGCCACCTCGGACCGCGACAGGGCGCGTCATGACTTTCGCACGCGTCAAGTTCGCAGCTTTCTCCCACGACAAACCCCAGCAATAATTCTTCCCTTTCGTTCCTCAAAGCCAGGTCAATCAACGAAAAAAATCCAGAAACTCGACTCTTTCCTCCCTTCTGATATTCCTGTTCATTATCAAGCCCTCGCAGAGGCACATTCACCAAGATGGGTATCAAGCAGCTTTTTTCGATCATTAAGGAGGAGGCACCGGATGCGATCAAGGAGGGCGAGATCAAGAACCAGTTCGGCCGCAAGGTCGCCATCGTAAGTCGCACTCTGCATATGCCGCCTTGTCAATGCCTGTGTACTGACCACCCTCTAGGATGCCTCGATGAGCATCTACAGTTTCCTCATCGCTGTCCGATCCGATGGCCAGCAGCTCATGAACGACAGCGGCGAAACCACGTCCCATTTGATGGGCATGTTCTATAGAACCCTTCGAATGATCGATAACGGCATCAAACCCCTTTACGTCTTCGATGGCGCACCTCCTAAGCTGAAGTCGGGCGAGCTGGCAAAACGATTCCAGCGGAAGCAGGAAGCTAGCGAGGGTCTCGAAGAGGCCAAAGAGACGGGTACCGCTGAGGATATCGAGAAGTTTTCGCGCCGAACTGTCCGCGTCACCCGGGAGCACAATGCCGAGTGCCAGCGACTGCTCAAGCTGATGGGCGTTCCGTACATCATCGCGCCAACCGAGGCTGAGGCGCAGTGTGCAGTGCTGGCGCAGGCTGGCAAGGTTTATGCAGCAGCGAGCGAGGACATGGATACTTTGTGCTTCAACTCGCCTATCCTCCTACGACACCTCACTTTCAGCGAACAACGCAAGGAACCTATCCAAGAGATCCATCTGGATCGGGTTCTTGAGGGTCTCGGCATGGAGAGAAAGCAGGTATGTCCAACACCAATATCCTTTGCTACCCCTAGGAATCTAACCATGGCTAGTTTGTTGATCTGTGTATCCTGCTTGGCTGTGATTACCTCGACCCCATCCCCAAGGTTGGCCCCACTACCGCCCTGAAGATGATTCGGGACCACGGCTCGCTCGAGAAGATCGTCGACGCAATGGAGAAGGATCCGAAGAAGAAGTACATCATTCCTGAGGACTGGCCTTACAAGGACGCCCGAGATCTTTTCTTTGAGCCGGACGTGCGAAAGGCGGACGACCCGGAGTGCGATTTCAAGTGGGAGAAGCCAGATATGGATGGACTGGTACAATTTCTCGTCACAGAGAAGGGATTCTCGGAAGACCGCGTTCGTAGTGGAGGTGCACGCCTAGAGAAGAGTTCGAAGAGCTCGCAGCAAGCCCGACTGGAGGGATTCTTCAAGCCAGTCCCCAAGAGCGACGCCGAGAAAGCAGCACACAAGCGGAAGCTAGAAGAGAAGAATGAGGAGAAGAGGAAGAAACTCAAGCAGGAGAAGAAGGAAAAGGCGGCAGCCAAGTCCAAGCCCCGGGGCGCAAACTAGTATGGATGTTACTACAGCGGCTGTTCGGTCCGGGTAATGAGAGTGGTCGACACGATGTGACGGATGTGAGCGGCCATAAAACGGAGGGAAGGATAGCCTTGGGGCTGGGAACGGAGTTTTGGAGCGTGTGAGTGCGGATATCTCGCCGAATGATTTTTGAAATTGCCTTTCCTCTCTCATGAAGAGGTGGTGGATTCATTCAGTAGCCAGCTGGATATGTTTTAGGGGTGAAGCAATCCGGAGGGATGGATGGTAAGCAGAGTGTTAGCATACAGGGGGTGGGAACTCGAGGTACGCCAATGTAGCTACAATACATGGATGGTCATCGCCATCTCCTTGACGAGGTAATGGCTCTACCACGCGCACATCGTATGAGTTTCCTTGTATTCAATCTTCAATCTCGGATGGAGCGACGATCTGGGGTGTCGAGTTGGAGTTCGGGGACTGGACCTCGGGGGCTAAGGCAGTTTGGCAATGCTCTGGCCGCGATTGGGCGTTGACAGAAATGGACCTCGGCTTCTCCACACGAGGGGCTCCGCTCGGTGCATAGCGAGAAGTGTGCGCCATGACATCGAGGCCTTACCACGAGCAAGAGCCTTTCTGGGCGCAGCAGATGATTGCAATTAGTGCGACAGTGGTAGGTAACCACGGCGCCTTTGTCTTTCACATGCCGGCGGCCGAGCCCAAGGGAGGAGAAGCGAGGGACGCATCTCGTCCGGGTCAGCTGCACATGACCCGTGGGATGACCGCATCGAGATGGCCAGAAACCCCCGGACCTGGGGGACTGGAGCTCCCCACACAGCCAAGTCCTTGTAACTTGTAACGGCGTCTTTGCGTCGCTGGCGGGCTTTTTGGTGGGGGGAGAGGGAGGCCGGACTTTGAGCCTCGAGAGGCACATGTGATTGCTGGCTGTTGCCGAACGGGACTCGGATGGAATTTATTAAGGGACGCGCAGGGACCCTGGGAGACTTCAAAACCTCGCCTCTTCTCGCCAACTTGGAAGCCTTTTGGATTTATATACTTCGCTTGCTCTCCCAACACTTGGAACGAGCCTCAATTCCGACCCGTTGACTGTATTGCATTCTCTCCCCTTGCTCTTCTCTCACGCCCCATCTCCACACACCCACACACAGCCATGGCCAAAGTCTTCACCTCTGGCGACGTCGCGTCGCATAACAAGCCCGGCGACTTGTTCATCATCGTCGACGGCGATGTTTACGACGTGACCAAGTTCCAAGACGATCATCCTGGTAAGCAGCTAGCGACCGAGCAAGGCGCAAGCCAAGCTACAGAACCCGTTGCTAACGATTGGGGTGGCCCATGACCAGGCGGCAAGAAGATCCTGCAGCGTGTCGCCGGAAAGGATGCCTCCAAGCAGTTCTGGAAGTACCACAACGACGGCATCCTGAAGAAGTACCAGGCCAAGCTCCAGGTCGGTTCGCTCGACAGCAAGCCCAAGCCCGAGCCCAAGCCTGAGGCCAAGCCCGCGCCTGCCGCCAAGGAGCCCTCGTCCAAGGTCGTCGCCGTCGCCGAGAAGGAGCCAGCTAGCAGCGAAGAGTCGGAGCCTCTCGAGGCGTTTGGTGATCAGATTCCCTTTGCCGATCCCAGCTGGTATCAGAACGTGAGTCGAGTTGCGCCGCACTCCAGTGTGGCTATCCCTTGTTAAATGCCAGGTGCTGACGTGATGGCCGCCTCACAGTATCACTCTCCCTATGTCAACGAGACCCATGCCGCCCTTCGCGCTGAGATCCGTGAGTGGGTAGAGTCCGACATTGAGCCCTACGTCACCGAGTGGGACGAGGCCAAGAGCGTGCCCGATGAGATTTACAAGGAGATGGGCCGCCGCGGCTACCTGGCCGGCCTGCTCGGCGTCAACTACCCAACCCAGTACGTCACCAACGGCGTCAAGTCAGTGCCCGCCGACAAGTGGGATCTCTTCCACGAGGTGCTGGTGACGGACGAGCTGTCGCGAACCGGCTCAGGCGGCTTCGTATGGAACGTCATCGGCGGCTTCGGCATCGGTTGCCCGCCTCTCATCAAGTTTGGCAGCAGCGCCCTCAAGGACCGCATTCTTCCGGGCATCCTGAGCGGCGACAAGCGCATCTGCCTCGCCATCACGGAGCCCGATGCCGGCAGCGACGTCGCCAACCTGAACTGCGAGGCTAAGCTGAGTGAGGATGGAAAGCACTTCATTGTCAACGGCGAGAAGAAGTGGATCACCAACGGTATCTGGAGCGACTACTTCACCACTGCGGTGCGCACTGGCGGTCCCGGAATGAACGGCGTGAGCTTGTTGCTCATCGAGAGAGGCGAGGGCGTGAGCACCCGTCGTATGGACTGCCAGGGTGTGTGGTCTAGCGGAACGACTTACATTACCTTTGAGGATGTCAAGGTCCCCGTCGAGAACCTTCTCGGCAAGCAGAACCAGGGTTTCCGAGGTAAGACATCATACAACTAAAACACTCTCTTAGCAGAAGCTAGCTCCGAGACTGACACATTCCTTCCCAGTCATCATGACCAACTTCAACCACGAACGCATGGGCATCATCATCCAGTGCCTCCGCTTCTCGCGAGTCTGCTACGAGGAGTCGGTCAAGTACGCCAACAAGCGCCGCACCTTTGGCAAGAAGCTCATGGACCACCCCGTGATCCGCATGAAGCTCGCGCACATGGCGCGCCAGATCGAGGCGTCGTACAGCTGGCTCGAGAGCCTCATCTTCCAGTGCGAGAAGATGGGCGAGACCGAGGCCATGCTGCGGCTAGGCGGACCCATCGCCAGTCTCAAGGCCCAGTCGACGGTGACGTTCGAGTTCTGCGCGCGCGAGGCCAGCCAGATCTTCGGCGGCCTGAGCTACTCGCGCGGCGGCCAGGGCGGCAAGGTGGAGAGGCTGTACCGCGACGTGCGGGCGTACGCCATCCCCGGCGGCAGCGAGGAGATTATGCTGGACCTCAGCATGCGGCAGAGCATGAAGGTGGCCAAGGCGCTGGGCATGAAGCTGTAGAAGGGAGATGGAAGTGGGTGGTGAGAGACCGTGTATGAGTATTATACAGTTACAGCATTCGTGGGACGATGATTCTGGAGTTTTGCCTTTTGGCGGTCACTGCCGTTGAGGTCTAGAGGCGATATATGATGGAGAATTCGCATTCATTGTCGAGGCATTGTTGATGTACTCCGAAACGTATCAATGCCATGTTCGTTGAGTTGTCACAGAACTGCTACTTAAATCCCGTGTGAGCCTCCAGCCTCCTTTGATCTCTTAGGTAGATGTACGGCCTTCTGTGGGGATGGAAGAAGCATGCCCCCTACTATGCGGGATGACGGCGGAGGAGGCTTCAACCGCGGCACAATAATGATGTCAAACCAAGGTACCTTAGCAGTAGCAATGACCAGCTCCAAGGAACCTCGCATCGATTGGCGGCAAATCCCACCAGGCCCGCGAATTGTCCGCAAGGAGTCGCGTGCCCCAAAGTGGCCGTGGCGCAGGCCTCGAACGCCCCCAGCCTTACTCGGTACTTCGAAAGCACTCGTCTGCATTCCAGCTCCTACTAAGTAGGCCACTACTAGGTCTAAAGTGAGCACTTCCATGAGGCTGGGTGGGAAAAACGGGCAGCCCCGCGGACCACGTGACCCCTCAAATGCAGGGCCTTCCGCAACAAGGCGCACATCGTCACCTCCAAACTACAAACCAGAGCCTGCTCTAACTCCTCCCTCCACTCGACAACCCAACACCCCAATCCACGACCTCACAAATCCTCCCTACGCGACTCCAAAGGCACCGCGCCTCTCCGTACAAACCAACCGCCCATCCCTCCTAGCACCCGCCGCTTCGACTCCCAGCCGCTCACCTCCGTGCTCCACCCCACGAATCCCTCGCAGCTCCTCACTTCCCAGCTGCTCATCCGACCCGTCACCCGCCCGCTGAGAGGCTCCTTTTTTTCTGCGCAGTCTTTGCTCGCTCTCTTCCCTTTACGACCTTCGCCGTCCCGGTCTGCGGACTGACTTCCACAACTTACAATGGCGGATCAGCTGGCAGACAAGCTGAAATCCACCCAACTCAGGTCCGCTGCGCCGTCCTCGCGGCCTATGTGAGAGCTAGGACTAACCCCAGCAGTGACGGCGCCCCCGCCTCAAGCGACGACTGGAAGAAGACACTCAACCTTCCTGCCAAAGACAACCGACAACAAACAGAGGTCCGTTTTCGTCCCTTCCCATGCCCGCCCCCCCGCCCCGCGTTTTGCTCACCGTTTGGCCCTTGCTCTAGGATGTCACAAACACAAAGGGCCTGGAGTTTGAGGACTTCGCCCTGAAGCGAGATCTTCTCATGGGCATTTTCGAAGCCGGTTTCGAGAAGCCTTCACCAATTCAAGAAGAGGCCATCCCCGTCGCATTGACCGGCCGGGACATCCTCGCCCGAGCGAAGAACGGCACCGGCAAGACGGCTGCCTTTGTCATCCCTACCTTGGAACGCATCAACCCCAAGGTGTCCAAGATCCAATGTCTCATACTTGTCCCTACACGTGAGCTTGCCATGCAGACCTCGCAAGTCTGCAAGACCCTCGGCAAGCACCTCGGTATAAACGTCATGGTCACCACTGGTGGCACTGGCTTGCGAGACGACATTATTCGCTTGCAGGATCCCGTCCATATTGTGGTCGGAACCCCGGGCAGAATTCTCGACTTGGCTGGAAAGAACGTCGCCGATCTCAGCGAGTGCCCCATGTTCATCATGGACGAAGCCGACAAGCTCCTTTCCATTGAGTTCACCCCCGTTATTGAACAGCTCCTCCAGTTCCACCCCAAAGACCGCCAGGTCATGCTCTTCTCCGCCACCTTCCCTCTGTCCGTCAAGGACTTCTCCGACAAGAACATGGTCAGCCCCTACGAGATCAACCTGATGGACGAACTCACCCTCAGGGGAATCACCCAATACTACGCCTTTGTTGAGGAGAAGCAGAAGGTTCACTGCTTAAACACCCTCTTCTCCAAGCTCCAAATCAATCAGTCCATCATTTTCTGCAATTCGACCAACCGAGTCGAGCTGCTTGCTAAAAAGATCACCGAGCTCGGCTACTCTTGCTTTTACAGTCACGCCAAGATGCAGCAGCAAGCTCGCAACCGTGTCTTCCACGATTTCCGCAACGGCGTTTGCCGCAACCTTGTCTGCTCAGATCTTCTCACCCGTGGTATTGATATCCAGGCGGTGAACGTCGTCATCAACTTCGACTTCCCCAAGAATGCTGAAACCTACCTACATCGCATTGGTCGATCCGGTCGGTACGGCCACCTTGGTCTAGCCATCAACCTAATCAACTGGGACGATCGCTTCAACCTCTACAACATTGAGCGGGACCTGGGCACTGAAATCCAACCCATCCCCGCCAGCATCGACAAGAGCCTCTACGTTTACGAAAACCCCGAGTCTATTCCCCGACCCATTTCGAACCTTCAAAGAACCAGCCTGCCTGCCGGGCAGGTCCCGCAGCAGCCCCAGGGCCTCTACTCGCAGCAGAGCGCTCAGCCCCAAATGTCCCAGGGCAACTGGCAGAGCCAGAATGGGCAGAACGGCAGCCCCAACTTCTCCGGCGGGCGTGGCCGTGGCCGAGGGCGTGCATATCGCGGCCGTGGCCAAGGCACAACCGGTCGAGGTCGCGGGCCGCCCCGCGATCCCCAAACCTAATAACTAACACTCATGCATGGCGTTTGGTGGCGAGAGGGGAAGGAGGTTGATTTTCGACATGATTTTTGTACCGGGTTGTTTTATCTCTGTTGGATTGTACATTATTCGCTCATTCCACGCGAATGGACGGAACGGCGAACCGGAATTCATTGCTGATGGACGACGACACACCACATTCCCGAGGTCCTGGCAGAGGATCTCACCACACACATCATGACGGACTTGATGGCATCCCCACAGGTCGGACCGCAGCCTCGATAGGCTCTTCTCATTGCGATTGCGCAAACCATTGGTCGGTCTGTACTGATATCCGTCGGCTCTGATTTTTTGTTTCTACCTGGTTCACACGACATCTACAGATTGACGAAAGAAAGCGGGAATAGATGTTCCAAGGAAGGAGTCTTTGGGCGTCGACCACGGCAGACACACCCGATTCGGGCTGAGCATAGCCATGTGTGTGTTGGAAGGGGGGCGTTGGAGGGCGGATGGGGACTTGAGGCGTTCCAGGCCTTTTTCCCAGGACGACGTTGCCCTTGGTTTACATTTCTGAGCTTGCAATGTCTCTGGATGATTGCAGGGTCTGATGGTTCCTTGGGAGAACGCATGGGGACATACATACCTTGACGATAAGCTACGTTTAGACGAACGGATCTCATGAGATGGGACGTGGTTTCTACTAGACGTACTGGGGGCTTGGACGGCCTTTTTTTGGAAGCGCCTCTCACTATTGGCGCTTACTACACCACCTGGATCTCTTTGGCTTTGCTAGAGGACTCGATATCAGCTCATCTTGACCAGTACACCCTGCGAGATAAGTTGAAGGCAAGGCCGGAACAGATTTGCTGAGGGTGGGTAGCAACAGAAGAGAAAACGAGGAAACAAGAAAAACACAGGAAAAAAATCCCTTTGAGGGAGAGATCGCTGGATTGAGACTGGATAGCTTGCGAACTGGCTCAGCGTAGACCCTTTTTGTGAGAAGCGGCATTGTCGTGTCTTACTGGAGCTGTTTGCTGGAGCTGGTGAGATAGATAGTTTTTGTCTGAGCAAAAGCAATGGGGAACCCATTTTCTCTCTCTCACGCTGTTTATTGTTCAATGACGGTAACGTGATGATGCTCGTTCTGTGTCGTGCTAAGCTGTGCTTCCCTTGGATGGTAACGTCTAAGACTATAAGGCCACAGCATGATGCTCCTTGCCTCGGGGGAGCTTACACTTTGGGCGTTGTGTGGCAGCTGAGACAGTCTCACAGTGTGTCTATTTCAGGGCATGGATGAGAATGTTGCTATTCGTGCTTTGAATTCAAAACCAGCTATAACGTAACAACGAGATGGCATGGAAGGCCTCCTTTCCTCGGAGCAGTCGTTCTACTTTGAAATCGAAAGACCTTGATACATGGAGCAATTTGTAATTAGATCAGCGGCTAAGGTTTGTTGATCTTCGGTACCGACTTGAAGGCTCTAAGACTGTCGTCGGATTCCTCCACGTGGATGGCGCTCAGGATGTGGTGGATACAACCCGTGGCCGTGACTCGGCGGGGCTGCAGGGGGATGATCAAGGGTCCTCTCTGGACGGGGAGGCTGTGTTAAGCGCGCGCAGTGCGTGCAGGTGCTATCAGTATGGATGACATGGTATGAAGTGATTGAATCACATAGCGGTTGTTCGTTCTGCATGCACTCTGTCGTGCTCGGGATACTCTTCATCCAAGCATCCAGGGGGCAGTGTTTCGATACAGTCAAGGTACGGTGTTTCGATAAAGCTGCACGGCAAAGGGGGTTGATGTGTGCGGGTTGGGGAGGTGAGCAAATGATCCGCAATGGCGACTTTACTACGTACTGTACCTGAGGAGAGAGAGAAAGCAACGAGAGAGCCCGTAGCGGAACAGACGAGCCGGGCCAAGGCTGGGCGAATCCGTACGCGCATTCCTCGCGGACCCCGAGCCATCCGTGCCACGGAAATGGCAGAGACGAAAGGGGGGTGGAGTAGCCAACCATGCATTGGCGTTTTCCATGCTCCAGTCCTCTCCACGGCAGACGGGGAATATGGAAGGAAAAGAAAGGAAGAGAGAGGGACGATGCTTTTGCGGGGATGGGACGGGATAATCTGCGTGTGTGCTGTACTCACTGTATGATGTAGGACTAATGGCAGTAGCGGAAGGGGGGGGGGAAGAGCGTTAGTAGTGACGGCTGATGCAAGGCACAAGAGACAGCAGCGCAGGTAAAATGCAAGGGTTGTTCGATGGTGCAGTGTTGATGCTTGGACAAGGACATGCCACGCCATGTCCTGTCACGGGGGTCAGGGCCAAGGCCGGGTTGGATGGGAGATGAGAGATGAGAGAGAGAGATGGTGGATGACAGTGACAGGCGACGAGGGACGTCTGAATCAATCAGTACGTCTATCATGCGCTGCAATCGACTGTTTGTGTTCCTCTTCCGGGCCGTTCTGTGACGATGCAGGCTGGGATAGAGAAGAAGTAGGTGCAGTTGGATGTCTTGGCTACATGCCTGGGCGGTAAACCCCCAGTTTCTAGCATCATCGGTTCCGTCGTCGTCGTCACTCCAGCTGGGCAGGGAAGAAGCAGGGCAATCAGGCAGGGGGAGGAGAAGCGGACGATCTGAAGATTTCTGAAGATTCCTGGTTTCCCACCTCAACGCTCTCTCTTGTGTGGGATGGACGGATCGATTCACGGGCGGGCCATGGATGGCGTCCCGATGGATGGTACGCAAAAGGTGTAATAATAGCAACAAAATCCCACCGAAACCTTCGATACTCTATCCATAATCCATATGTGTGTAAGTAAGAATAAAGTGTCCGGTCCGCAAAGCCTCTCTTGTGTAAGCCTCCAGGGATGATGGCTTCTCGGCCAGGAACAAAGACAGAAACGCGTCGTCTTGGTTGCGAAAAGATGCGCCGGGCCCCGTCAGCTGCTGGAGCCCCCCTCCTCCCCTGGCGGGTCCGTCCCCGTGGCTGAGCAAGACTGGGGCTTCAGTGGTGATTGGGTGTGTCGGGAAATGGGTGATGGGGGGCCGGTGAGGAGCGGGATTGACGGGACGGAGGATGGATGGAGGCGATGCTGGCGATGTTGGACATGGAAAATGCGTGAGTAAGCATGTGCATTTCTTTGATGTTGCTACTGCGTATATAGTCATGGTTGAGGGGCTGATGGTGGTGGCTCTTCATTTGTATGTGGAAACACGAAGCATCAAGTGACGGTGCTCCTTCGTTCCACGCTGGTAGCGGAATCCTGTTCCCCGGTACGAAAGACCAACGACCCAAGGCTCTCTGTGTGAACTTGGCCAAGTTGGCATTGTTCTCTCTATGCTGGTCCGTGGATGGCACGGCGACGAAGACCCTGGTCAGCGGGGATCCATCCGATCCGTCTTCATTAGCATCAGCGCCCGTATCCGCCGTCATCGTCATTCATCTCCTGCTGCTGAACTCGACCTGGGACTTGGCGGGTGTACCTGAAAGACAGAGGGAGAGAACAAACGCCTTCCCGCGGTATCGGTGGCCAGCCAGCCGTCCGTCAGCCAGCTCGCAGACCATCGACGCAGTGGCTTTCCCGTCCGAGGGCCAGCCACCTCAGGTACGAGCGCGGGCACCAACGCCTCGAGCCATCGTTGCCTCTTGTACAATCGTGATTGGGCGCCCAGGTGCTCTGCTCGTACCCGGCCCAACATCATCGGGGGACCGTGGGATTGATTCCATGCTGGAGGCGTTTTTGGTGCCGTGGTCGATAGCGCACTTCTTTAGCACTCTCTACTTAGCGGCGAGTCCTCCCAAGGGCCGCGGCCAAGCCTAGGCCAAGCCAGACCAGACCGCTGCTCGGCGAGGGGAGGGGCAGAGAGCGCGCGCGCGGGTGCTACCTGCCACCCGCCTCGCAAAATGTGCACCCGGGAATCCGACCTCCGCTGCCCGGGTCCCCTGTAGTCCGCTGTGGGCGGTCTGCGCGGACTGCCCCTGTAGGTGCCGTATCCTCCCCCCGTGGGCCCCTGGAAGTGCCTGGAAGGCCGCTGGAACAACAGTGCCCCCAAGCCGTCCATAGAACCTTGCACCAAGCTTACGGGCGATCTCCCCTGACGGTGGTCCTTCCGTCTGGGCGTCCTGCTCCCACACACACCCCCGAGCGCCTCATTTCCAGCAGCGAAGCCACCTGGGAGGGTCCCCCATTTTTCTAGATAGGTACGTACCTTGGCTAGGCGCTCGCTCTGCCAGGCGCCGCTTTTTCCCGGATTTCTCCCAGCCTCACCTCCCTCACCTCACCTCACTCTACTGCCTCCGTACACCACTCAACCAAGCATCATCTTCATCAATCACCACCACCGCCAAACTTGTTCCTCGCCGTGGCCCGCCCGCCCGCCCTCTCCCACCACATCGCGCCCTCTCCTGCTTCTCTTCGTCTCCTGCGCGTCTTCCTACCTCCCCGGCCTTGGCATCGGCCCCTTCTCTGTCCAGCCTCCAACGCGAACCCGTCCCGTCCAGCCAGCTACGCCCCATTGGTTGACCCGCTAAGAATCCCTGGTGCGCCAACCGAGCAAGGCCCTCGCCCAATTTCCCTCTCTGCTTCGCTCATTCTTGCATGCTCGAGGGACGATCTAAGAGGCAGCCGGAACCAACCGCGAGAGACCAGAGAAGAGAGCGCCTTGTCCCTCCTCACCCTCCCCTCACCGAAGACGACTCGATCATCGACCACCCCCAAAAGCATCGCTTCACCCAGTAGCAACTACTCGCCGCGCCACTCGCTGGTCCCGGCCTCCAGCGAGTTCACCCCTTCCCTCCCCGAGATGCCCTCGTTCCTCGCCGAAGAAGACAACTCTGCCATCTTCTCCAACAACCCAGACATTCTCGATCTCGACCCCAACAACCAGTTCGGCCTCACAACCGCCAAGGAGAGGGTGAACTCGGGCTCCATCCATCACACTCGCTCCGACACCATCAATGAGAGCTTCGACGAGAGCTCCATCTCCTCCACCCACGCCTCGGACGTCTCCGAACCAACCCCGACGCCTATGAATGGCAACAGCACGCGGCCCACGAGCATGAGCTCCCTCTCCAACGGCAAGTCCGTCTCCGCTTCCCACACAGCATCATCTCGCCAGGATGACTACGCCTACCGACAAAAGCCGCTCCCCAACGGCATCACCAACCTCGTCGACCGTAGCCTTCCTCGTCTCCCGACCGATGCCAACGGCACTTATCCTCATCCGGCCATGACTTCCTCTCAATCCCAGAACTACGATATTTCCACGAAACCGCTCCCAATGGATCCTCAATCATCCGAGACCGTTGCAGAAAAGACCCCCAGCAGGAGCTTTGATGGCGCCATGCTGAGCTCATCGACTACGCCGGACCCTACACAGTCCTTCCAACGCACACTTCCATCTGGTCACCGATTGTCTTCCCCGCCCATGTACACCGGCAACACAGGTACCTCGTCTTCAGGGCACTTACCCGTTCCACCGCCGCTCAAGCAAAGACACACCCTGGAAGTACCGAGAGTAGCTCCAGCTCGACCATCCAAGGATGGATTGGATACGGCCCAGGCCAGTGGTCGCTTTTCTCCCACCTCCGCTCCGACAGCACGACGGCAATCCCTGAGTCTCGGCAGGAGACCTACCAGGTCGATGCAATCAGATGGGCCCCGTGATGAGATCGTACCGGATGAGGATGCTATCCGCTGGGCGGAGGCATATCGACAGAAGAGAGCCAGCAAGCGCAAGCGCAAGGAAGAAGAGGACGGCAACCAAGTCCTAGTGGGTACCATGGTTGATGAGAGCCACGCCAACTGGGTCACGGCCTACAACATGCTTACGGGCATTCGAGTATCTGTGTCCAGGACCAACGCCAAGCTCGACCGGGAATTGACCGACGCCGACTTTGAGACTAAGCAGAAGTCGACGTTTGATATGTAAGTTTGGACAACAGTTGTTTCTGCGATGCGGTACTGATCCTCATAGCGCCGGTAACGAAATGGTGCCCTCGGCCAAGTACGACTTTAAGTTCAAGGATTATGCTCCTTGGGTTTTCCGTCGTCTACGAACCCTGTTCCGTCTTGATCCAGCCGATTACCTCATGTCCCTGACGGGCAAGTATATCCTCTCAGAGCTGGGTTCGCCCGGCAAGAGCGGCAGCTTCTTTTATTTCTCCAGAGATTACAAGTACATCATTAAGACGATCCACCACGCTGAGCACAAGTTTCTCCGCAAAATCCTCAAGGACTATTATTCGCACGTCAAAGATAACCCCAACACGCTCCTATCGCAATTCTACGGCCTGCACCGCGTCAAGTTGCCATTTGGCAAGAAAATCCATTTTGTGGTCATGAACAACCTCTTCCCACCGCATCGCGACATTCACACCACATTCGACCTGAAGGGCTCAACCATTGGTCGAGATTACAGGGAGGAGGATCTCGAGAAGAACCCCCGGGCCACACTGAAGGACCTGAATTGGCTGAGGCGGCAACGGAACCTAGAGCTTGGCATCCAGAAGAAGCAACTCTTCCTCGATCAACTGCAGCGGGACGTGGTTCTCCTCAAGAAGCTTCACATTATGGATTATTCACTTCTGGTCGGTATTCATGACGTCTCGCGAGGCAATGAAGAGAACCTTCGCGACAAGACACTCCAAGTGTTCAACCCAGGTGGTGAGAAGGCACCTGACGACGATCCTCAGTCCGTCCTGCTTCGAACGCCTTCGAAGCTGGAAAACATTAGGAAGGCGAGGGAGCTTAGACAGATGATTCGACAGGAACGCCCGGTGCCCATTGGCCAATCGATGAACAAGATGCCGGACGAGCTGGAAGAGGGTCACAACCGGCCCGGATTCGTCTTCAACCAGGACGACGGAGGGTTCCGAGCTACTCACGAAGACAACAACCCGGCAGATGAGATTTACTACCTCGGTGTCATCGACTGTCTAACTCACGTAAGTTTCCGGTTATTCAAAGTCCCCAAAATAGACCAAAGCTAACCGTTGTGCAGTACGGCATTATCAAGAAGATTGAGAACTTCTGGAAGGGCCTATCAAGCGAGAAGACACAGATCTCAGCTCTACCCCCAGAGCAGTACGGAGACCGCTTCTACCACTTCATCGAGGGTGTCACAATGTCGAATGAGGAGGCACACCGAGAGGCCCAGCGAAGGGATCAGGAGATGATTGAAGCCCAGGGCTCGAACCAACGCGTGTCTAGCTGGAATTCTCGGCGCAGGTCGTCGCAGGCCATCCCCCCCATGCCGACCCACTTGCCGCCTGTGCCCCCGGGCAGAGTACAGTCACCAGAGGCCCAAGACACCATTGATAGGGCAATGAGGGAGGCTGAGTCGGAGCCGCTGTCGGAGAAGCACATCCCCGACCGAACCCTGACAACCGGCCCCAGGGACACCCGTGACTCGATGCAGCGCGAGCCCATTCTTCCCGTTGTCGAAGAGGCTGGTGAGACGAGGCCTGAGACGCCACCCAAGGACCTTGACAAATCGCTCCCACCGACACGTGCGCCGCCGCCAACACCACCCAAGCCAGAACACCTGAAGCCAGAGAGTTCGGATAGCGGATATGCCGGCACCAGCAACAGCAATGGAATTATTGACCACGGCCCGATGCTGCGTTCCAGGATGAGTCGCGAGAGCCTGAATAAGGAGCTGCCTCCGCTCCCTAACAAGGAGCAGGCCGGCGATAATGGAATTCGAATGGTTGCGTAGGTCGCGGCAATTGCTCAATGTTGTTGCCTACCAAGGAAGAAGTCGAGGGACTATTCATGATTAACAAGGAGAACGAGCAAGCGCAAAAAGCTGCACGACAGATATGGAATCATCAGCGACCAAAAACAGTGCATTAGAAAGGCGAGACATACGGGGAGCCTCTTTATTTTCTTGGGTGGATCCTTTCCGTTTCCGACACCCGTTATTCTCCTCGGGCTTATTTTTCACATACTACGTCTACGGCAGCAGCTTCATTTTTTTTCCTATGTCTACTCGGGAGGGAGAGGAGGAGGCAAAAGAGCGAGCGTATCTCACACGGTGTACGAGGCGAGTGAGAGGAGGACGGTAGAGAATGTGCAGATAATGGTTGTTTTGGTTAAAAAAGAAGACATGGATGATACCACCGCTGCATCGCGCATGCTTACAGTTTGTTTTTACTCTACTTCTTTTCACTTGGCGCTTCTCTTCAATCGTATCCCTTGTTTTTGTTGTCGTTGACTCCGATCTTTACTCTTTTATGGGTCACGGTAGGTGTAATGGAATAGATGCGGTAGGATACAGAGTTGTCATTTATCTCATCAGCTCAGGGCATGTGGATGTGAATCTTGACATGCAGTCGTATAAGTACATGAGGGGTGGTTGCGTAAGCTAGTAATGGTGTTTGTGTGGTGATGTCTTGGTACAGATGGATATAAATACACTTGTTGAAGATTGTAACAAGGTTCTACCAGTCCCGTCTTTTTTCATGGGAGGTATTGCGACACTGCTTGTGTTTGTCTCTCTACCCTTGCCGAATTCATGGTTTCGTCGTCGCATTCTTTCTTTCTTTTTGGGGGTCTTCTGGGGCGAGGAGGATCCTTCTTCACCTCGACTTCTTCCTCTCCAGCAGGTCCTGGATGTCTTCCTTGCCCTTGCCCTTGGCGGCGGCGCCGCCCTCGGGGGCAAAGGTGGTGTTGACGGTCATCTCCTGGGCGCCCTGGGCGCGCAGCTCGTCGAGGCGCTTGCGCTTGGCGATGTCGGCGACGCGCCACTGCTTGAAGTACTTGACCCAGGCGGCGGCGCAGTCGCGCTCGAAGTCGGCCGAGGGCTCGGGGCAGGCGCTGCGGGCGGCGGCGGCGTCCTTGTTGGCGTCGACGATGGCGTTGGCGTCGAGACAGGCGAAGTAGGCGTCGCGGGCGGCCCAGCACACGGTGCGCTCCTGGCGGTTGGGGATGGCGGTGCCGGCGCGGATGGCGTCGGCGCGGGTGTCGGAGGAGAAGGGCCACATGGCGGGGTTCCTTCTTGTGTGTGAGGGTTTGGTCTCTGGGAAGTGAATTGGGGGGATTGTGGCCGGGAGGGAGAGAGAAAGGAGGGTTCGTTCCCCGGGGCGGATGCTGCGGGCTCTGGGTGGGATGGCGGGCTTTCCGACTATGATGCGGTTGCGGGTGAAAAAGAAGCAGAGGGCGGCAGAATCGGCGGGCGGTGAGGATGCGTGAGAGCAAGCGCCACAGGAACGTGTTGCAGGTCAGCTGCAAGCCACACTACAGAGAGCCGCATGGGGAAACGTGGCTGGTGCGACTTTCAAGGTGTTGCTTGCTCTCTGCCTCTCGTCATCCGCCTCCATCTTCGTCTTCCAACCTCACAGTTGTTTCGTTCCTTGCGCGTCGTTCCTTCACCACAATACACGATTTCTCTTTTGTTTCCTCCTTCATCGCGAGCCAGTTTCGCTGCCGCCCTCGAGGCCAAACCGCCCTATCCAGTAAAACACCACAGCCAACGGACCAACAGCAGCCCACCCGCCGCAACGACGCCGTCGAGAAGCACGCAAACGCAGACAGGCAACGAGGGGGGAGACATGCCCGGCCGATAACACGCACACACACACACACACACACGCAACCTCTCTCTCTCCACCTTCCCTCGGTCGCAAACCTCTCTCCCCCAATGGCGCGTCGCCGCAGACCCCCGCGCGCCGGCGCCCTGACGGAGCTGCCGCCGCTCAGGATCGCCGGCCAGATCGCGGCGCTGCAGGCGCTGTACTACGCCGCCGCGCTGGTGCTCACGCTGTTCACCGCGCTCGTCTCGGGCTCCGGCTTCAGCTTCCGCCTCATCTTCGGCTGGGAGGCGGTGCGTGGCGACACGACGCATGGGTGGTTGATGGCCTTTGTGTGGTTGCTAGACGGCGGCTTGTGCATGTGAGTATTCCTTTTGCCCCCGTCTTCTCGGGGTTTCGCTGCGGTTTAGGATCTCTTGCGGGCTGGATTTCGAAGCGCAAGTGTAGCTTCGTTCCAGGCGCGGGAAAAAATCGAAAAACTGCATCCGCGACAAGTTCGCTAACCTGACCATCCTCCAGGGCCGTCGCCATCGTCGTCCTCATCTCGCGCAGCAAGTTCGTCCCCGACTTCGGCCTGACCATCCACTTCCTCCACCTCGTCATCACCTCGCTCTACACGGGCCGCATCCCCCGCCACGCCATGTGGTGGGCCACCATGACGGCCTCGTCGGCCCTGGCCGTCGGCCTCGGCGTCTGGGGCTGCCGCTACCGCGAGCTGCAGCCCGTCTTCTTCGGCGGCCGCCGCATCCTCGGCGCCGCTCCCGCCAACTCGGCCGCCACCGACCCCGCCGGCGGCGAGAGCCCGCATCCCGGCGAAGAGCAGCCCGGCGACGAGGAGATGGGCTTCTCCCGCGGCCGCGGCAGGGGCAGGGGCAGGGACGGCGCCGGCGAGTACGAGATGGCCCAGATGGAGGCCCCGAGGTGAAAAGGAACGCTTCTCTCCGGGTTAGGGGTGTTTTTTTCTCCTTGTCGCAACGAAATAAAAGGAAACAAATATAGGGTCTCTCCCACGCGTTGGAATAGCGTGCATTGCCGGGGCGTTGGGGCGCTGTGTCTTTGTCTTGTGCTGGCCCCATCTTTACCAACCTGCCCGAGTATATGTATGCTCGGGCTGTAACATTATATCAGGGGATTTAGAGGGCTCGGGAAAGGCAGGTCTTGCCATAGAATACATGTGTTTATTACGCTGGGTTAAAGGCCGTGACGGTAACCCGTTTTGCAATCAGCCTAGGGTGACCGGGAGCAGGCATTGTCGACGAGTTCGAAATGGGGCCATTGCTATTATCTTGTAGTCTGGTAAAGTTGACATTCTTCAACGCTAATCAACTTCGATTCAAACGAAAACCTCCAAGCCCAACATGTGTCACTGCAAAGACACCAGAGCAGGCACTTCAGACCCAACTACTTTGTGCCCCATCGACGCCAACATTGTCGTCCTCTGTCTTGGCGGATAACATTTCCAGATCCTGCAGAGATCGTCCCCCGCGCCATCTCCCGTCTCCATCGCCATCTCGATCCATGAGCCTCCCCGTTTTCTGTCTTTCGTTGCTGTTGGTCTGTTCCAAAAAACCCCAGAGATGCATACATATAGCGTACAAATTGCGCCTGTCCCCATCCCAAAATGGCAGCCTACCATCCCGTTGGCAAAGCAAAACTCGCAACCCCGGTCTTGTTGTTTCCTCCTCCGTCTTACGCACCCGCCACGACCGCCAAGTTGTCGTAGATCACCCTGCGCACTTCGTAAAACGTGGTCCGGCGCCCGGTCGTCGGCAGGCCCACGCTCTCCACCTCGACGCGGCCCGCGGCCGTCTTCCGGACGGCGACGGTGCCGTCCACGACGAGAGTGCCCTCGCCGCGGAACTCGGCGCCGTGGCCCGCGGCCTGCATGGCCCGACGGAGGTCCGCGAGTCGCAGGTCGCCGACGTGCAGGGGCTGGGCGGCCGACCGCACGGCCGAGACGAGGTTGGCGGGGAGGACGTCGAGCGTAGGCATCGCAAAGGGCGTGCCGTTGATGGTGGTGAGGGCCGTCGAGGTGGCGGGCTCCGTCTTCTGGCGCTTGTTGGCGGTGTCTTCGTCGGCCTCGTCCGAGAGGCGCGTGGCGATGAGTTGGCCCGTGATGGTGACGATGCCGAGCCCGCGGACGTTCTGCCACTTGATCTTCTTGACCAGAGGATCCGCCAACTTGACAACCCAGGCGTTGGTATCGACACTAGCATCCACCGATACGCCAATCTCAGGGGTATATACATCAACGGCCCGATCGCCATTTGTACCAAGCGTATTGCGGCAGTCGTCCGCAAGCTGCATCGTCTCCTCCCGGCTACCACCCACGAGGATAAGTTTGCGAGGTTGAATCAGCGGGATGAGCATGTTGAGACTACGCTTGTCGTGTAGTCCACTGAAGTCGACAAAGGCGATGCGCAGGTTGGCCGTGACCGTCTCTGTCTGGTACACCAACTTGCATGGGCCAGTTGGCTCTTCCGGCTCGGTATCTTCGACGGCGTCGAGCTCATCCAGCACGAAGCCATCACCCGCCACGCCGCCGTCAGCATCATCGACCGATCCAGCCCGCGTCGATTGGTTCCGCTTGGCGCCTGGGCCGTTCTTAGCCACGTCGTCCCACTTGCGCTTCTTGCCCAGCTTGTCGTCGGTGGCCGCCAAGTTAGCTCCGTCTGCGTTGTCCTCCTCCTTCTCCTCCGCTCGGAGATAGTCCTCGGGTCGAATCAGCTCTCCAAAGTCGTCGTTGCGCCTCCTCCGAATCGCAACGGGGAACGACCTCTCTCTGCCCTTCTTCCCTCGCGAGTCAAAGTCGTACGCGCCCTTCTTCTTGATGAGCACGTTGATACCCAGGTCTTCGTCCTTGAGCACAACGTTCTTACGCCCGACTTGTCCAAGGGTGGTGGACACGTTCAGCGCCTTTCCTTGCTGCTCGCCGTCGTCGTCCTCTGAATCCGACGAGGATTCGGACGAGGCGTCGTCGACAACGTCGGCCGATGCTTCCAAAGCCGACGCTCCGCCATTCTGCTGCGTCGCCTGAAGCTGTCTTTGTGTCGCCAGCCACTGCTGGTACACTGACAACTCCTCGCCCTGGAGAGCCTGGCGCTGTGCCTCTCTAATTTCCAGCTCTCGACCGCCAGCGTACACGAGTTCGATATTCTCACCACTGGTGCTCTGCTCCACGGCGACACCGTCCTTCTTTTCCTTCCACCAGTCCCATAGCGTCCTCGCGATCGAGGGCTTGTCGTCCTTTGATAGGCCAGGTTTGTCTGTCAAGATGACCAGGTTCCTCGAGTCCTTCGCTAGTCCCTTGATCAAGTCCTTTGAAAACCCCCACTCGATACTGGTATCACTCGCTAGGATGACACGTCCCTCTGTGGCGACGTTTTCAGACCCGCGGCTCAATAACCGCTCGATCTGGGCCTTGCGCTCCAGTAGCCGTAGATATTTAAAGTCAAGCGGCCCGCCCTCCTTTTTGCCGCCCGAACCGTTAACCCTTCGCTGGTCCTCGGCAAAGGCTTCAAACTCTTGGACAATGCTGTCGTCCATCCACTCAAGCATACTTCGCGCGTAGCGCATCGTACTGGACATGTTGCGCCCCGCGAGATACAGCTTCGCCGACCGAAGCACACTCTCTGGGGAAGCAGCATCGGTCCTCCAAGCATGCTCCAGTAGGTATGATAGCTCCAGCACTCGGGCGCTCGAGTCCACCGGGATCAGCACTGTTCCTCCTCGTGTAACGCAGGCCTTGATGGTGTCAATCAGCTGCTCGTCGCGCTTCGTACGGCCTCCAGCCTGCGCATTCCTGTCGGCGCCGCGACTGCTGCAGATCAAAGCAGTAGGCTTGCGCAACTGCTCGATGACCTCGGCACCACCACCTCCGGCGCCTCCCAGCCACGCAGCACCCGCAAAGACATTTTCACGAGCTTGGTTCCAGTCCACTGCATACACGATCGACTCCAAGCCGTGCTGGATGTGCCATATCGTACCGCCAAGTGTGTGTCCGGAGTTGTATGCTGTGATGGTCAATCCATTGAGGGGCGGCGAGAACGGGGACGGGAGAGGTTGATGTGGTTGTGAGTATTTGAGCGGTTGGATCAGGGAAAAGTATCGCGCGATATCCTCGGGGGTCGGGGACTGCAATAGAAGGTTGTGCGCTGCCGTGACGGTCTGGGAGAATGAATATGCCGACTCGGAGAGCCAGCTCTGCGGGATTGTGGTCGCGGCCGCAGGGGTCGACGAGTAGAGGTCCTGAATAAGGGTACGGCCCAGATCGATGACGGGTCGCGTCGCATATACGGGGATGCGTGTAAACTGAGGAATGTTCTTGCAGCAATGAGCGTAGGCAGCGAGATGCGAGGCCGTCGCGTGGGTGACGAGGATCAGCGAGAGGGTCGTGACTTGTCTGCGAAAGCCCAGTTAGCATCGTCGCGTTCCGCGCACCAGCGCATCCGTCGGCGGGAGACCACGTACTTCTCAATCTCCTTGAGCTTCTCCACGTCAAACGACTCGTCCCAGCCCAGGTCAATCAGGACCTTGACCCCTCCATCGAGCTCGAGGAGAGACTGCGAGGCGGCCGAGTCGGACAGGGCGCCCTGGAGCGGGCAGAAGGTGAACATGATTTAGGGAGAAGGGGGAGGGGCGCTGCGCGAGGGTGTCAGATGGAGCTCGTCAGCATCGTCGCAAGGGGATTATCGATCGCGGACGGAGATGGTTTTTGTCGTTGTCGGCTGTCCCGGTTTGCCTAGGGCTCTGTGGTCATGACGTTTCGGGGGGGGCCAACAAAGAAATCTCCCAAGTCGCGTGGGAAAGCTTCCTTTGCGTATCCCGGCTTAGATCCAGCCTAGTGCAGGGGAGCTGATGGGTTGCGCAGCACAGGTCGGCGCGGCGGAACTATGATGCGAAGATGCGCCGTTGAAGCTACCCTGTACTCCCGTCCGACTTCATCTCGTTTGGTGTTTTGACTTCACCTCCCATCTACTTCATACGTGCATCTGTAGGGTTGCAGAAACGTCAAGAAGGTAATTATTATTATTACTTTCAAGTCAAAGCGCAGTAGTCTTAATTTGACATCATAAGGTTCACGAAGTATAAATCAATTAGACGAATGTATCAAGGTTCTGACGGTCCCAACAACGCCAAGCCGCACGATGTCAACCGTGTATACTGCAAGTAGCTCCTACCCAGGCTACATCTAACCTACAGGTCTTAACCTAATAGTTATCAACTCAAACCTACACAGCATTCGCGATACATGCTTTCGACTTCAACCCCAGCGGCTAAAACAAACACAGCAGACCCCCATCGCACACACCCCGGCAAAGCCGCCCCCATGGCCATGAAACATCGTCGCCCGGAGAATACCACCTCCATGACGAAGCCGCCCACTAGCCAACTGAACCCCCCGGACACCGGTCCAAATGCTCTTTTGCTCCCTCCCCGCTGGGTTCCTCCTCACCACCCCGCTGCCAGGCCACGATGACGCGGCCATCCGCGCGGCGTCCAAAGGCTCGGAGCATGAGCCTGCGTGGGCGCGAACGCAGAAGGACTTTCCCGTGGGAGAGAGACGACGCAGCAGCAAGAAGGAAAAAAACGGCTGCAAAGGTTCGATCCGCTAGGCTGCGTTCATTCTACCGGCGACGGGTGGGAGTTGGGGACAAACAACCCACCCCCACCAAGACGCCTTCGTAAGCTTATCTGTAACTTAGTCTTTCATCTCACCCGGCAGCTGCAGTCACGAAGTTAGGTTGCGAAAGATGCTGTTGCCTACAAGCGGTTGGTATTGCTAGGTAGATTACACGCGCGAAATGACACTTCATCGTCGCCGACGATGCCACCCAAACACCACAAAAAAAGCCAGATACACTGGGTTCGACAGATAAACACCAGATCCCCTCCGTTGACAGTCGTGATAAAATCCCGCTGAATGCAACCACGGCAAGCCCCTTGGCCGCCGCCCCCTAAAAACCCAGACGCCATAACAATGCATGAGTGAAACATGACCAAAAAAAAAAGTGTAGTGTAATGCTGTATCATCCCGTGAGGTGCTCTCGGAACCCATCAACTTCCTCCAGTCGCACAAACTGAAGCTTAACTCTCCCCGTGCCTCTCAGTCTCTTTCAGGGCAAGTTGAGCAGCGTCGATCAGATCAATCCTCTCATCGCCCTAGATGCAGAACTTCCGATCCAGCATTCTCAGTGCCCGCGCGTCCTCGCTCACGCCACCCTTCTCCAAGCCACAGATGCCGTTGGTCCTGGGGCTGCTGCCCGCGCTGCCGCTGCCAGCGGGGTTGGCACTGCCAGGCTCGCTGTTGGCAGGGGTCGGATGCAGAAGTGCCGACAGGCTTGCCTTGTTCCCAGTCGTCGAGGGCGCGTCTGCTGAGTGCGAGCTCCGAGGTGGGCTGACGCTCAAGGCGCGGTTGGGGGGAGTGCTGATAGCCGCGAGAGAATTGCTCGTAGTTCCACTGGTAACGGCACCGAGAGCGGGGAGTGGTCCTTGGTGGCCGCGGTTGGACGAATCCAGCCGAGGGTCGACCATGGCGCTCCGGGCCGCAGCCTGGAGATGCTCACGGGGCGAGCCCTGTCGGGGAGGCAGTGGTGCATGCGTGTAGTGCGGCGACGGGTGCTGAGGGTAGGGTGAGTGGTTCGCAGGCTTCGAATGCGGAGGAGGAAGGGTAGCTCGCTGGTCGTATTGCGGTGCCTGGGCGTATTGAGGAGGCGGCAACTGAGACTGGGAGACGTGGGGAGGGACTTGGTGATGGCCGGCTGAAGGGTAGGGGGCCGCATAGTGGCTGTAAGGAGGTGTCGCCATCGGTGACGGCGGCCAGCCATAGCCGGGCTGGCCGTATTGGGGAGCGTAAGGGTGCTGATGAGGATGTTGAGGTGCCACCATGAAGGGAGGCTGCTGCATCGGAGCTCGTGTGAGGGCAGGCGTCGTGTTGGTTTCTCCCATGCTGGATTCGGGGTACATGCCCTTGACTGGAATGATGCCTCGCAGAGAGGGATCCGAGGTTGGCTGTGGGAGGTCGGGCTGGCCTGGTTGCGGGCGCGAGTAATATGAGATGAGATGAAGGTGCTGGCCAGTAGAGGTGGTGATGCTGAATGACTGCTTCATGAGACCGTCGGCCTTATAACGGTACCCCTCCGGCTCGCCGTCGTCCTGGTCCTCGTCGCTACCGCGCCCAGAGTCGGGAGTCTTGCCGGCGTTTCGTCTGCCAGAGAAGCCACCTCCTCGCTTGCCCTCCATTTCACGGTAGGTCAGGAAGCTGCCAGATACGCGGCTCGCGCTCCATGACTTGCCGTCGGTCCATCGTCGCATGCCGGCTTCTCGCTCATCCCATACGAATACCGAGCCAGATCGGATGGATTGCCTCTCCTTCTCCGAGAGCCGTCGTTGCACTCTGGGCAGGACGCCTAACCTGCAAGCTTCGAACAGGCGAATGGCGTCGGCGGGCGTCCGCACATATCCGTGATATGTTTCCATCTTGTCCAAGAGGATCGGGTCTGAGTTCTGTAGTTGGCGCAGCGTGGCGGTTGCAGAGTGCTCCCCGCGTAAGCGAAGGAGCAGGAGGGCGTAAAGGCCTTTATAAGAAGAATCGCCCGTGAGAGCTAGTGTTGACTTCCACGCGGCGCCCCACCAGATCTAATCGGGCCAACACTGCACACACGCTGGATGCGGATATACGTATTTTTGAGCCTGGCTCCACAACGGCCGAGAGCTGAGCGGAATTGCGTCCACGTCTCCACCAGGGGAAGGGAAAGCGGGCTGCTTAAGTTTCTTGGCGTTTTTGGGAGGGTTGGGGCAAGGCAGAGAGTTTGGACGAGCCCGGTGCCGTCAGAGTGCAAACGGTGCGATGTGCGAGGTGATTGAGGAGCGGCCGGGGGGTGTCGTCGGATTGATTGATCGTCAGTGGGTTCTTGCGGCAGCCAGAGCTAATCGAGGGTTGGACGAGTCAGTATGAAGGCGAGGCGGCAGAGCAGAGGTGAGTTGTCGAAAACGAGACGCTGCCAAGCCAAAAGGACGAGCCAAGAAGAGCCAAGAAAAGCCAAGGAAGAGAGAGGGTGGGAGACGGGTACGGAGGAGGGCAAAGCGTGCAAGGGTGAGAGGGCTGACTGTGCGAGAGCAGCGCCCAGGCCATATATACGTAGTAACGCTGATACAAGCAAGCTGCGCGCACGCCCGCACCAAAGTACATGCAGGCTTGCAGGCTTTGCAGGCTTGCAGCACCGTAACACGCACTGCCAGAGACAGGGGTTGGAGCCTCGATTCCCTTGCGGAAGAGTGCCGTCGGAGCCGATCCAGTGGAGACCCACTCGACTAAAATTTCCCTGAGATTGAGTGTGTTTGCCGCTTGGCGATGTGCATGACGACGTTCCAAGAGCCTCTGGGGTAATGCCACCGTCTTGGCGCCGGACGCACCGACTGAGCGACAGCCAAACGACCCAGGGCGCCTTGGTGGATGGTTGAGAGAGAAGCCCCCAACAAAGCAGAGGAAATAAGGATAAGAACAAGGCAGCAACGATGCGGCTCTGAGCATCGGCAGAGGGCCTGCAGCAGTGCAATATGACGCCTTGGGGGGCAAGGGACGAATTCAGAACGCTTGTCCACTTCACCTGACCCATGCGCTCAGCCGCCTCACTGTGGGCGGGCACCGAGCCGGGACCACCGAGTGCCAAGAGCCGAAAAGAAAACACACGAGACGTGAGTCCAAGACTTACGTACCTATCGAGACGGGGCGTAGGGATGCAATGGAGGATGAGAGGCTCGGCGTTTGGAGATGTAGGATTTGAAGACGGGCGAGGAGGGACGGTGGTCAACAGAGTTTTTCTTCTTCTTTTTTTCCTTCTCTTTTTCTTTGAACGTGTCCTCGGACACGAACAGAAGCGAAAGGGGGGAGCCAGGACCTAGATAAGGCTGCAATGGCAAACCGGCAAAGGGAAAATGAGACTCAGAGGCCTGGAAACATGGACGCTCAAGAGTGTGAAGCGGTGGTGGATAACTCGGCGACACATGGCCGGGAGTGTGGAGAAGGAACGGAGCACGGCAGAGCCAAGAGGGAGTGTGAGGGCGTGTGAGAGGGTGCAGAGGCGTGTATCGCAGAAGGGCAGAGGCGTGGCTGCAGCGACAGGGTTGGGGAGGGTGTTGGTCAGGACAAGCTTTTGAAGCCGACCCACCATCTCAAGGGGGCCAAGCCGTGGATGAATAACCATTGTAGCACAAAGTACATACACAGTAGGCAGTAGGCTTATTTGGTAGCGGATATGATAGGGATGGCTTGGGGATAAGGATAAGCGGCGGAATGTGGACTCGACGACCATGTCAGTCCAGGCCTGGTTCAGAAGGCGAGAACAGGAAGAAAAAGGGCGGCGTGGGGAGCTTACCACTGGTGTCTCGAGTCCGGCGCGCATCGAAGCTGCGAGGCTCGGGGGAACTTGCGAGTCTGGAACCTCGAGAGGCTTTGGCTGCACGTCCAACTGGTCCCGCCCGCCCAGAGGCTTTTAAGTAAGACCTGCGCCTTTTCTCCGCGCCCTCGTCGTTTGGGTTTCGGCCTTTTTTCTTCCTTTTTCTTTGCCTCAGGAACCCGCCACTTTGTTGAGGGCTTGGGGTTGTTGCGGTTTGTATTTTTGACATCTTTACGGAGCTTTTCTGGCATTCCCTGTGTGTTTGCTACAGACCGCTGCTGTTAGGGCAGCGCTCTCCCTCCCATCCCCAAGTCCTGCCCGTACCATCTGTACGCGTACATCCATCAGGCCAGGACCCAGCGCGGCCCAGACTATTCCCCAGCCGGGAGCAATGACCCGACAGCCGCCCTCTATAATCTAGACATTTCACTCTGGCTGTGCTGTGCCACTGGTGCATACATGACACGCCGGCGATGGCGTCTACTATCAAGCGTCCGCCTCAAAACACGAAAACGCTAACCCAGTCCCGTCAAACAATGAGAGGGCCCTTTCACCCTGTTTGCTGCTTGCTTCCCTTTGTTACTTTTAGCCCGAGCCACGGGGGAGAAGGAAGACGCAGAAAAGGAGCTCGTCTAAGCGGCAGGACGGGCGAGGGAAAAAAAAAGATGAGGGCAATGGGGAGACTGATAGAGATAAAGCCGCACGCAAGGCAAAACATTGAACCAAAGTGCCTCCCCCAACAACAGGCGGATGGCGCGGGCGTCCTCGAGCTTGATACATGCTGCGGTACATATATGACTTTACATGGCCCACGCGGTACGAAGGAACATGTGCAGACTGCAGACTGCAGCGCGTTACGTACCCGTTACCGCCGTAAGCTCCAGAGGCGCAGGCAAACGCCCCCCGACTTTGTTTGTTTTTCTGACGCTCTCTAGAGCAAGGCCTCCGCGCCAGTTGGACACTGGCCGTGGTGTAGGTACGCGCGGCCGTGTGTGTGTCGTCGGTGTCATCAGCGCGAGCTTAAATCCAGGTAGCCTTTTAGCCAGACGGACGCTCTTTTCTGGGGGTGGTTGCCACAAACGGGCATTCTTAGTAGGGTCAGAACCACTGCCGCCTTTTTCTTTCTTTTCAACATGGAACTCTCCGCTGAGAGACCAGGGGGCGCAGGCGTGGGTCCATGCATGATTCCCACGCCTCTCAAACCCTCTCTCTGTCTGCCTCTTTTCTGTACTGTAGAGGGTTGCTGCAGCGAGACTGATGTAAGTTGGAGGCGGCGCCAGCAGCACACAGCGAGCGCCTCGTCGACGGTTGCGTCCTAGTCACCTTTTTTAGTGCAAACCTGCGAATTGCTTGTATTTTTCCTTCTTTTCTCGGCCGGCAGCCTAGCCCTAGAGGGGAGGGGGGGCGTTCGACGACAAGGACCCCGGGTTTGTCGGCTCGCCCAGTGCATTGGCGGGCGCCAGCTTGCAAGAAAAGGAAAAAGCATCGCTGGAAGCTGTATGGATACGTTACGCCCGGCCTGGGTTTTCAGTTGAGCGACGATGGAAGGTTCCATAGGGCCCATGGACCCGGACCCTGCAATAGCTTAATCTTGGGTGGGAGGACTGGCAGACGGTCGAGACAGCGAGGCCGACATCACCACCCACTCTCTCTTGCAAGCACGGGGTGTCTGGATATCTACGATTCCGCCATCCTCACCAGACACTCACACTGAAGCTTCGCCGCATCACAAAACAAACCAAGTAAAAAGGTAGTGGTGCACCCGATCTCCGGCGCCGCGGATGATGCGGCTGTCTAGACCCAGTGATGGCTTGGCACCGGGCCCGCCACCGTCCAGCACCAAGTGCCGTGGCTGCCGAAAGGCTGCGACATCTGCAACACGGGCGTTCAGAAGGAGGGAAAAACCTGGGAATGGGAAACCCGGCATGTGTCCAATCTGCCACCTGAAATCGGAATCGGAATCGGTTGTGAGAGTGAGAGACAGAGAGAGAGAGGGCAAAACAAAGGTGCATCTACGAATACGGAGGCGACGGGGCCAAAGTCCCAAACGTCATCCCCTCCTATCCTGCACCTCTCTTTCGCTCTCTCTCTCTCTCTCCCTCTCCCTTCTCTAGCCTCCGTTCCCCGGAGGCTCTGCTTGCAGCGATCGACCGACACGCCCCCCTCGAGCCAAAAAAGCTCAATCCCGAGCTTCTCTTGACGGTACGAGGACCAGGGGGGGTCGCTCACCACCAACCAACCATCGTCATCAACAACCAAGCAATCGCAAAACAGCGACGTGGTACTGTCCCTCGTACAGCAACCCCTAAAAACCACAAGTACTCACCGATCATCGAAACCCCCCGTGCATGTTTCTTATACCCGCCCCCGGCGAGGAGGCAGGTTTAATCCCCCACCGTGTCCTGATATACCCGTCCTTCGTACCAGTCCTCGGCTACGAGTACAGCCCGAGACAACCTCGAATGTTTGCCGTCGTGCAAATCGCCGTTTCAGTGACCCGCGAGCCGTGACCCGTGACACTTCCTCTCCCACCCCATCCTATCCCAACCTGCCCCTCGTACCGGCCGCTCCTTTCCCCAAACGGAAGCGAACCCATATCCTACTTTTTCGCGAGCAAAGTCCGAGCCAGAAGAGTGTGAACGGCAATCGTCATTTCTGGTGCCGTGTCGCCGCCGCCGGGCCGACCATGGGTCGTTGACTGTGTGTCCTCCCTCGGCCGCAAGCCTCTCCACCAGAGCGCGTCAGTGCCTCGTAACGAGACGGAAAAGAAAAAAAGAAGGCAAAAAAAGGAAACTCGATGTAAAGACCCGAGTTGTCATCCGGTTGCTAAGCTCTCGCACTTTGGGGGCCCAGAAACAGCCCTGCCAGGCAGATTTCCATCTCAGGCTGAACAAGGGGGCGTGCTGCGCTGAGGGCAGACACAGTAAGCCCGGAGATATTTAGGCATTCCGCCAACACCGGCCCATTGCAAATCCTCATCATCGCCTCCCTCTCAGCCCTGGCCCTTTGATCGAGGGGGGCGATCCTTCATCCGATGAGCCCGAGAGCCGCATGTCTTCCCCCATCAGCAGCAGTGCTCCCCAAACGTCACAGGGTCAGCACTTAAATCCTCCCAACGGGTCCACTGGGGGCCGTCATCAATCTCAACTCCGAGGGCTATTTCTGGGACCGCCCCCCGGGGGATTGGCATCGCCACCACTACATGGTGATTATCATCAAATATGGCGGTTCTTGTTTACATGACGATGCCCCGTCCCGCCAAATCAGCACTTGGCCTACACGTGTACCTCGTATACTGGGCGAGGCTCGCCAGGCGCTCCGTCATGGTCGGACCCTCCGCGTGCTAGAAGAAATGAGAGAAAAAGCGCCTAACCGAACGCGTGCTGCCAAGATGATCGCCCCAGGTACACGACGTTGGCTCTGACACAAGTTTTTAGGGTCCAAGGGTAAGCTTAAGTCAGAGAAGCTCCAGGCAAAGTTCTTTCTTTTTTAGCTCGGGCTTTTTTTTTCTCTTCTTCTTCTTCCCTGCCCTTCTGCTCCGGAACCAGCCACGGCGAAAAAGTAAAAAAGAACCGCCCTAATCGTAGTTTCTTGGTGCAACTCTGCCGATCTATCGTCGTCGTGCAGACCTTGCTACGTAACCTCGATGCAACCCTGATTGCTGCAGGCAGGTGAACAAGAAAAGAAGAAGAAAATCTCTCCCATGGAGACAAAAAGACAGGGGAAAGAAAAGCGCTCTTCTCGCCGCAAAACCACCGAGGCTCGGTTCTTCTTTGGTTGACGCCGCGGAAATCAATGCAATGCGTCTGAAGAGAGTCACGGGCCCCAGAAATCAAAAGCCCTGTGCTGCTTCCAGGCGTCCCGGGGCGATGACGAGATCGGGGGCGGCGCCATTTGCTCACAGCATGTCCCGTTGACCAACAACGGCGACATGCTGGTGGTCACCAAAAGGCTGTGTTTCTTGTACGCAGCAGACGGAGTCACCTCCGAACCTCGTTGCGTTGGTTGCGACAGGATCCCAGCGTTGTTTCGAAGGTCTGCACAAGCCCCCCGACCAACCAGACGAGCTCCCTCGGGAAAATCGGCGTTTCTAGTGTCCCTGGTCCATTCCCCGCGCCCGTCTCAAAAACCCACGACATGACGTCGCTGTGCCGCGCTGCCGAGTCGTCGTTACAGACACGGCCCCCCGTTTGCTCTGGTAATGAGACGCCAAAATCTTCCAACACCCGGCGAACGCTTCACCAAGCGCCGAGATCTTCCTCCCGAGTTGCCTCGGTCGAACAGCAGATCAACTGCACGTCGACGGTGCTCTTCTCTCTAGTTCGCACTATGGAGTGTGGATGACGATGTCCAATGGGTCGCGGCCAGGGGGTGCGGTGTCGTCTTCGTGCTTGTCTTGACATTCAGGGTGGGAAGGGCGTCTGAAAGTTGAGTTGAGCTCGGCAAACCGGCTCTGCGATCCCACTAGCCCAGCAATCTATCGAGGCTTGCAACCCGCAACGACGCGGCGGTAGGCCCTTCTCAGCCAAGCGGCCCAGGCGAGAAGAGGACTAAAAAGGCCCTGGACTGTCTTTCCCTCGCTGACCCTGTTCCACTGGCCAAGATCCCGTCTCTTCCATGAACCCTCGAGCATTGTGGAGATGGCGCCTGCGGCTTATGGGCCTTCATCTCGGTGAGGAAACTCGGCTCGTAGAGTCTTGATCCCTATTTTCTCGAGCGAGCGACAGCAGTGCGAATCCCTTCGCTCACTACCGTGCACCGGTGCGTCTTGGGGAAGCGACTTGTCCGGGACACGGAGGCACCAAGATTGGTGAACCGGGATCCTGAGAGCACAGAACAGGTCGTCACGAGTTTCTGGCGAAACTCGACATGCGACGCCACGGAGGGGATCTGGGGCCCTTTTGCTGTAGTCAGTGGTAAGCAGTAGCTAGGACGGCAAGACGGCTGGTCAGGTGCAGCTGATACGGGACTACACACACGGCCGAGCACACAACCGCGCAATGGATTAAGCATGAATTTAAGCGTTGCCAGCCATATGCTTGGCACGGGGGCGATTCCGCGAGGGGGTGAGCGCATCAAGCCCCCCGGCGGCGGGATGCCTGTGGGAAGCCCTTTGGCCGCCGGGGCAGACTTGGGAGGGGAGGGCCTCGAACAGGCTCTGCTGGGCTGTCGCGGGATGCTAAGCCCGGGGGGCAGGAGGCAAGAGGAAGGAAGTTGAGGACACATCGTCAGCGCTGACTGGAGCGTGTGGCTTTCTGAGGGATGATGCCGGGCGTCAGGATGGTGGTGGGCTTGGTGCGGCCTCGAGATGCCGTCGCAGCCGACTTGGCCGCCAGGGGGGGCGTGGGAAGGGTGGAGGTTAGAGGTGGAGGGTGGAGGTGGAGCGCGGCTGGTTTCAAGCTGATCCTGGGGACGTGTTATTCCCGAAGGTGTTCGCGGTGCCGGGTGGGTCAGCCTTGGCGGAGTGGTCTTGGTGGTCTTGGAGGAGGAGGGCGCCAAGCCTCGAGGTTTTGTGGTGGGATGGGACCAGAGCAGCGCAGGGGGCGCGGTCTCGTGATGCCGTCTCCGGGGGGTAGAAGAGAGAGAGAGGAGGGTCCAGTTCGGAGAATGCGAGACGGCGATGATGAATCGATGATGGTGGTGGTGATGTGGAAGTCGTCGTCAGCGCCCCCAGCTCCAGCCCACAGGCCGCCCGGGACCCTAGGTACAACCGTGGGTAGGGCGGCTGGATATGTCGGCATCTAGCTTTCCATCGCGAGCGCAAGCCAAACTTGCCACTCCTCGAAAAGGTGCCCCCTTGCCGACCCATCCTTCTTCCTTGCTGCGAAACTACCTGACTGATTTTCCTGATCCTGATTCCTGATCCTGATCCTGATCCTGATCCTGATCCTGATCCTGATCCTGATCCTGATCCTGATCCTGATCCTGATCCGAAAAGGCGGGCGGGCGGATCCAACTTCACTCGAGCCAACGGAGTTTTTTTATTACATCGTGCGTGCCGATCTGTCCGTTGTGGTGACCTTCCAATGCCCACGGCCACGCTGACTGGGCCCGGCGCCAAACTCTATTGCCCGCGCCCAGAGCGAAGCTTTTCTGCTCATTTTACCGTGCAGCACCGAGCAAAGCTTGGCGCTCGGTGGCTGCATGCTTATCCGTCATAAGGTCTTACCCGACACCACCAGCAAGCAGTGTGCAGTAAATAAGAAAAAAAAGAGAGGGCGGCCCGTGCGTGTGCGTCTGAGCCAATCTCGATCCAGAGGGTTGCGTTGCAGCAGCGCACGGTTGCTCGTTGTCACTGTTGCTGTTGCTGATTCTGCGCTGCTTTGTGGGAGCTGGCTCGATGATTGGCAAGTGGGCAATCACGGGAGAGACGGCAGTTTTCCGCCAAAGTATCAGTGAGAGTCATTGGCGACTGGGTTGTTGTTGTGGTGGTGGTGGATGCAGTGCCAAGCTGGATGCTTAAAATTGACAGCTACGGCTCGTGACGATCAGCGGGTTGAGGGGGGCTGGATTATGTAATGCAGCCCTGAAACACACCAACGATGAAGGTTTGAGGCGTTGCACTGAACCTACCCTATAGGTATACACGCCCGCAACTTGTATTGGGTTTGACCATGTTGCAGGGTGGGAAGCGTTCCGACTTGAGCAAGTGCATGCTTTAAATATATGACAACTTGGTGTTTCCAAAAGATGAAATAAAGTATACAGCTGGATCTTGTTGACGACGTTGGTTTGGCTGCAGTTATTTTCTCGTCACTTTGTAATTGCACCCACAAGACACCAATAGAACCGTGTGGCTCCAGACCTCAATGCGACCATACAAAATGACCGGATTCCAGCCACTAAGTCATGCTTCACGTCAAGGTTATCACGGCTCCCAGCCCACGCCAAGCTAGGCAGACGCTATTCAGCCCGGCCAAGACGCATTGCTCTCGTGTCAGTCTGCCTGCAGAGGTCCTTCCTAAAGCGCCAAGACTAGGAGAACGCCGATAGCATCCACCGACGGGAGACCGGCACTAAACGAACGAAGCGCGCTCGGACGCCACGATTCCCGCCTGGTCTCGGCCTCGTATAGTGAGTGGCCTTGCCCCGCTACCAAGAAAAAAAAAAACCAGCCAGACTCTTGCTTTTATTTCCTTCTCTATCAGCCAACACAAGGCGAACAACTTGACCCAAGACAGAACAGATACGAAAAGCGCGCCCGGGGCAGGGGAGGGAGGGAGGAGCAAAATAGGCGGTGGTCAGTGGTGTCGCTTCCATGCATTAGCGGCTCATGGCATGCGACGAAAAGGGCCAGGCGCCTGCAACTCTAATCCATCCCTGCGGCGCCAAGATGGCCTAGGACTTGGGCTCGTCCAGTCTGGACTGGTCTTTTCGTCAGGTGTGCGTTTTGCGGCGCTATCGGCGTTATACGAAGTACGACTCATAACACGCACACATGGGCGCGGGCGCGGGCGCGGGGGAAAAAAGAGGCTTGTTGTTGTTGTTGTTGTTGTTGTTGCCGTGTCTATCGGGTTTGTTGGGTGTGCGTGCGTTCGGCCTCAGGCTTGTGTCACCGAGCGATGCTCCTCCTGGCTGCTTGTTTGCTCTCACCGACGAGGGTTGGTTGGATTGAGGCTGAATGGAGTCAATGGGGCGCCGCATGGGTGGCTCGACTCGACTCTCAGGCCACACAACCAGGGCGTGCCCTTTTCTTCTTCTTTCTTTTCGTCCCTCTTCTTTTCCCTGCGGTTGGCTTACGCTTACTTGCAAGGTCAGGAAAAAAAGGATCATGCTTAATTCATGGGGGGGGGGGCCTTCTGGAGCCCGTTTGTCACGGCTGAACAGCCAAGTCAGACCCTATTATCTAACGGAATGCGCTCCCATTTCCCGGACTGGGCCCCTTCCCGCGGGGGGGAGCCTGCGTGTGAGCAGGGGGAGGGCGGGCCCGCATGGATAAGTCGGCATCGCAAATCCTTGGGAGTCTTGTCCTGTCTTGTCGCCTTTTTTACCCTTTGCGGGCTTGGGACGCGAACGCGAGAGTTGCGTGCAGATCTAACGCCGGGTGCCAAGCCGTCACTTTCCCACGCTTGGCGCCTTGGCTCTTTTGAAAAGGGCCCTTCTTTTTGAATAATAGCAAAGCCTTGGCCTACCCTTGGCCTTTTTCTTCCATTTGCTGCCTGTGCGGTGTCTTATCCAGCGGGAAAGGCAACTCTGTGAAGTAATGAAAATGGGAATAAAAAGCCTCTTTGCCGACCGAGGGGGCTCCACGATTGCCTGTTTCCGTCCTCGCGGCGCCTGGGTAATTTCCCACCTCGCGGCCGCTACTGTGCCGAGTATCCCTTCGTCGGTCGCTCCCCCAGATAGCCTGCTGACTTATCGTCGCCTGCGAGGGCCCTGATTCCGACATCTGGCTTAAGCTTAATTCGCAGGAGGGAGGGGGGAGGGGAGGGGGCGTGTCGTCAACGAGTTATCCCCATTGCGGGTTACCTCCCAAAGTCAAGGGGGAAAAAGGGCCAAAAAAGACAGTGGCCACGACGACGCCCACACACGCCCTCCCCCTCCCCGGGTGCCAAGCTGACGCGTTGGTGCCGGCAAAGTCGGAATAGCAACAGTGCCCAGATTGAGAGAGGGGCTGATGTCAGCCAGCCCGGGGCTGTGGGAGCTTGGTGAATTAATAGCAAAGGTTAACCAAAAATACACCAACAACCAAAGTATTCATATACCAGTCAAGATGAAAACAAACCTGTCGAGGGAGGCATCTTGCCGGATAGGTAGTATAGGTAGTATGCACGGAGACGGGCACAGCCGGCCGGTCCTTGGCACGGGCACACGCTTCTCGAAGCTCCGGGCCCTTGGGGAAACACGGAGCAAGAGGCCCGGAAATAAAATGGCCGTTTGGATGGTTCCAGCTTCCAGTCTCCAGTTCCAGCTCCAGTTCCAGCTTCTCTGGACACACACACGCCCCCGTCGAATGGCAACCCACACCCCCCTGCTATATCATGTACCATGCCCCCCCCCGGACGGCTGCGTCGGCACCAGCATTTCGCTCAATTGCGCCGCAAGATGATGGCATCGCCCGCCAGATGGTCAGATATGCTTATCCCGCCCACTAACTGCTGAAACGGCCTGGTTGCAGGTGGGTACAAGTTACACCAGCTCTTGTTTGTTCCTCATCTGACCGCCAGTCGCCCCCTTTGCAGCTCTCTGCCCGAGGGGGTTTTGATTATTCACGTGTTTGCAAATCCGATTATTCAGACGTCTCGTGGCTTGATTATTCAAGCAATCTTGGAGGGGGCCCTCTCTCGCTCGTCCGGGGGGGTCCAGAACGCTGACGAGTCCTGTGCGATGTTGGGACATGATCACCGTCCATTTGGAGCCGTCTGCCCGGCACACCACGCCATCGCCTTGCCGATTTATCCAGATCTCCTTACCTTGCTCCAGGGTTAGACGGACCCTATCTCACTCCCTAACCCTAACTTAGCTGCCCCTTCCGGGGGAGGCTGTGTCCGCCTGCCGTCCTTACAGTTACGGACCAGTTGCCGACGTCTTAGTTCGTCTCGCACGGCACGCTGTATCCGTTCCCATCTGCCCCGTATGCCGTATTGCCGCTTCACCACCGACTTGTGTCCGACGATGGGTCCGCAAGCTGCTCTAGGGTAGGGGTATATTAGTGACTGGGTTGAGTGGATTCCCTCGCTGCAAAAAGCACCCTGTTGAAAGAGAACAGATTGCATGTCCATAGGCCTTGGGAATCTCTGTGTAGTGTATTGCAATCATTCCGAACTCAAGAGGTTCGGTTCACTATGATCCATTATTCGTTGGTTGAGTGACATCGAGGTAGAGAACGGAGTAGTCATTACACGGCACTCGTCGTAACACATCGTTCTCATCGCGAGAGAAGTTGGCTGGTGGTATACAATAAACGACCATTCGAGACAACCCCTCGAGATCTCATTCCCAATTAGCCCTGGAACAGATCTTGTCACCCATGGAAGATCCGGTGCGTCTCCCCGGGGGAACACACGGCGGGAGACTGAAGATCACGTAAACCCCAGGCACGTTGCCGAGACGAAGCAATCTCCTCGCCGTCTTAACGAAGAGACTATCTCTCCTCCCTACAGCCGGTTTTGAGGCCCTGCTCCATGTCGGGTCACGCAACGCGGTCGACCCTGCACGCTGCCTATCCCGCAAACTCGGGGTGAAATGGCTCCTCCTGACTGTTCGTCGGGGTGCACAGGCATCGCCTCGGCTCGATGTGTGCGACGTACCACCTCGTAGAGACACAGGTCTCAGATTGCTCGCCGAAGCGGGTTCGCCATTGCCGTGGTCGGATGGACGGAGGAGAGAGTGGTCGATACAGCGTCCGAGGTAGGCAGGCGTTAACGAGAGCGAGTTGCGAAAGAGGAGAGATTATTGGTTGACTGTTATAGAGCCATCTAGTTACGCCAAAAGCCAAGGAGAGTAGAAACAGGTATCCTCGTCAAGTCTAGCAGTCGCATCGCTCGTAATGGCGCGGAAAGGGCACGACGTCGCGAACATTAGGCACTCCAGTCAAGTAACTCAGGAGACGATCAAAGCCTAGACCAAAGCCGCCGTGAGGAGGGCATCCCCAGCGGCGTAGGTCAAGGTACCAAGCCAGCTCCTTACCCTTGGTTGAGCGTTTGCTAGGTACTTCGAGGCCGAGCGCGCGCATGTTTTCCTCGAGTTGTGGAAGACGGTGTTCACGCATGGAACCGCCTGCGAGCTCGCCGAGGTTCGGCACGAGGAGGTCGAAGCAGTCAACCGTTGGTCCTTTGACAGGCGAGGTGGCTGACTGGCGCATATAGAAGGCCTTGATCTCGCGTGGATACTGGGTGATGAAGACGGGGACGTAAGCGTCAGCCTCCGGGTCGTAACCAACCAACTCGGCCAGGTACTTTTCGTGCTCCGATTGAAGACCCGAGCCCCAGGTAGGCTTGTGTTCAAAGCGGTCCGCTACGGGTTTGAGGATGTCGATGGCCTCGCTGTAAGTGAGACGGGGCCATTTCTTGGAGGTGAGCATGCCTCGCCATCGGCGGTCCAGCTGAGCTTGATCGACCAGGTCTTCATAGGCTAGGCGCTCAGCTGGATCCTTGGAGTCGATACGGTTGTTTTCGAGCTCAGTTGCGGCATTGAGCTCCTTGAGGCCTCGGGTGAGCGAGTTCAACATGCGCTGTGCCAGGTCCATAACGTCATCCATGTCTTCGATGAAGCTCATTTCGGCCTCGAGCATATAGAACTCGCTCAAATGTCTCGAGGTGTCACTCTGCTCGGCACGGAACGTTGGCGACAGAGTCCAGACGTTGCCAAGGGCCTGAGCCAGGGACTCAAGGTGAAGCTGAGATGAGACTGTGAGGTACTTGGGGTCACGGAAGAACTCTACGGGACCGCTGGCCTTGACCGAAAAGGCTTCGCCGGCACCCTCGCAGTCGGAGGAGGTGATGATAGGGGGATGCGTCTGCTGGAATTTTTCACGGAAGAAGAATTGGGTGAGGAGGGCAGTGGTATCGGAACGGAACCGCAACAGGGTGGAGTTGAGAGGAGTGCGTGAGCGTAGGTGAGATATTGTGCGTAGGCTTTCAGGGGTTTGATATTTGTTCTGAATGGGATATGACTAGAGGCTGGGTATTAGAAACCGATGATTCTAGAGTCTCATGGGAATAGATCATTGACGGTCACGAACGTACTTGAGGATCGGATGGACCCAAAACCTCGACTTCAGTGACTTGAAGTTCAGGAGTGGTGGTCGCTTTTGAAGCAATGGCGGAAGTGCTTGTGGTTGATGAGTCCTCAGTGTTAGCCGCGACTTCCGCAGCATTGGCTTTGCTTGCAGGCCCCTTTGAATCCGTAGGTAAATCCTGTAAGACGGCTTCAGCTTCTCCAAGCTGGCTCTTGGTCTCATCTACCCAGGTTCCCTTTAGACGAACCGCTGCACCTGGGCGTATACTGAGTCGGCTATCAGTATGTGTTTTTTTTCATCCATTGGGATATAAGGGTACACGGAAAAAGAAATCCACATACTCTCCAGCCAAGCTCTTGTCGACGACGACTTGAACAGGCCTCATCGAGGACCCGTCGGTGATGTCAACGAAACGCACGCCTGAGCTCTTGCGCACCGATCTCACCCATCCGCAGATCTCGACACCGGGCACTTGCCCCGTCGAACGCCAGGCTTTGAGATCGGCAACTGTCTTGATGTCAGGCTGAGACTCGCCAGGAACTCGCACGGAGTAAGTCCTCCGTTGGGTCCAGAGACGGGCCGCCCTGGAAAGCCTGGCGGCGCGCAGGGGGCGCATGACGTGTGATGATGGGATGTGATGGCGGTCGAGATAGGTCTGGGACAGCGCTGCGAGTGGGGGAACTAGCTTCCAGCTCTTGGGGCTCGGGTGTGATTGGGAATGAGAAGCGGTGACGTGGATGTGCAATAATCAGAAAACAGAAAAAGAAAAGCCGGGCTCTAGTTTGGTGAGTGGCGAGGCCGTGGAGTCTCGCTGCAAGGGATGGACGTGAGGATATTTTTCTGCTTCAGAGCCGCGATACCGAGAAGTTGCGATTGGCGGGGACCGGGGTTCGTAATCGGAGCTCTCCGTGGGCGGGTTTGGCTGGCTGGCAGGCAGGCAGGCAGGTAGGTTGAGTTAAGGTGCAGGAAGCTGGAAAAACCGTTACGCCGCACAGCATCGATCCAACGCGATAACGCGATGGATGGGAGAGCACTGCAGCGGGCCCGAGTCGCTGGGAGCGCTGGCGGGACAGGGCTTCAGCAGCGCCTACGGCCTCTGTAGGCTCCGGAAGCGTGGGCGGTTGTAGGGCGCCTAAGGCTCTAAACAGGCTAGGTAGGTAATTTAGGTAGGGTACCTGGGTCTAAGTAGGCCGCGATGATCGGCCATCCGTGGATCGCATCGTACATATCTTGTCAAGGAAGGGCATGGGTCGTGTGCATGGTGCAGCGTGCCTGAGCGTAAGCTTAATAAAGGTAGCTTTGTTTGAAGTAGAGTGGTGATGGACGAGATCCAGGCTAGCTGAGTTTGGATTCAACGACCGAGTTCAAAGTATCCAATGGATATCTGATTCAACCTCCAACCACCAGAACCACCACACAGCTGGACTCACGGTGCTTTTCCCTCCACCAGCTTCACAATTCATCATCATCACCATCATCTCCGTCATCGCCGCATCCAGCCAGCCAGCCATGACTTCATCACCGTGCCGCCTCCCGAGACGCGCAGCTCTGGTTCACTCTCGCACAGCAGATCCCCAAACACACCGACACGACAAGTCCCGCGAAGGCAGCGCCAAAAAAAAAAAAAAAAAAGCATGGAAAAAANAAAAAAAAAAGGCATGGAAAAGAAAAGAAAGCCACACCGCATCGCAACGCCGCCCTCGTTTGTCTCGCAACCGGCGTCGTAACTGGGCCAGCAGCCCCGTGTCTCGCGCCTTTTTTGGCTCCAGGCGGCCGGCCCACTTGACTACTACTGCCAGGTTCGTAGCCGTCTCTCGATGGCTTCGCCCGTGGCTGTTTCTCTGCATCGGATCGAGTCTTGTCTCCTCGGGAAAAGAGGAAACGACGATACTCGGCTCGGCATTGGCTGCAACAAAACACACAGTACATCGTTCGTGACCTCGCTCTTCGTTGCCCTCGAACTTCCCCTGGTGGTATCCATGTATATCATCGGGGCCCACACACACACACACACACAATCTCGACCGCCGCATCTCCATCTCATCGACTGGACACAAGCTTCGACCAGGCGAGATGACGGGGTTGTACAGATCTAGATTTCGCAACAATGTCCCGGCCAGCGATGTCTCACGGCGCCGACGAACAGGACCGTGTCCTTCCTTGCCACTCACTCTCTCCTCCCTCCTCCCTCCTCCCCTGTCCCTGCTCGTTCGTCGTCAAGCCCGTCCAACCACGAGCGCTCCGCTAGCTCCGTCCGAGATGGCGGCGCCCGCCTCTGTGTCGCCACGAGATGAGATCTTGCAGCAGCTCCACGGTTCCCGACAGTTTGACGCCCAGTGTAGCCCACCCCGGTCCCGTCAACTTGGATGCCGGAGCGCCTCGCAAGGTGCCAGCGTGCTTTTGGCGTCTTTCCGGGGCACGGAGGACAGGACGCGGTCCAGCCAAGGCCCTTGTTCGCCATCTCTGTCTCCGTGGACTATCCAGCCCTGCCTCTGTCCTTGTCTTATCTAGTCCAGTCTAGTCCAGTCCGGTCCTGTCTTGACCTGACCTGTCTCGCTTCCTACTCGCCCCCTCCTTCTTTCAGGTGTGTGTGTGCCGCCATGTGGGCGTCGACAAGCGACACCTCTCGCCCAGACTAACCACCTGGGCTTGGCCGTACCCATAAAAGCCGGCATGCTTTCTTCTCTTCTCCCGGTTGCTTGGCTTGTTTTCTCGCCTCTGACCGAGCCTGTCCTAAACAAGTGGTTCAGATCTTGGACATATTGGGTTGCACAGCCAGTCGATACCCTTTCCCCTCTCGCTTGCCCCGGGGCGCCAGCCAAAGTCAGTCCTGGTCCATGTGAGTGAAGCCCTGGAAGCCCTTTCAGTGACAAAAGTCTTGACAGTGTTGCTTTTGCAGAATCACAGCCCGATGTACATATAAGAACCTCGCCGCCTTCGGCGTGGAGCAATGCAGCCATCTCCTCCCATCCTCCCACCCTACTTCCTCTTCTAGAGTCTTTGCTCCCCGAAGCCGAAGCTGAACTGAAGCTACCTACTCCCTGCTTCTCACCCTCTCTCTCCCCACTACATCCCTGTTGCCTTATACTCTTATCATCTTACACCGTCACCTTCTCATCGGCTCTCGCTGCGGCTCTGCCTCTGGTGACGACATACCTACACTCCCCCCCCCGGCAACATACTACCATCGCAATTGTTGCCATGGCTCCGTCCAGATCGAGCCGGGTGCGGCCGTCAGAAGTTGCGGCCGACACTAAGAGGAACTTCATCCCGCTCGTCAAAAAGAACTACGGCGACATGTTCCCACCCTACTCCTACCTCTATCGGCAGCCCATCTTGCAGCTCGCCATCCAGCGCCAGAAGCCCACCACCCACCCACCCGCCTTCCTGATCGAGGTGGGGGACCCCGTCATGAAAGCGCTGGCCTATGCCGCCATGGATACTCAGACCAGCGAGGCTGCCGGCGGTGGCCGGGTCCGGATCCCCTTCATCTGTGCCGCCAACGAGAGACGGCCCGGGGGAGACTGGGAGACCGGGTGCGTGGGATATGAAGAGAAGCTCTGTCGGCGAAGCAACCTGTCGGCAACTCTCAGCAGCCCGTGGCCCAACTCCTCGGAACCCAACAATTACCCAATTCCTTCGCAGGGCGGGATCCTTTCCGATTCGGTCGTCGTCTGTCGAGGGCCTCACGACCGCTATGATAGGCTGGACAGCTGGTTCGATCTGCCGGTCGTGTCAGTGCCACCGACCCGTTGGCCGAAGCTCAAGGACAGCGGTCTCAAGTATTCCTTTGCCGAAGAGCGCGAGATGACGCGAGATAAGCTCCGGGGTGCCCTCCGCATCTGCCTTTACAATGGATACGACCGAGTCATCATTGGCGACTTTGGTTTGGGCAACGGCTACCGGAACCCACCCCAAGAGCTGGCCGAGCTCTGGCGCGACGTCTTCCTGTTCGACCCCGACCTGCGCGGCCAATTCTCATACGTCGTCTTCGTCTTCGAAGACCCTCTGCAGAGCACGACCCGCCATATCCTGGACGAAATCGCCAAGAAGGAGCACGGCTCCAAGGGGAAATCCCGGGCAGGCTCCTCCAGCTCGTCAGGATCTTCCTCCTCGCGAAGCCACAGCTCCGCCCCGACTGACCGACACATCTTCGAGCACGTCTTTAACCCCGCCGAGGTTGACCGCGTGCTGAGACAGCCCGACCCGCGGTACGGGCTCGGCATGATCACGACGTGATTCGTGGGGTGCTTTCCAGCCCGTTCCGGGTGGCAGAGCAAGGCACGGGAGGGCATGGGGAGGGCGTGGATGGTCTGAATGGCCTGAGGAATCCTCAGAGGCGAGCCTCTGACCGGCCGGGAACGCGGTCCGGGAGATCAATCTAGGATTCACAGGACGGACGGCATGGGGGGATCGCAGGTGGCTTCCCACGACGAGGCCGACCGGACTGACGGGATCTTTGTGTGACGTTTCTTTTTTGTTTTTTCGCTGCAGTTGTCCGCTTTTGGGCGGTCAACCAACGCTGTTGAGCGCTTAGGGGAGGACTGCATGACGCAAGCTACCGGGAAGCAGGCAGGGCTTTTCTAAAGACGCGAGGATAAGGAGCGATTCGGAATGGTGGGCGTGCTATTATTCGGGTTCTTGCGTGCGCATCTCTGAGCGGTGCTGGCTTTGGTCCTGGGAGGGGCGACATGTCTCTGTGTGCCCTCCTGCTAGCTGCCCCTACTCGCTGCCGAGAGCGAGCGCCCGTTTTTGCTTTCCCTTCTTTTCTTTTTAATTTTGGGGGCCATCTTTTCTTGTTTTTTCCTTTTTTGGTTCCAACGGAGGAGTAAAACCTGGGGGGCGTCTATCTGACTGGTTGGTTGACAAAGGGATCCGGCGAAAGGCGGCTGTGCCTCCCCATGGAAAAAAAGGCCAATGGAGCCGAGGGCTAGGTATTGTTGGGCGGGTGCTGGGTGTACTTGTTTTTTAGTTCTCATGTGTCCAACGAGTTTTTTGTTGCCGTTACCTCGTGTTGTGACCGACCCCCCGGTCTACTTGCAGGTCGTGTGTGGATGTGTGCATCTTGGCATGGGTTCTGATGTGCAGATCGACGGGGTGAAACTCGGCCGAGAACGACCTTAAGGACGGCCGTGGCCCAGGAGTTGACATGGGCTCTTACACGGTCTTGCCTCAGACTGACGACGGCGACTGTGTTGTGCCGGGATGGCGGCCAAGTAGGTGTGGAAGGCGGCATGTCGACCAACAACCAACAACCAACTCGCCGCCGAAGCCATCGTCAACTGCACAGTAGCTGCAGACACACAGAGTCGCTCGCCAGCCTGACAGCCCGTATCCACCGTCTGGTGGCAGCTCATCCATAGGCGGCCCACCCACCTGGACGGTGGTGATGCATCTCGTCGGCCCCCAACCAAGCCGTAGACGACCTCCTGTCCATAGAAGGACCCTCGGTCACAGCATGCAAACATGCGCGTGTCCCTCCCTCACCCCGGTCCCTTGGACGTCCCCAATCCCCAATCTCCAATCCCCGTTGCCAATCGCTCCCGCGCCCACCGCATCTGCACGCAAGCGCGTACGTAGTGTGCGACCTGGCCGCCCCCTCCCTTCCCCACCACCGCCGCATCCCGGCATATTCCCACTGCCGCTGACCGCCTTGAGAGCAGTGGATGCCGTCCGCCGTCCGCCGTCGACCGTCGAGGCCGCTCGCCGCCGGTGCGCAGTGGCGAGCTGACGACGAGGGCGAGGCAGTGACAGCGGGTGTGGAGGTGAGCTGTCGACGCCGGCATTGGCACGCAAGGGTTGTCCATCGCCCGAGACAGCCGCCGCCGCCGCCGCCGCCGCCGCCGACTCGATAACTGGAAGCTTCGTGATATGCCGAACATCCTCGGGCGGGCCCAATCCTCATCGACTTCGGCATCGGACTCCAATGACAGAAAACCTCCTCCGTCCCTCCCCGATCCCCATTCCCTCCACCGCACCAATGCAAGATAACGCACCCCCCCGGCGCGAGACACGCACCCTCGATCGCAGTAGTGTCTCCCTTCGGTCCCCTTTCTCCTCGCGTGTAACAAAGCCCAACCAAGCGGCCCTCCCGTTCAGCCGCAGCGCGCGCGAGAGCCCGCTGCACTGGGCCCGGCACCGAAATGGCGCGCGTATCATGTCCCGTTGCCGTTCCGCACTGGATTCGCCCGCCACGAGAGTGGTATTAGTCGTGTTCCCGAGGATACTTCAAGTCCGAGATATTGCGGCCGTGACCGCACTCCCACCAAGACAACCCGTCCCGCTCGCCCATCTGCCCAGCCACGCCGTGCCCCTGCTCTCCTCCACCGCCATCGTCATCGGATGGCACCCTGGTGACCCTCTCGTCTCTCTGTTCCACAAATCTCGATTGCACCACCGTGCCACGACATCCAAGCAACTCACCGCACTGTCGTGCGAGCCTTCGAACAAGATGAGGACCCCTCTAAGAAGGAAAAAGCAAATATGACAGGTCAGTCGCCTTTTATTCGCGGCTCCTCCAAAAAAACCCCTCACGATCCCATTATTGTCTCGGGGTTAGGCATACGTCTAGGCGACTTGCAGATGAGCACTGGACAAACTGACCGGTAGGAACGACGAGGCCAGGCTAAGGAATTCAGGCCGCAGGTAAGGTTACATAAACGAAGAAGTAATCAGAGACGGAACGACTCTCGATGGGCTGACGAGATAGTTTTCAGTTGCTCTCTGTACACCACGGGAGAGCGTCGCGGGTATACAAAGGAATGACAGGGAGGAGGCATCGCAGGGAATACACATCTCTTCGTTCGCGAAACGGTTGGTTGGCTTTGACAGTCTCGTCGGCGTTGTCTCTTTCGTACTACCACTACCCAACTCTTTTCCTCCAGCGCCCTTGGATTATTGCCCAACTTTCTCATATCGCATCAGGATGTGGTTGTTGTTGTGTTGCGTTGACGGGCATCACCGCCGCCTACCAGTACGACGGTCTCAGACCCGCAAAGTTCGTTAACCCTGCCGCCGTGTGCTCGTCACTCTCCTTCTTCCGCTGCCCGCTCAACTAGAAGTAAAAAAGTTAGTTGAGATCAGGGTGAGCGAGGAAATGCCAATCCTGGGGTTAGGGTCTAGACTTACTTCCAGCTGTACACCCTTGTGGACATGCACAAGCCAGTCCACGTAACTCTGCGCCTCGTTGTTCCGATCCTCCACCAGCATTCGTGCAAAGTCAAACTCAGCGCCGTCAATACCCTGGCGGGCGAGTTGCAGCGTCAGGCCCTTGGACCCACGCATTGAGCGTAGAAACTCGATGATGTTGCGGACCTGAGCGTTTAGGTGAGTGTCCAGCAGGGGTAGCGCCGACGTATAGGGGTCTAAGCTCTTGAGCGAGTCCTTGTCTGCACCAAAGAGATCCGAGATGAGGTTGGGAGATGTTTGTGCGTGGAACCAGAGTAGGCACTGCTGTCCGTTGTCGACCAGATACACACCACCGGCCTCGACACACGAGAATGAAGTGCGGATTGATGGTGGCATCCTGAGATGGCCCGTCTCAGGGTCCGCGAAACCGTCCTCGGGTTGGAGATTGTGGATGGGGATCATGCGGGGGTATAGATAGAGACTCAGTTCGAGAGCACCCATGGATCGCAGCATCCGCATCTCGTATACTCTTCGATCAGAGTTCTCGACGCCGCCCTTGAAGGCGCGGCTCTTGATAAGACCCAGGAGGAACATGCAGAATTCCTTAAGTCTCTCAGGCATGACGAGCTGGCCAGGAGGGTATTGCTGAGCGGTATGCTTCCTGTGGCAGGCAAGAATATCAATGGCCTTTTCGCCGAGCCAGTTGCGGATATCTTTGAGGCTGCTCGACGTCGTTGCGAGCTTCGTGCTTGCCTCCTTGGCCAGCATGCCAATGACTGCATCCTGATCGACAAACTTCAAGCACTCGCGAATACCCTGCTCACGAGCACCTGATTCCTTCGAAGTCTCCGTGACACTGGCGATAACATTGGAGCATCGGACGCGGCGCTCGCCAGAAGCTGTCGTGTAGAGGAGCGCCGACTGGAAATGGGCATCCAATTTGGCGTCCAGCTTGCCATCGTAGGAAAAGGATACACCCATCGCCTTGTCGGCATCGATGACACCGATCTCCAAATCGGCACCAAAAGTGTGCTGGATGAAATTGCCGTGGTAGGCTGAAACCTGAAGTCCGTTGGAGCAGCGAACCTTCATCAGGGCCTGGAAACCAGTCTCTCGCGTCACAGCGTGCGAGATCTCCAATGACAGTTTCCGACCGTCTCGCGGGGCAATAAAGTTGGGGTAATAGAACGTTTCTCCTCCAGTGGTGGCGGAAACATGGCCTATAGTTTAATTTAGCGACGACATTGCGTATGAAGATTTGAGTCAAACGTACCGATTGTAGCGATATCAAGATAGCCACCAGACGGAGCTGCAAGAAAGAAGTCGGCACCAACACCGGAAGCTGCCATCTTCTCAGCCACCTTCTTCCAAGCAGGGTGCTCAGTGGTATATAGCTTCTTATCGATCTCGCCGCCAGGGTGATTGCCATCGTCGCGCATGAACAATCGCCCAGGACCCCATGTTGGAAGTGCCGAGCATGAAGCAACTACCTTGCCTCCAGTCGGCTCAAGCGCAGAGAGCGCCGAGTTCAGAGCGGCAAGTAGTGCAGGCTCGGGGTTCTTGATAACGGAGAACATGTCGGGCAATCGAGTCAGAAGGGAGGTGATGACTTCCTTGGACTCATAAGGGTCGACAAAGAGGCCTTCACTCAGGGGTACGAAAGGATCCTCCAGGTCAGGCATGATCATCATCTGAGCTTGGTCAAGTGCGGGCTGGCTGCTATTAGAAACAGCTCGTTCAAGAACTATGGAGAAACTTACGTTGACGTTGTAGAAATGAATGTCTTTGTCGTAGGTGACAAAGCCCACCTTTGCACCCTCTGGTATCCTCCGTACTGGCTCTCCATTTTCATCCTTCTCTTGATCCTCGCCTCCATATAGAGCAGCGAGAATACCTTCGCAGAAAGCCTCAACGAATCCCTTATTGTAGGCCTCCTGGGTAACGTCGATCAGGAACAACCAGCGCAAGCCAACCGGGTCCCTGGTCCAGTACTCTTTTGGTACCACAAATTCCACGGTGCCACGGTGAAGTTCGGGTCGCGAATCCCGGTCGACTCGGACACCCTGGGGGCTAGTCGCGCAAAAGTATTCCGGTGCGGTTTCGTTGGGATATGAGCAAAGGTTGCAAACGAACTTATTGCCGCCAGATCGGAACATCATGAAAGGGTTCATGTAGGCTCGGCATCGTCTGCATCGTGGCGGGCCAGCATCTCCATAGTCCAGGACTGGGATTTCGGCCTCGCCAGGCTGAAGAGGCGCTAGGGGCTGCAGCAGCATCCCTAAGGAGAGGCCGGTGGCAGTGAGGGCCTCAGTCGTTGAGGGGATGTTGTTGAACGTGAGACGGGTGTATTTTGGAGAGGAGTTGCCCTGGTCAAAGGCAACAAACGAGACGGTCGAAGGAGGAGGGACGTGTCGCTCGAAGGTAGGGTAGACGTTCTTGAGATAGAACTGTTGGATGGCGTCTCGCGATGCTGGCACACTGGGTAGATCCTCTGGAGAGGCACTGGACCCCCCGGCCGAGACGTTGGCAGCATGGCTTATTCCACTTTGGTCTGGAGAAGAAGCTGGTACTGCAGAACCGTATGCTGCAGGGGCAGGCGAGAACTGGCTAGCATTGGCCATTTGAGGGGTGCCCTGGGGGGTGCCTTGGGGACTGCCGAACTGGCCGCCGAAGCTTGGGGCACCACCAACAGTGTTGTTGAGGAACTGAGTGGCCGGAGTTCCAGCAGGAGGCATGCCATTGAAGGCCTGCGAGGAGCCCGTGGGCTCAACATTGTGGTAGGCATGGCGGTCCTTCTTCTTTTTTCTCAATGTGTGTTGTCCGTCTCCCAAGTTCATGCCCCCGAGTTGCGCGGCCAGCGAAGCATCTGCAGAGGGAGGAGCCTGACCCGGCTGGAAGCCCTGGTCCTGAGGAGGTGCGTATCCGTAACCTGGTGGCGGAGCCGGAGAACCGGCCATGGAACGGGGAGCTTGCTGGCCTCCGAGATACTGGGGCCCGCCATAGCCCGGAGCTGGAGGAGCTTGTTGTTGGTACGGGTTCGGCGCCACGGGGTGCTGATGCTGGGGCTGGAACTGCTGGGGCGCGGGCTGAGAAGATCGGTTCGGGTCGTTGGGGTCGACCTCGCCCTGGCCGAGGGCGTGGTATTGGGCGTAGTCGGCCATGGTGAAGATGGAAAATGCAGCGAGGATGGAGAATCGGAGGCGTCTATCGGACGAGCTTGCGCCGGGTTAAGGAGAACGTGGGGCAGTTCGGTGATCGGTTGGTGGGTGGCCAGTGGCCGGTGAGTGGCAGTGGGCGGGTGGACAGCAAGGAGACGCTGAAAGGCAAAACCGGGAAGCTCATACGCTAGGAAAGGCGGACATGATCTCGTATGGTGGTCGCTGTTCGCTGCTATCGCGAGCGGAGATGGCCTGGAGTTCGTGGTGATTCGAGGTACCTCCTCCTGCTTCGCTGGCCTTTTCGTTGTGGGTAGGTTCCGACTTTCTAATTCTGGGATCGATCGTGTCCGTGTCCCGCCTTACTCTGATTGGCAAGGTTCGACGTGTCAGGATAAGGTTGGCACTGTGACGTGGACTGTGTCCTATCGGCCGGATCATGTGATTCCTCACTTGATAAGTGACCCGCATGCCCGCCCTTGTCTTTGCAAGTGATGCAAGCGATTCAAGTGCGCAAGCGAGAGATCCTCCGTAATCCGATTTGCACGTGCATATCTAAGCTCGTAACGAGATAGTATGTTAGTTGCACTCCTTTGACAACTTAGCAGGATGGGTGCGCGTTTGGCTGGTTCTGAATGAAGGCCGTGTCAGTACACCGCCGCGTGACACTGGCTGTGTACCTTGACAAGCACGCAAAGCCCCAGACAAGGCTTGACTTCATTGGATGAGGCACGATTATTTGCCACTGTCCTATAGCATAACCATTCTAGATCTTACCGAGATCAGCTGCTTATGTGCCCTGAGGCGATTCCTGGCCCTTCCGGTCTACCTCATCACGTATCCTCGTGAGGGAGACTCAAACATTATTCCCACTGCTCCTTACAACAGTCACCCTCCCCCAGGTGGGTGGGTTTACCTACGTGGCGTGATAATTATCTAGTATTTAGGACGGTGTTGAGATGAGGACTAGGTCGAAGCGGGTTGAAACTGGGGCGGACACGTGGACATCTTAGACGTAATTGAGACCAGCTGTGCAGCCTCGAGGACAGCCAATTCCTCTAATGACAGAGACAGACCGGTTTGTTTAGAGCCTTGAATGAACTAGAAAAAAAGATTTCAATCTGCATCCTCGAATGGCTCCTGGGGGGGCAAGTGATTGTGTTCTTGGACGGAATCCTGATGCCCAGTAGCATGCGTCAAGCGACTAATCTAACAGTGTCATGGACTCGCACCTAAATCGCTCTTTTCAGTCCCCTGGAAGTCATCAAGAACATCTTACGCGTGGTTCAAAAGAGTTATCTGCTTCGTCGGGGGCAACATTTGAGTTGATGCAGGTGGTCCGTCAGCCTGACCGACTGCTTCAGCCTGAAGCATCACGGTCTGTGGCGGTGTACCCAACGCCCAGGCAAACACATGGTGAAATATGCCATAAAACCGGGAAAAGTGTTAAGATGAGGATGAAATGGACCTCGCTCGAGCAATACCATCAACATGTGACTCGATGGGCGACAAAATCTGGGTGGCGGGGAAGTGGCCGACTCTGGTCCCATGACGCCCGTCCGACCGTGTAAGTCGTGACCCGGCATCGACGGGCTCCCCGTCCACCAACGAAGGCTTTTGAGTCCGTTAAAAATTGCAAAATTGTTCCAGAGATGCATGCCCACATTTTGGAAACTACGGAAGGGCCAAATTATGCAAATGGAGGGATGAATGGCGGGTGGTTGTTGGGGGTGGCAGATAGTGTGGATAGCTTCAGATACGACGCGCAGCATCGCGACCCGACTTGGGAGTGACTTTGGCCATTTAAGACGATTTCTGGACAGAAACAAGTCGCAGCAACGCCAAAACACAGTCACGGAAGATTCTAGGACCTTTCAACTCATGGACAGGCAGCGCAAGGACACAGCAGAAGCTGGAGGGGCAGCAATCCTGAATGCGACAATGGGCAATGGTCCTGTCGATGCGCCATCCAGGCCACACGGCGGCGAGGATGCCTCATCAGCGGAAGTCGACAACTCAACTCAACCAGGCGCGATAGCCTAGCGCAAAAGCTTGGGGCAAACTCGCAAGGACGGTCGGAAAATGACTCATGAAAATCGTAATGGAGGGTCAGTCGAGAAGCGCGAGAATCGAGGGAAACGGATGCTCGGGGGGACGACGTCGACGCGCATTCTGCCAGCCCAAGATCACAGACTGGTACACCTCGCCCGAGGTGATGTCGGGGCTGGCCAATCAGAAAATTGGTCACCTTGCAGGCATTATTTTGGCATTTTCGGGCGCCCCATTTTACCTTGGGCCACATCGCGGTCGGGGTCTCTTGGCATCGCATCGCAAGGCCTGTTGTGGCTGAAGCTGATTAGTGGGGGGCCCAGCACTAGTGCGGGCGGGTGCTTGGCGTGAATGGAGGGTGTTTGAGCGGGTTGTGCAGGCTTATGCAGACGGGTTATGCAGCCCGAGGAGGGGGCTTCAGAGCTTCGGGGCATTCGGCTAGCCCCTCTCGGCCTGTGCACGCCAATGTGCACGCGGATGCACACGCTCGCACGCTTGCACGCTTGTCTGTGCAGGGATGGGCCAGTTCATGGTGTGGCGCTTGCTGTGCCCCTCTCTGGGGGCAGGTGGCACCCGTGGCAGGTGAGGTGGGCAAGAGCGCGGGTGCAGAGCGCAGAAGAGCGCAGAGCCCAGGTCGCAGTAGAGCAAGAGCTACTGATTGCGGTCCTGCCCCCGCCCGATATATAAACAAGCCCCATCCCCTCCACGCGCCCGACGAGGTCAATCTGTTTCTCTGTGCCGCCATTCCATCCAACGTCTTCCCAACTTTCTTGAGATCTTGCTTCCATCGCCTACAGCCCGGCCCTTTTCCTGCAAAATCAGATCTCTCTTCCATCCAGCCAATCCACTTACACGCTCGTCGAAATGGCTCCTACCACCAAGGCGACCACTTCCAAGAAGTCTGGCCATGCCAGCTACCAGGTAAGCCCATCCTCAGCCCGAACGCGTTTTTTTCTTGGACAATCCACTGACCTTTTTCCTCTAGGACATGATCACTGATGCTATTGTCAACGTATGTTCTTGAGTCCATTTTTTCCTTGTTATCGTTCTTCCCGCGCGTCTTTCCATCGCGCGCGCTCCACGTTCCCCGTCGCAGATTGAGGCCATCGCCACGAGCGCCCGCCCGCCCGCCCATTCGTGCCGAGTCGCACTCTTTCTTTTCACCTCCATCACCGTGACCATTTTACTGACGCGTTTCCTTTCCGCAACAGCTCAAGGACCGCAATGGATCTAGGTAAGCCTTCCACCCCGAGCAACATCACACGTGCTGTCGCGCATTGCCCCCACCACATTCCATTTGCTGACTCTCCTCGCAGCCGTCAATCTCTCAAGAAGTTTGTCAAGGCCAACAACACCCTCAATGTCACGGACAACATGTTCGACTCGCTCTTCAACAAGGCGTTGAAGGCGGGAGTTGAGAAGGGCGCCTTCGAGCAGCCTAAGGGTCCCTCCGGCGGCACCAAGCTTGCCAAGAAGAAGCCCGAGCCCAAGAAGGAGAAGAAGCCTGTCGCTAAGAAGGAGGCCGCTCCCAAGGAGAAGAAGCCCGTCGCCAAGAAGGCCGCTGCCCCTAAGAAGGCTGTTGTTGAGAAGAAGGCTGTTGTTGAGAAGAAGGCTGTTGTTGAGAAGAAGGCTCCCGCCGAGAAGAAGGCCCCGGCTGAGAAGAAGGCTCCCGCTAAGAAGGCTGCCGCTCCTGCCGCGCCTGCTGCGGAGAAGAAGGCTCCTGTCAAGAAGGCTGCTGCTCCTAAGAAGGTATGAAGACTTGAAAGTCTCGCAATTCGGGCACATACTGACATCTCCACTAGGCGGCCGCCGAGAAGCCCGAAACCGCTCTGACCAAGACCAAGACTGGCCGTGTCACCAAATCTGCTGCCCCTAAGCCCGCTGCCCCTAAGAAGGCTGCGCCCAAGAAGGCCGCACCAAAGAAGGCTGCTGCCAAGGCATGAAGCAATCCTTGAGTTGTGAAAACTTCTTAATGACTGGCGTTACGGAATTTGTTCATGGGTAGGACAACGAGAGCAGGGCTACTGGGTTTTTGCTGTTTTTGATTGGGAGCGCGGGAATGTTGTTTGTGATTTATTCATTGCGCGCACACAGGGATACGACGGCGCTCGCATCCGTACGGCTTTTCCAACCTTTGGGGTCTCTCGAGACACGGGAGATGAGTTGCGCGCCGGAGACGAGGGGTAGTTCTTTCACAGTAATGTCCTCTGTACTGTATCATATGGCATGACGATTTTTACATGGAGTGGACGGGAGAGCAATTCGAGACCTTGTGGGTGGCAGGCGCGTCTTTTTCAAAAGAATCTCGGGACGTTTCGCAACGTGCTTGTGGTGCGAAATGTGCGCGTGTTGGGCGTGACTGGACTGGGTGGGGGAGGGCTGGACTATACCACTGTCTTTTCTTTTCTGCTTTATGCTGGCAATGATAGCTACGAATGAAAATTTCAGGTTTATCTTCACTGAAGATTCTAACATCCTTGGTAATCTCACTTGACGGTATTGGTGTGTGGCCGTCACGGTTCTTAGGGTTTGTTGACATGAGTCGGCGACAGAGTCTGTCTCGTCTGCGGCCAGGGGCATGCGTGGGTCCGGACATTCTGACCTTGAGGCCTAGTCCTGAGCTGGGGGGTAATCTACTTCGCAAGCTGCGGTCTGAGGAATAATCCGAAATGAACATCGAGGTCGTATTCAGCAATGGTGACGAAGTGAGGCAGGCAAGGACGGGGTTGTGCATTGAGACGCGCTCCACGCGTTGTTCATGCGCCTGCGACCAGCCATTTTTGCGTGTAAGTGGATTTTGCTCCTCTGCGAGCTGACGAGGTGAAAATAGCGACAATGAATAGCTCAGAGACGTGGGATGGGATCGGAACTAAAAGCAGGTCCTGGAAATCTTTGCTTTGTTCCTGGCATGAGTTTTACGCATGTCTGACGCCTTCGGTGTGAGCCTGGCGCGGGCGGCGATTGGGAGAGGCCTCGTGGCTAGGTGAGTTGATGACGGGCTTTCAGAGAGCTGTCGGCTTGTGGGTCCAGTTCCCTCCCTCGAGGCTCAAGCGCCTTCGAGTTCCGAGAGCTATTTCTCGCTAGCTGGTTGTGGAATGGGACGAGGGAGCAAGCACCCGGGGTGTGGAAATAGAGCACGTCGCAACTTATCGGGCCACATGCGCGATGGTGGGATGGAGATGGACATCAACGTCACCGAGAAATGGGGAAGGGAAGGGATAGCAGCGATTTCCTCACCAAGATGATTAAAGCTGCGAGCATGTTATTGTTCAAGTCGCTCGACTGCACATTCCCTACTCTATTATTCGTCGAGTGCTTGACCATAATTGTAGCAAGGACGGCCGGCCTTGAGTTGCGAATACGAAACATGACTGCGTGATGTGATGAAGCGGGGTCATGATAGCTTGCTGCGGTGGTGGTGGCAGTTGGTAGGTGGTGGTGATGAGTGGGTGGGTGGTGGTGAGAGTGGTGAGACATCATATTGCGTTGACGGTGTCACCAGCTCACGTGCTTCTTTTCTGCCTTCCATGGAGTGTAATTGAAGCTCCCGCCTACCTACCGAACAATCCTAACAATAGCAGGATGCGCAGTGCAGCAGTAGTAGTAGTACTTGGGTACCCTGGCAGTACTAGTACAGACCACCCATCAGTAAGTACCTACTAGTAGTAGTGGTACAATCAAAGGTAGAAGGTTAATACCTAAAGGTGGGAGGAACCTGGGAACCCAACGTGGTGGGGAACAGTACGTACCTGCCTCGTAGGGAACAACGTCAGCACCTCACCCCTCCAAAACGAGAGCTTCACATCCTGGCCCGTGCACCATCATGCCGCTGCCCGCTGCCGCTGCCCGTTGCCCGTTGCCCTTGGCTCGCTCTGCTCTGACTCCGATTGTCTTTTTCTTTCGTCGGTGAAGAAGGCGTCGTGCCACTCCCCTAGACGTTGACCCCGAAAAAGCGAATGCTTTAGCTGAGCCAAAACATCCCTCCGGAAACTCACCCAGTTGCGTCAGTCCAAGCAGGCGGCGCACATCATCCCGTCCCCCGTCAGAAACGACCGATACTTCCGGGGCTGACAGCTGAGTGGTGCCTTAGCCTGGAGCTTGTGCCTCGTCGCTGTGCCTGTCTGTGTGTGCCTGGTCCTCGTGCGTGCGTCAAACCCCCGAGAGAGTCGCGTCTCGCTTCGTCTGTGTTTTTTGTTGGCTTGCAGCCTGGAGTCAGCTCGAGCCTCTCTGCTCTTCCTTCCCTCTTCTCGAGACTCTGCAAGTCCGGCCGGCGCATACGCAAGCACCGGGAACCTTTCGTCCTTGGCTGTGCTTCGCCCTCGCGCGCCCACTCCCCTCCAACCCTTGTTGACGACTACCCCGAAAACCCCGACTCCGTGCTCTTCGAGCTCCTCCACCGGCGCTGCCGAAGATGGCGGGCTGTCTTTGTTCGCATGCGCCCTGACCTGCCACCGCGTCCAGAGTCCCTCGTACCCGTTCACTTTTCCGTTTCTAGTCACACAAGCACACGACCAACACCGACAGCAGCAGCAGCAGTAGCAGCAAAAGCAGCAAACGCAGCGGAGCAAAAAGCGACAGCCAGGGCTCATCATGGCATCGTCCAATCCGTTCCGCAAGAAGTCGGCTTCGACCGCAACCACCACAGCCTCCATTCCGGCCCTTAGCAGTCCCGCGGCTGTTCGCTTCCCTGCGCTCGACGCCGTAGACACTTCTCTCACCTTCCCGGATCCTTCGGTTGTCGATAAAAAGTCGAAGCCCATGAAGAAGGTTCGCGTCCTCTCTCCACCACCGCTTTCCCCCGACTATCCCGAATGGCCCTACACGGCGCCGCCTCTCACCATCTCCGGCTCTGGACAGCTCGGAGACAACGATCCGTTTGACGCAGCGTCCTCCGACGACAGCGACCGCGAGATCGTTCCTATCGCTGCCCCGCCCCCACCCAACACTGGGAGTCGAGTTCCAGCCAATCCATTCAGCAAGACATTACGAGACCTGGAGACGGTCAAAACGTCTCACAAACCGGAGAGGGAGTGGCGGGAGGAAGGGGATACCCTCAAGGCTGCCAACACGGCCAGGAGGTCCTTGGACGTCAACTCATTCAAGCGACTGCTCATGACGGGAAACTCCGGCACGGGGGCGCGCTCAACTCCCTCAAGGATGCAGCAGTTGAGGCCTGGATCCCAGAAGAGCATTACGGACTCGTCTTCAGTGTCCCTTTCCTCGAATTACGATGACCCCAAGAATGGTTTGACGCCTAGTAGTGAAATTCACGAAGTCTCACTCATATCTCGGGACACTTCGGATACTCCGGATGATGATGGAGATCAAGGGAGCTTTTCAGACTCGAGTACATCCCTCCGGATTAGCAGAGACAAGAAACCCCCGCCGCCACCAAGTTCTCGCCATGGCAAATCCATCCAGCTCGAGTTGAAGAGGGACGATGGTTCTCCAGATGCACTCGGGCCAAAGTCGCCCTCGGACATAAACAAGCCGCTGCCTCCGGGGCCCCGGATGAGCTTCGAAGATGATGCTGACTCGCCATTTGATCGGGAGGCAGTTGGCAAAGTCCCCGAAGCTGATGTGCACACCATACATCAGATCACACCAGGCAGCGGCAAAAAGTCGGTACCTGCGCCGCCCCCACGAAGAGGACATGCAAGAGCAGAGAGCAAGGCCTATTCTATGAGCATGTCCAAAGAAGGACAATCTTTCCCCAGACTTCACGACGACGAGACCCCGTCCCGCTCGTCGTCAATTCGATCCAGAGCCGAACGCAATCCTCATGATCCCCACACGCCTATTCCTCCCCCACCTCCCCGGAGGTCCCATCATGGATCAAGGCCATCGACCCAAATACCATCTCCAGTCGCTGCTTCCATCGGCGCGGCTGTGACACAGATAAACTCCCCTTCCGACCTGTACTCGGATCCCGACAGATCCGTCGTCCCGATATCCGCAACCTCACTCGAGCCAGTTTCGACTCGTGAAACACAGTTAGGAAACTATAAGGTGTCGGCTCCCCCTCCGCCGCCCGCCCGCAACGCATCCGTCCGACGCCCTGCAAGCTTGAGGAGCGTGGATAGCAGCAGCCGACGCACCTCTGCAGAACCTAAACTACACAGCGGGATTGCACCGCCCCCACCCCCGCGAAGACAGCGAGGTAGTAGTAAGGGTAGCATGGACGGACCCTACAGGAGGATAAGCGTCGATGGAGCGCCCAAGGCCAAGCAAAGATTAATAGAACAGGGCAATGCCGAGGCTCTGGATAGTGCGGATACCAACCCAGGCCCCGCATCTCCGGAATCGGCAACCAGTCCTGGAAAGAGCAACTACATCCTGGCTGATCTTGATGCGCTGCAGAGGGAGGTTGATGCACTGCGGGGGAAGCTAGAATGATGAGGGCATGCGTCGGCACTGTGCATACCCGCGAAGGGTGTTTGCGCGTGCTGGGAGACGGGACGAGCAGTATTACGATACGGCTCGCACTCGGACACTGCGCGACTGTGACGAGCAGTGCAACGGGAAGAAGATGGTTTGTACGGATGGCGTTTTCGCGGCGGGCATTGTAGAGATGGGGCCTGTTATTTTATTCTTGCACCGAGGGCACCACGACGAGGGCTGTATCGTAGATGATTGATGCCAGTCTTATACGAAGTTGACGAGGGAGAGGAGGCCTTTTTGTCTTTTCTACATTAATCCCCTGTATGGAAACCAAGCTCCAGATGGCCCATGATGCTTCTGCTTCTACTTCTTCTTCTAGACGCCTTTTCCCGGCCCCCACCCACACTTGATAGCGAGGGCGCATGGACATTGTCCGTGTTGACGCCTGATCCGTGACAGCCGGTGGGCTCTGCTGGGCAGTCTGCGGGCTCCCCGTGGCAGATGACATGCGACCCGCCGACGTCCCGTCTGACTGGATACCGTAAGGATGGCGATATGAGAGTTTGTAGGGCTCTTCCACAAGTGGCAACAGGTTGCAAGCACAGACTACTGGGGACGCAGTGCTCGCAAGGGGGGTTTGTTTGCGAGCGGTCTTCTTCTAGCGAGGTTCCATCTTTCCATGCCACGATTGCTCATGGCTACGTAAGGCCAGGACCCCGGGATGGAAGCTTGAGGGGGGCTCCGGATCCACTGGTGCTTGTCTTGTGCGCCTTTTGCCTTGCTTCGTGGGCTCCGGCTCCAGCTCCGGCCAGGGAGTGGGTAATCAAGCCGGGCAACGGAGAGGGATGATTGAATGAGCAACGGGGGAACAGGCACGACGACGGGGGGGCAAATGGGGATGGGAATGGGTACAGGTAAGGGTAGGCAAGTAGGTATTATGGGGTGTGTGCAACGTGTATCGGTGAGGGCGGAAGGGGAAGGTCTGATCTCTGTCTGGCTGCCTTTCTCTATCTCTCTCTCTCTCTCATGATGCAGTCGGTCGGTTGGTTGACTAGGTCACCCGTTTGGGAGTTGGTGGAAGTGCAAGAGTCGGTCTGTCAAGGGGACGAGGCCGAGAGACGTGATACCCGCGACGGCGGCGGCGGCGGTCAACCACGAGCACCGACACACGGCTTTCTTTGCGTGTTGCAGAGCGGTATTTTTAAAACAGGCGCGATAGAAGGCCGATTAGCAGAGGCAATTAATTATGCGTATCTTGGGTAGGTAGGCAGGTAGGTAGGTAGGTATGCACGGCAGCTCGGTGAAACGGCCATCGTCCCACTCGCGGGTGGGTTTCCAGACATCCATTCTCGGCCAGCCAGCCAGCCAGCCAGCCGTCACATCACATCGCAATCGCATCACAAGGTTGGGTGAGGGAAGGTGTCAACCCGACCCCATCACGACACACTCGACCGTGATTTTGCACTCGGCACTGCATACCCACAGCAGCAGCTTGGACCTACACCTACGCCTGCACCTACACCTACACTTACACCGTGCCTCTTCCCTCTCTTCCTTTGTCTTCGCTTCCATTGCCGCCTGCCTACTTGTACCTTCCATCCTGCCATCCATCCATCCATCCATCCTACCATCCTACTTCGCACCTCCCTTGTCCATCCTTACCCCTGCCCTTGCCACCCTCTTTTCCTCTCGCTTTCCATTCCCCTTCCAAGCTTCCGCCTTCCGTTTTTCTATTCCTTCTAGAAAACTCCACCTCTCCACTTCCATTCTTCCATCCTTCCATCAAATCCATCCATCCCAGTTCACCCTCGGTCCCGCTTACACAAGCTCCACCACCAACACATACCCTCCACCATCATCATCATCATCAGCACCGCTTCGTCCTTCGGCGGCGTCGGTATACCAGCAGGCACTCGGTGATTAATTACAACAACGAAGAAAAAAAGGAAGAAGACCAAAAAAGACAACAGAGCAAAGCCCTCTCTCTACACCAAGCAAGGCAACTCACATCGGGGGAACCCCCTTCCCAAGCCTCGACCTCCCCGAGTCCGGAACCCGACCCACGAAAAGCCATGTGCTACCGCAACCTGGGCACCCTCATCTGCTACTCGTGCGGACGTCGCGTGGGCGAGCAGCCCGTGGGCATGTCGCCGTGCCGGGCGGTGTGCGGCAAGTTCGTGTCGAGGGTCACGGGCGCCGTCGTGCAGGGCGAGTGTGGTGTCTGTCACCAAGCCAAGGAGGAGAGGGTCAACCTGGCCCAGAGACTGAACCAGGTGTTTCACAATCACGGGGCGGCGCGAAGTTGAGGAGGTGTTTTCCATGGAGAAGGATGGACGCAGAAGGCGAGGATGAAGGAGGAGGGGGACGGGGATGGTCAAGTGTCGGTGAGTCACTGTGCATGCTGCGGAATGGCATCGAGTTGACTGACCATTCTAGCAGCATGGACATGTCGACTCAGGCAAGATCAAACATGGATTCGGCACCGGAATTCCTTGGCTTGCCATCACTTCTCCGGAACGGGAGACATGGGCGACAGCCGGTCTCGCCGACCCCGGTTGCGCAGCAGCATCCGACCTTCTCGAACAACCTTCGACGGCATCCTGCGCATTTCTTTTTACGACTCTTTACTAAATCACGACTTTACGGATCACGGGCCGCTTTGGACTTGGTTTGAATGGTTTTAGTGTCTTCCTCAGCTCCGTTCACAGACGGCGAAGGATCACGACACAGGGTTCGGGGCGGATCTTTGCGTTTACAAACAGGCACAGGGTGCAGTGTTACGGCGTTTTTTCCCTTTGAGATTCTCATGACGAGTTTGATGCTTCGTATGACGTGGTGTAATGGCCATTCTTAGATGGAGCCACGCTGTGGTCTGTCTGACGTGAGGGAAACCCCATGCCAGGAGCCGGGACAGGGAAGATAGGCGAGTGTCGTAAGAGGAAGGACGATATCTAAGTTTGAAACCAAACGGGTAAATCATTGGTGGTCATGGTCATTATATACTGCGTCTATCATATTACGTTCGGCCCGATTTCGGGGCGAGCCAGGACATAGCCTTTAGTCTATCCAACGTCTCCTAAACGTTGTCTCTTACAAACCCACGAGGGCACGCACAAACGTCGCCACTGGGGGAATCGACGTGAACAGCACGGTTATGGTTCCGAATAGACTCATCGACAGACTCGACAGGGCGGCTGCTCGCGGGTCGGTCCTCAGCAACAACGCCGTAGCAATGGCGCTAGAGTTGACGCCCAGGGTGACTCCGCGCGTCACGTAGTCGTCCTCGGGTATGCGCAGCCACGACAGGAGGCGCGAGCCGAAGATGACGCCCAGGATGCCGCTGATGATGGCCAGGGCAGCAACGGTGTTGACGTCGCCGCCCAGGTTGGATGTAGCCGGCACCGCCAGGGCCAGCGTCAGGCTGCGCGACGCAAACGCCAGGCTGCGCGAGGCCGAGATACCGATGGCCCGGCACAGCGGCGGGTAGGCGAGCAGCGAGCCGACGCTGATGGCGACGTTGGGCGCGACGATGGACACGAAGTGCGCGCGCAGCTCGCGGCGGTACTGGAACATGGGCAGCGCCAGCGCCACGATGCTGGCGTCCAGCAGCGTGCCGAAGACGTCGCCCGCCCCGGGGAGCTGCTTGGCGCGCGAGTTCTGCCACAGCTCGAGGTACTTGGCCCCCGTGCGGTAGGCGTCCAGCGCCGTGGTGAGGCTGTCGCCGCGGATGGCGGCGAGCGCCCACACGGTGAGCACGGTGAGGAGCGACGAGACGAGCACGGGGTGGAGGTACTGCCGCCAGGCGGCGGGCATGGCCACGGCCGCGAAGTAGGCGAGGACGTTGACGGCCAGGTGGGCCGGCATGGCGTAGCCGGTGGTGTAGTACAGCGGGATGCCGACGAGGACGAGCAGGGCGGCGAAGGTGGCGAGGTCGAGGTTGGCGGCGATGCGCGCCGCCCAGAGCTCGGCCCTCGGCGGCGGGATGGGCTCCTGCGACGGGTAGCTGTGGCGGCTGAGGGCCTCGGCGACGTCGTCGGAGCTGCGGCCGTTGGAGTAGTGGTGTTCCTGGAGGCGCAGCTGCGGCGGGCTCTGGGGCCGCGAGGGCGGCACCGACGGCGGGCCGGAGGGCGGGCCGGAGCCGGGCATGGGGACGAGCGGCATCATCGACGTCGCCTGGGAGAAGCTCGTCCGCCGGGACACGCCCGGGGTGGTGGGCGAAGAGCTGATGGGGATGTCCGGGGTGCGCCGGCCGAGCTCCTCGGCGCGCTGGGACTCGGCGCGCTTGGGGGAGCCGAGGGCGAGCTGGAGGCCGCGGGTGAGCCACGCGGCGAGGGCCATCATGATGAAGAAGCCTATGACTGGGGTTTGTGTTAGGAGGGGTTGGTATACCACAAGGGGGTGTTTGGCTGGGTGCGCCTCACTGAATACGGCGATGATCTTGAAGACTTCCACCACGCCAATGGGCGGGCTGAGAGGGAGGAGCACGAAGGAGGGCGTGAAGAAGACGCCCATCCAGCGGAGCGACCAGCCAGCCTGATGATTCGTCAGCACCTCGCAAGGCGAAGGGGGAAAACAGAAACTCACAGAAACGTCAATGGTAGCTATCAATTTCCTCGTGCGATGACTGCCCAGCAACGACTCGGAGGCAAGCAGCGCCAGAAAGAGCAGCACCAGACAAGCCACCGACGCCGGGAAGGCAACGTTGACCTTCCGGAAGAGCGAGTCGATGCCGAAACAGGCGACGAGGGCGACCATGAGGCCGCACGGCACGTAGAGCCATGCCCTGAGGATCTTGTCCCGGGAGGACACGGCGGCCTTGCGGGTTGGATGTTAGACGGGACTGATAAGAAGGGTTGTAGGTGGGAGGGGGGGTTAACAAACCATCATGACGGCGCGAGGGGCGTGTTGAATGTGCCTGATTTGCGCCATGATGGAGATGAGCGAGACTGGCGATGGTAAAAAAAAAAAACAGAACCTCGAGGCTTTTGGTGTTTAGTGTAAGAGGACGGCTCTCCACCCGTTGGTCCGTCAGTCGGTCCTTTGCTCGAGCTGTATATGAAGATAAAAAAACGATCAACGCCAGAACGCCACGACCCGGAGCACACAGCTGGGACGTCCCCGATTGCCCGGCCACGACGTATATATATGACTGATTTTGACTCAATGCCCTGCCAGGGATGTTTTTTTCTTCTTCTTTCCTGCGAGAGTCACAAGTTCGGACTTCCCCCTGCGAAAGTATCGACAACGAGAGGAAACGGTCCGAGGGGAGGCGTATTCGGGTGGATACACCCTCCGGAGGGCTCAACTCCGAAGATCGGCGGGCGCCGAGTTGGAACGACGCGGGAACTTAGCCTAGCTCGCCATTGGCCAACCGCCCACTATCTGTCTATCTACGGAAGTCATGACGTCTCGGACCAAAACGCCGAAGGTTGTGCGGTGTCTCACTTGGACTGATCACCTTGGAAAGAAGCCGTCACGGTGGTCCTGTGTTGAGCTCTGGCGAACAAAACAGAGATAGGGGAAAGGAAAAAGAAAATAAAGGGTCTACTAGATTCTGGGCCGTGGCCTTATCACGAGACTCCCCGGCACTCCCAGTTACCGAGATTTGCGGCTCAGGCACGGCATCTACTTGGATCCTTGTCTGGGCTGACCAGATGGGCAGATGGCACGGCGTGCACGGAAAGTACACACCCTTGGAAAGGAAAAACCTCTCGCGCGCCAAGCCATCTGCTGAACCATGACCAATTGCCATGCAATCGTCCGTCAGGGGGTTGAAGAATGAAGGCTTAAATTGCCGCCTCGAGCCCCTCTAGTAAATCGTCGCCGTCCGCGTCTCTTCGCCGCGCTCAAACGCCTCCCCGTTCATGATGCCCTGCACGTAGCAGCGGCCTCCGAAGTCATACTCGTCTGTGCCACCGCCGGCTCGCGGGATAATGGTGAAGGGATAGTTGCCTCCGTGGAAGACCCAGACCTCCTCGCCCGGCTGCGTGTCCATGTGGCCAATGCCCATTAGTCCGGACGACGTGACGAAGAAGCGCTGGTTCGACATCATGCCCCAGATGGTCTTGCGGGTCCAGTACCGGTCGCCCGTGTCGAGGAACTCGTAGACGCTCTACGTCCTCCTCGTCGGCCCGCGACTCTATCCACTGGCTGCTGTCCCTCAAGATGTCGCCGAGCATCAGCCTGCCGAAGGCCTCGCGCAGCGTGTAGTCTCCTGGGTAGAGCTCTGACGATCAGGCGGCGCCTTGCTTGACGTGCTCGTGGGCCAGGGCCTCCCAGCTGCGCATTCGTTGGCGCTGCGCGGCGTCTCGGTCGATGCCCGGCTCGGGCGGGTTGAGCCATACGTCTCCGACCGCCGTGACGGTGCCGACGAAGACGCCTTTCAGCTCCAGCGTGTAGTTGGAGTCTTCCCGTCGCTGGAGCATCTTCCCAACCTCCACGTGTCGCCCTCCGTGGGCTTCATACTCGGGCCAGGCGAACAGGTGGAACCAGTCGGTGTTGCGGTCTGAGATGTGTGATGCGTCGAGGGCCCAGCGAGGGATGCCGGGCGTGGCTTTGCTGGCCTCTAGTCGAGGATCCATGCTAAGTGGCAGGAGGCCCTCGTCGCTCAGCATCAGGTCGAACGTCAGGTCGCAAAAGACGTCCACCACCGGCATGTCGTAGTCGCACTGCTCGACGGTTGGAAGCGTCCCGGGGGTACACAGCCCCATGAGAGCGTAGATCTTATCTCGAGGATCTGTCGCTGAGCGGAACCGCCAGCGATTTACGAGATGCGCGGGTGAGTCGTCTCTCGACTTGGCAATTTTTAGCCATATCACCATGGCCATGAGCCCGCCTATGACGCCGTCGTCGTGAGACACATGGAAACGCCGCATGAGCTGATCCGGCTGCGTCCCCGTCCAGGTTCTCGTGGCATGGTACATGGTCTCCCACGGCATCGTCAGCGATCCCCACATGAAGGTCATCTCCTGCGGAAGGACGGCTTCTTGGACTGTCCACACCCCCGCCCACCACGGGTTGTGCTCGATGCTCAGCGACTCCAACGCCGTGAGCGGGCCTCTGAAAGATGCGTCCGAGTCGAGCGACGCCGGAACAGCAACGCCTTCTTCGCCGCCCGCCTCGAACAAGGCGGCCATGTACCTGAGGATCACCAGCGCCTCCTCGGCATCGGCCGCGGGGATGTCCTCCCGGATCTCGCCCATCCACAGGAGACACGTCCGGCACTGGGAGTAGATGTGCCGCATCTGGCGGACCTGCTGGGCCTTCTCCTTGAGGTCCCACTGGTTGATGCAAAGCTGGTCGATCCACAGCGCCCGGGCCTGGTCGGGCAGCCGCAGACGCCGCAGAAACGCATCCAGGTTCTTCGTCACCCCGACGCTGCGGCCCGAGACCTCCATGTCGACGAGGACGTCTCTGCTGCCCCAGACGTAGGAGACGGCCTCGTAGTCGGGGTTGTCCTCCAGCGCGGCGACGCGGAGATCGGCCTTGAGCGGCGCGCTGCTGTCTCCGTTGTGCGGGGAGAGGTGCAAGATGCGGATTTCATTGCGAGACACCATGTCGACGAGTATCTTCGGTGGTGGGGGAAGTATCGTCGTTGCGCCTCGCGATAGACGCGGGGTGGTGTTGTCAGATTCACCCCGGTATAGATAGATCCTGACTAGGTTGTCTTGCAGGAAGCTATCGATCGATGCGTTCGGGTCCATCGTTTTTCCTATTCTCTTCACCCCTGCCGTTAAGACTGACCTAGTAGCTTTGCACAGCAAACCTCAGTCAGTAATCCTAATAACCACGATGGATCAACTCGCATGAGCAAAACCGTGCTTTTCGACCTCGACCATGCCCTGTTCGAACATTGCCGTTGTATGGAATCTGCTTTTTGCTTGTGCAGAATAAATATATCAGCTTTGCAGGATATAAGTTGGGAAACCTTGTTGCTGCGTATAATGCCAAAGCCAACACCCGAGGAAGTCGAAGAGTTCTGGTCTCCACACAAACCAGCCTACAGGAAAAGTCGTCGAGGGACACCAGGAAATATTCAGACTCTGGTCCGCCTACGCGAGCATGACTATCACCTTGCCATCGTTCGAGCGCCTCTTTTGTCGCCCGGTCAAACCAGCTGATTATTGGGGGCATTGGCTTCGACGTAGTTACCGAGCCGCAGCACTATCAGTCTGTTTCAAAATAGACTGCCCGTTGCATTGCAGAGAACATAGGCTAGGTTCTTCAGAGTGTTTCTGCAATGGCTCGTCTGGAGGAGATGATCCGAGTGATTGCCAAGTCAGTTGTGCCCCTTGACGAGTCCAGAATCCAGATTTTGTACCCTGATCAAAGCTAAAATGAAGGAGTATCAGTCACTTAGCACAAATATCACCTTGAACAGAGACCTCAATAGAAGGGGAAGGAAGCGGCTCCCTCACCTGCTATGCTCAAAATACGTAGTACATTGCTCTCTAGCAAAGACAGCTCGGAGTGAAGATGACTTCTTCTCATCACCTTGCCTGAATCCGAGATGATGATATGGCGTTGAAAACAAATTCCTTGTTTCATGATAATAGAGTGCCTTTGAAAGAGTGAACAAGATACATATACCTCTGGCCAATGACTCCATATCTCAAACCAGAGCATGTGACTGATGGAAGAAAAGGGGAAATGCAGGTGCTGGTCCTTGGTCTCCCTTTCCAATTACGCACCAGCTGCCTGCCTCCGCAACAACGCGAGTAGAAATGCAAGTGCATCTTTCCATTCTCCATCAGATAAATCCTTAGGCAGAGGCGACAGAACACAGACTTTCTCGACCACCTACTCATTTCATTTGTTATTGACAACCTCGTGGTCGCTTCTCTCGAGCATTTCCCTTGAGCCCTTGTATCTCTTACCATGGGAGTCGACCCCAAAGGATCTCGGACCTCATTCAATATTGAGACATCCGCCTTTGCTTCTCCTAGACCATCTACAGAAAGTGGCCCTTCATCCACAAAGCCCATAACGCAGCATCCTCGAAAACCGCCTCTGCAGAGAAAATGGTGCAGTTACAATGAGCAGTTGAGCAAAGATATGGCCTATAGCACAGAAATGACGAGCTATTCACAACGCGGCCCATCTTTTGATCATATCAACCATTGCATGATCTCGTGCCCTGAGCTAGGATTTATTCCTAACAAGTGCTCGTTGGTTCGTATACATCTTTTAGGAGCCAGTCCTACGCCTACTATCCTAGCTAACAACCCTCAAGGAAGCGACACCCCCTTCGACTTCCGCCGGATCATTCATTAGTCTCAGCCAGGGCAGCGATCTCCCTCAGCAACTACCGCCGACGAGCTTCCGCAGTCGCCTAGCTCTACGAGTTCGCCGCTTGCGTCCCTGGGTATCGCTGCCTCCGTCTACTTCAAGCTTCTCCAACTCCCTGCTTGACGCAGAACGCCAAGGCGGAGCGATGGCACTGAGTGGAAAGGAACGGCGGCGAAGGGCACGGGACTCGGCGGGAATATGGGGTTCATCCGGCGAGGCGGCGGCGGCCTACTCGGCTCCGACGGGGGACGAGGGCGGCGCGGACCCTCTAGCAGTGGCCGGAATGGCGCTGGCGACATCGGACCTGGACCGGTTAAGCCTCAGGGCCAGGCTTACTAGAGACAGGGCGGGAGGATAGGGAGGGCAAAAGGAGAACTGTTGATTCTTGGGGTATTGGCGAACCGTTTTAGTTATCTTTACAGAGCGCGCACCTTGTATGCCGCTTTTACCCAGGGGAGTTCTGAATCAGTTTGAATGCTGCCGTCGGCGTGTCGTGCCACTTGCCGAAGATTTAGTGTGTCATTGTCGGCGAAGCGTCGCTCGGAACCGAAACAGGTAGCTCACCGCGCTGCCGTCGGTCGGCAATGCCACCAAATGTTGCAATCGCCGTCGCTGGTTGGCTGCGCTTGGAGCCGTGGCTGTCGTCGGCTCCGAGGCTACGGCGTTGGTCTGCTTCAACCTGGAGAAAAGCTGGGGTTTCTTCGATATTGCCGCCCGGGTTGTGTCGGATGACTTCATTGGGCAGGCTTTCCCGATCCCGTAACTCATACTTTATCTTCTTACATCTAGCTCGACTTCAACTCAGACTTGAACCCGAACTCATCTCTCATTTCTCCCCTCTGCCCTCTCAGACATCAGCACCATACCGTAACTCACAATGTTCCGACCAGTTCTCCGGACATGCACCAGAACCTCCCGGGCTGTCGCTCCCTTGCGGCCCTGCGCGAGCCGAGGCTTCGCCTCTGCTAAGGGACCCGCCTTCAACTGGGAAGACCCCCTCAACACCCAGAACATCTTGACCGAGGAGGAGATTGCCATTAGCGAGACTGCCGAGCGATATTGCCAGGAGCGGTTACTACCTCGGGTACTACGTAAGTCACTGTCACCGCTGCTGGCTCAGCCATTGCCGTCCCCCATGCTAACGCTCTGTCAGAGGCCTACCGTGATGAGCACTACGATGCCAAGATGCTCGAGGAGATGGGAGAGCTGGGTCTTTTGGGCGCCAGCATCGAGGGATATGGCTGCGCTGGCGTCTCGTCTGTTGCTGGCGGTCTGATCACGAGAGCAGTGGAGCGCGTCGACAGCGGTTACCGTTCCGGCATGTCCGTCCAGTCCTCCCTGGTCATGGGCGGAATTGCCGAGCACGGTTCCGAGGAGCAAAAGGAGAGGTTCCTGCCCCTCATGGCCAAGGGAAAGCTCCTGGGTGCCTTTGGCCTGACGGAGCCTAACCACGGCAGCGACCCGGGTAGCATGGAGACGACGGCAAAGCCGCACCCTACCAAGAAGGGATACTACTCGCTGAGCGGTGCAAAGACCTGGATCACTAACAGCCCCATTGCCGACGTCCTGATGGTCTGGGCCAAGCTGCAGGAGACGGGCAAGATTCGGGGTTTCCTGGTGGAGCGCAAGGATTGCCCCCCGGGCACGCTCGAGACACCCGCCATCAAGGACAAGAACGGCCTGCGAGCGTCTATTACTGGCATGATCCAGCTTGACGACTGCCCCGTGCCCGAGGCCAACATATTCCCCGACGTCGAGGGTCTGACCGGCCCCTTCAGCTGCCTCAACAACGCCCGGTACGGCATCGCCATGGGTGTCATGGGTGCCTTGGAGGACTGCTTGGCCCGCGCCAGGACATATTCCCTAGAGCGCAAGCAGTTCAAGGGCAACCCTCTGGCCAAGTACCAGCTGATTCAGAAGAAGCTCGCCGACGCGTCGACGGACGCGGCGTTCGGCACCCTCGCGGCCATCCAGGTCGGCCGGCTCAAGGACGAGGGCAAGGTGACGCCCGAGATGATCAGCATGATCAAGCGCCAGAACTGTGACACGGCGCTGAAGAACGCCCGAACGCTGCAGGAGATTTTCGGAGGCAACGCTGTGAGCGACGAGTACGCCATTGGTCGTCACGTGGCCAACTTGTTCGTGACGCAGACGTACGAGGGACAGAGCGATATTCACAGTACGTACCCGCCAGCTGAAGAAGAAGGTGATGATGATCATGAACAATACTGACTGTTTACGCTATAGGTCTGATTTTGGGACGGGCCATTACTGGAGTCCAGGCGTTTGTGTAAAGGGAATGGAAAGGAACCGAACCAGAAGTCTCAGGAGGGAGGGCTCGGTGCGACGATTCAATAGCGTCACGTCTTTGAGGCAACATGAAAGTAAAATAAAGCAAACAAACGAATAGCAAACCATGTACTTGGTGCTTCACTGACCTAACGTTGAATCTGAGTGCCCCATGAGGCCAGCCAGAGACAACTTGACAACCAAGCGATTATCCAACACGCCTATGAAGGTGGGTAATCAACTACTAATGGCGCAGCAAGCGGGCCGGATCTGTCGCCCAACGTCATGCGCCGGACCGGAAGGGTCTCTTCCCATCTGGGTGCATCTTTGGGTTCATCGCCCAGTGCAGGCCACTGCAGTTCAGTGACAGGACCGGCGAGGCCGTCCGGTCTGGAAAGCATGTTGCACGGATGCCCGACTGAGGACTTTGCCGGCAGGCCGAGATGTGTGTGTGTGTTGCTCAGCCTCACAGCCATGATTCCGAATGGGAGAGAGTCCAGGCGGCACGGCGCATACAGGGGGAAACAGACGGATGTGCGTAGGAAGACAGACGACCGCAAACTGCACGATGAGCTGCACTCTGCTGCAAACAGACCACCCACCGGCCCCCCCGCGGGCCACCGCTAGATGCGCCCTGGCCGGCCAACTGGCTTGCTGGTCACCGGGTACTGGCCACCGCAGAGGGAAACGCTGTCCCACAGGCGGTGGTGGTCGCGCTGTCATGGTAAATAAGCATCCGATGGCGCGAGCCCATCGAAGCCAAGCGAAGAGCGTGGTGCTATTGTCCGGGGCGAGACGAGAGGCGAGAGGCGAGGAGAGTGACTCGTGCAAGCCGTGGTGAAGTTCGAGCTTCGCATCAGCCACACCGCCAAAGCCCAGCCGCTGCTTGTTAGTGCACGTGTACCAACCCCTTCGGCCACAATGCCCCCATAGTACCCCGTGGCGGTGCTTGGCTGCGCTGTGGCCCAGTCAGCCACGAGGGGGGGCCGCCTAAAAAACCTGACTTTTCGGGCTGCAAGGGTAGCCACTCTTCCCTCACCTCTCTTTGTTGACCCTCCTCTCTTTCCTCCATAATACTACCATTACCCCATCGCCGACCGGCACCCCAAATCCCGCCTCCCGACTTCAGCCTCGACTTAACTCTCCCGCAACACTTCTCGACGACTCCCAAACATCAACCTTACAACAACCCGTCGACTCATTCCATCTTGTTCGGTCCTTCGAACAAGTCCATCTCTGCAGTGCGTGCCTTCACCTGTCCCCTCTTCCGTCCTCTTTCTTCCGCTTCCCCTCCGCTTCCCGTCGCCTGCCTGCAAACCACTGACAGCCTCCCAGTAGCGATAGCGATACCTCGCACCACACCACTTAGATACCCCCAGCAACACATCACAAGATGGCTCTCAAGCGCATTAACAAGGAGCTCACTGATCTCGGCCGGTAAGTCGTTCTCGTGCCCCCCCTTCCGAGAGCCCGAGGGGTCATGTTGGACACCCAAGACGTCAGGTGGGGCGGTGATGAGCGGGGTCTACGGCCATGGCTTGGCTTGACGCTCTTCACGCTTGCGGTGACGACCTCGATCCCCTCGATGCTGGAGTTCTCAATCCTGGCGAGAAAACCACGATGCTAATGATTTTTGTGCTACAGAGATCCCCCCTCTTCCTGCTCTGCCGGCCCCGTCGGCGAGGATCTGGTACGTAGAACCCCTCCCCCCGCTTTGATAAGCAAAACGGCTCTCGTGGTCGCTCTGGACTCGTCGGAAACGACGCTCTCCAACTACACGACGTTGATCATGATCATGGGACTGACTGAGGTGAACAGTTTCACTGGCAAGCCACGATTATGGGACCTGTGAGTATTCTCTCCCCTGGGTGGCTGACTGGCAAGATTCGAGGCGCCGTGGCGAAGCGCCCGGCGACCAAACCCTTGAACCAACCAGCTCCCTCCTTTGCAACCTCGAACAATGTCAACATGGACTAACGATTATGCTCAGAGCGATTCTCCATACTCCGGCGGCGTCTTCTTCCTTGCGATCCACTTCCCTACCGACTACCCCTTCAAGCCCCCGAAGGTCAACTTCACCACCCGCATCTACCACCCCAACATCAACTCCAACGGCAGCATTTGCCTAGACATTCTGCGTGACCAATGGAGCCCTGCTCTGACCATTTCCAAAGGTATGTTGCGTCTGTCAACCCGAAATGTGCCTGTCATTAACGTGTCTAGTCCTTCTGTCCATCTGCTCCATGCTGACGGACCCCAACCCTGATGACCCTCTCGTGCCCGAGATTGCCCATGTCTACAAGACCGATCGACCCCGATACGAGGCCACCGCGCGGGAGTGGACCCGAAAGTATGCCATTTAAGCGTTCGCAATGAGACCGGCGGCGGTTAGAGCCTGGCATGGATTGGCTCTCTCGTTCATGACCGCGGCGTGGAAACCAGTTAAACCACTGCTCCACATGCGGTTGCGGAGTGCCTTTGGCCATCAGCCGCATCACAAGCGTTATTGTCGAATCAGCGCTGGACCTTTTGGCCGGTTTGGCACGCAGCGACGGTGAGGAGCGGCTTGCGGCGATTGAGGGGAGGAAGAACAAACCAGACAGACAGAACAGCTACTAAGGGATTTCATGCGACTAGGTTTTGGGTTTGCATTGACAGTGTGTTTTTAGCATCCAGAAACAGGCGGCGTATACAATTTGTCTCTAGCCTGGACGGGTGCAAGTTACAAGAGCTACGGAATCCCGTGATGTGCTGTGATTGAAGTGAAATGTGACGACATGAAGTGTAACGAAGCGCAACTGGCCTTAACACGTGGGGTTTTTGTCCATACTAGGATTCCTAGTGTATGATGAATGTTGTCTTTCCCAAGAGTAGCGCTGTGCTTCGGGTTCGGGCTTCGTGCTGGTTACTCACTTTTGATACAATGGGAACTGTAAATCCAACGACAGAAAGGCTGGAAACATTCTTGAGGTGAAATGAGAATGCATCTCGCAGTTGACTCGGTTCATTGCCATGGCTTCCGGGGAGATCCTTCTCTAGCCGCAAAGGTATCCAACACTCGGCGTACACGTGCAGCCCCAGCCGGTATTGCATCCTCACCGGCCCGGGTGCATCGGCCTTGGCGGCACATGGCGAGCGAGGATTGAAACCTGCCAACGTCACCACGATGGCGTTGCAGGCGCTTCGAAACCGAAACAGCACATGGGAACTAGAAACTTGGATGTGTTTAGGAGACCCCGTGGTGTCTGATGCCCAAGTGCCGGCTGGCGATAAGCGAGACGAGGAGTCGAGATCTTGAAAGTTTACGGTGTCGGAGGGACGCTTTTGAAACGGGCTGGACGGCGTCCTTCATAGAGAGAGGCACTCTTCGTCGACTGGCTGCCAAGGAACATGAGCTTGGCGATTTGGCTGGTGGTTCGTCTGGCGAGCACTGGGTGTCATCCAACAAGGGCCTTGAGCCTGAGGCTGAAAGCTGAACTGTCCGTCTCGTGCCCAACCAGGTCAGAAGGAGACGCAATGGCAGCACACGTACGAATTACAGCGCCCACCATTCGCCAGCATCCAACCATTCAGGACGCTTACCAAACCGACAAAAGTCGAAAGCACAGCTTCCAAAGGGGGCCAGAACAAGGCTTAGAGAAAGGACCCGCACTGAATGCGACAAGCCCGGGGATCCAAGTCCCAAGCCGGCGGCAAACCTGTAACACGGGGGCTCGGCCTCGAGACAGCGAGCAACGACCAAGACACCACAGACCCAATCACGACGGGCAGAAATGCGATCCCCAGCGGCGCTCAAACTCGCTCGAGGGCTGATATGATTCGGAATCGAACCACTTCCCACCGCTCCGACGCTGGAAATGCGGTAGATCTTGTCGCGACTCTGGGACTCTGGCCTGTTCGTCATGCAGACGTGCAGACAGACAGCCGCCGCCTTCTACGACTGACCGACGGGTTTTGTGCTATAGCCCATCCATCCATCCATCCCTGGCGAGCAACCCCATAGCACCAAGTTACAGCGTACGCTAGGCGCCAGCTAGCACACCCGCTTCGAGACGTCTCCGAAGCCACCCCGCCCTGAGCCTCTTGTTGTTCCAGGTTCGACGCCAGTCCAATGCCAACGACGGGTCGACGACAGGCCCAAGTCAGGCCCAGGTCCCGACGCCTGATTGGCCATGGCGTGGCAACTGCTCTGCAAAGCTCCCTGGAACGTCCCTGAGCATGGCGTGGTGTCCAGGGCGTTTCGCTTCCTCCCCCCTCGGCTCTCCGCTAGAAGCCGCCCTGAATATCCGTACCCTGGCCCGCCTTACCGTTTTTACGGGCATACGGTCCATTTCTGATCGCTTGCTACCGAACTGACCAGCCTTTCGGTTTCTCACTCTTCAAGTGCGTTGCCAAGACTCGAGACCCAAGACCCCAGGCAAGGGTTGTCTGCAGCAGGTATGATCTCCGTCTTGGAAAATCACCCGATGTCCCCTCCTGTCCCAATGAGGCCGCCTTCGTCCCGTCTCATAAGTGTCTACCAAGTCTCCCCCTGGCGATGCTGGCTTCCTCTTTTCCTCCTCTTCGGACCCGTCCTCAATTCAAGTGGTGCTGAGTGCGCTGACGCTTCTCATCTTTCAGGCTCCAGACAGCTCCGTTCATTTCCATCGTCAAATATTCAATCCCTTTGTTTCTCCGTCTCGGACGCCTTCATTGCACCCACCACATTCAGCAGGTTCTGAATCCACCCACCCCACGAGTCCGCACTCTACTAGAAAATCCAGCTTTTCGACACTCGTTGCAACGTATCAAGGAATTAGGAGCTGTAGATGAGAACCAGCATTGTATTCATCAACTACCTACATCTTCGAGAGGAGGACGACCGTAGCGTTTAGTTCTTGGGCGATATTGGGCCCGGCTGTGTTGCGCCGCCACCAGGAAGACATCAGACTAACAGCGACGAATTCGCCCTCTTCCGGCAAGATGAGCTACCAATACGACTACGAGAAGCCGTCTGAACGGTCAAGATGGACGCCTCTCACTCGGATGCTGCTATCGGGTGAGATGACCCAGGAAAAGCAGGTGGAACTGTCGTCGAAGGAAAAGCTCGATAGGTGGATGATCAACGAGGGTTACCGAAGAGTGTACGTGTGACGCTTATTCTCAAAGCATTCGCCGGACCTACCAGGGAACCAACCAACTGACTCATTTCTAGGTTTGTCTTTGTCTTTATGCTCCTTCACGCCATGGTTTTCGGCTTTGCCTGTGTGCACTACTCCATGAAGGAAAGTCTTCAGACTTCACGCGACACCTTCGGCTTCACGTTCGTCATTGCTAGATCGGCAGCTCTGGTTCTCCATCTCGACGTCGCCATTATTCTGTTCCCCGTCTGCCGAACCCTCATCTCCCTCTTGCGCCAGACGCCTCTCAATGGAATCATACAGTTCGACAAGAACATCAGTTTCCACATCACCACTGCCTGGTCCATTGTGTTTTGGTCGTGGGTCCATACCATTGCCCACTGGAACAACTTCGCGCAGGTCGCGATTAAGAACAAGCTAGGAATCTACGGATGGCTGCTCGCAAACTTTGTCACCGGTCCTGGGTGGACAGGATACGTCATGCTGATTGCTCTTATGTGCATGGTTCTCACGTCCGTCGAGAAGCCCCGACGAGCCAACTATGAGCGATTCTGGTACACTCACCACATGTTTATCATCTTCTTCTTCTTTTGGTCGATTCACGGCGCCTTCTGCATGATCCAACCCGATGTGGCCCCGTTCTGCACAAGTTTCGGAGCCTCGGCCGTTGGTGTCTTCTGGCAGTACTGGATGTACAGTGGAGGCATCTACCTTGCCGAGCGCATCGCCCGCGAGGTGCGTGGACGGCACAAGACGTACATCACCAAGGTGATTCAGCATCCCAGCAACGTCTGTGAGATCCAAATGAAGAAGGAGCACACAAAGACGCGACCTGGCCAGTACATCTTCTTCTGCTGCCCGGCGGTGTCTATTTGGCAGTATCACCCTTTTACTCTGACCAGCGCGCCCGAGGAGGACTACATCTCGATCCACATGCGATGTGTTGGCGACTTCACCAGGGGTGTTGCCGCTACGCTGGGCTGCGAGTGGGATAAGAAGAAGCTCCTCGAAGCCAGCAAGGTCGTCGGCGTCAACAGCGAGAGCAGCAAGGACGTAGACCCTGCTCTGCACCGAGTCCTGCCCCGAGTCTACGTCGATGGTCCGTTTGGTTCCGCCTCCGAGGATGTCTTCAAGTACGAAGTGTCTATTCTCGTGGGAGCTGGTATTGGTGTCACGCCGTTCGCGTCCATTCTCAAGTCCATCTGGTATCGCATGAACTACCCGCAAACGAAGACGCGTCTCTCCAAGGTCTACTTCTTCTGGATCTGTCGAGACTTTGAATCGTTTGAGTGGTTCCGCTCGCTGCTCCTCGCAGTGGAGGCCCAGGATTTGGATCACCGAATCGAGATCCACACATACCTGACGGCCAAGATCAAGGCCGACGACGCGACCAACATCATGATCAACGACGCGAATGCCGACAAGGATACCATCACTGGCCTGCGAAGCCCGACCAACTTTGGCCGACCCAACTGGGACATGATCTTCCGGGGTATCAGGAAGCTGCACACTCCTGCGGAGGCGGGTGTCTTCTTCTGTGGGCCCAAAAGCCTGGGAAGCGCATTACATGTGTACTGTAATAAGTACACTGAGCCTGGGTGAGTCTTGAAATACCCTCTTCAAGCATATCAATCAAAGATGAAGGTGCTAACTTGTCGTATTAGATTCTCCTTCGTCTGGGGCAAGGAAAACTTCTAAACCCGAGTCCAAACTCGGTTCTCTCACCCCGCAACCTGGGCGGCTACTTCTTACGGGCACGTGTCTGTGCTACTGTTATTGCGTCTTTGATCCTTCCCTTAGATAGCCCCGATTGGAGGCTTTGTGAATCTACTTAATATGCGCCGGGCGCAGATGTGGCTGAGAGATGATCGGAAGAATACTTGGAGCTGGGCAAGCGAAGCGAAGTGATATACAACAGTCGCTTGAGGCTAGGAGTTGGCGATTCGTAGAAGGGTGTGTTAATATGTATTGTAGCAAGTCGAGTCCAGACAATTCACTTGGACAATTTACAAAGTGTCGCAGTGATACGTGCTACTTCCAGTGATGTGAGAGAAATGTGTTTGAACGGTTTACAAAAACACAAAACAATCAACACGATACAATTTGCCTCGTATGCTGTAACGGACTAATGAGGCGCAGTTTCGTGCCACGTAAGTTTGCAGCGGTATAGTAGCAAAGGCAATCGGGACAGCGGACAATGATGGCAGCCCGAGTGCCATATAGAACAGGGTACTGGCCCCACGAAAGATTGTCATACGTCACAGGCGAGCAGACGGGAGGCCTGAAACTGGCCGGGTTTGAAGACAACGCGGCGGCAGGCCGCTGACAGCCTGGCTGACGTTGAGTGGGAAGAGAGAAGGGGTCGATTGACTTTTCCCGTGGACTCTCACGGGGGCGGGCCAGTGAGTGACGGCCGGGTAAGCGGGCGACTGGATGACATTGAAACGGATGGTGATGGGGGATGCTGCACCTTGGTGAGTCAGGTTGAGCGGCGGTGTTTCGGAGAAGGGGCGTTGAGCGGCGACCGAGGGATGGAAGGGGAGCTGGTGATTGATGCCTCGAATCGGGTTAGTTTTCGAGAGCCGGTCGATGCCCGTCAGAGTGAGGAACCGACGCTGACCATAGATGCATAGCCACGATGTAGATTGCCAAGTCAGATTGATGTAAGCAACGGAGTTTCGGTCTTCGTGGGTAAGCTTCTTTGGTGGCGCGGAGTGAGCAGTGAGGCTAAAAGTAGTCAGTGTAGTCAGGTCAGATACACCGGATAACTAATAAGTCTATTCGTTTCGGGGCTGCGCTGTAAGATGGGAGTCCTCTCGGCCGTATTCTGTCGGTGTCAGGCTCGACTTGCAGCCGAGGATGAGTGGGAGGCAGCATGCATGCGAACCATGGAAGATGGGGCTTGGGGCGAAGCTTGTTTGCGTGGTGGTGTGGTGGTGTGGTGGCACTGGTAGCGGCGGTATGGATTCGATAGTGCTAGAAGCTGGAGGGGCTTCGTCCGTGATTGGGACACGGAGAGTCGTGATGGATGGCTGGTGTTGATGGATGGTTGCATGCTTCGTACTGTGTCCCATGCCGTGCATGGCGCTACACACACAGTGCGACACCCTGGAATGCGGATCGCAGGGAACCCCGAAATGCCATGGTTCGCAACTTACTACATAATAAATCGAGATGAGCTGATGGGGTCCATTGGATTGGGCTAGACCTCGAGCTACGAATGGGATACAACGCTGCAAAAAAAGAAGCTCGGGAATCCGGTAGCCTACCGAAGATTGGACAGGCCCCCAATGCCCGTCCTGGAATGCCATTTTACCTGACCTGGTCCGCCTTTGCCCCAAATGGGCAAAAACCCCCTTTGCTGGCGCAAGTGCAGAATGCGACCGCACCGGACCCAGGGCGGCGGGCAGCTTGGCGGGCCAGGTGCCAAAATTAAACATGCCCAAATAAGATAGGTTTGGGCCCCGGCATCTCCCAGATCCAGTAAGCAAATCGGATCCTTCCTTTCGGCGTGGGAAGAGGGCAATCTGGAAATAGTTGCACCACTGCTCGAGGCAGAGGTTTACTGCATATGCGCGGATAGCCCGTGGATATGGCTGTGCTGGCACGACAGAACTGGACTGCACATGCGGCTTGCTTCAGCCCTGTGGTCTAACAGCCTCGTCGACCACTGCAACGTCTCAACGGGCACCAGGGCTTGAGGTGGCGGGCTTTTAGCTGGTTTCTTTTTCTTTTTGTTAATGTGTCTGACAAACCAACGGGATATACCCTCCTGGGTCTCATTCCAGCGCTGCAGGATTGGAGAGCATTGTCAATTATCAAGGGTTTCTAGACTGTTCGACTGTCGCCCTTTTGCCCCTGATGATGGATTCCAAACCGATGTGAGGTTCAAGACAGAGAAAGAGAGCGCCAAAGAAAAGTCCGTCAGTCGCCACTCCTGGTGACCAAGGTACGGCGGTACATCAATCTCGTATCCCTTTGACTGTGGTAAGACTACACTTGACCCATAGTCCCCACAAAGGCCCGGGAGATCAACGGTACGCAATGTGACTTCAAAAGCCATATAATAGTAGGGAAGTGTGATGTACTATGATGTAGATCCCCAGAAGCTGTGACTTCTAGCACTATACAAAATAGGTGGGATCTTATGTACCTCGGCTTTCTTACCATTTTGTTGGTTTAAATCCCTGTCACTAGCCTAAGTGTAGTCTTACCACAGTCAAAGGGATAACGGCTCACAGCGCATCACGGGAGTTTTGGGGGGCGTCGGCGGTCGGCGCCACGGAGCATCCGCTAGGCCAAATAGGGGGTCATGTCGTGAGCGCGGCGTGCGTTGACGGCCGGGCAGTGACGCATCGCAACCTCGCCAGCGAACGGGCTTGGGTCTAATTGTTTCTGCGACGGTGTGGTGAATAGCGGGAGGCCAAGCCCTAATAAGGTAATGGTTGTTTAGCAACTCCAGGTGTTCTTCTTTCCTTTCCCGTATGGGCGCACACATGTCTTTGGCGTCCGTCGTACCGCGGCGCACGACCCACTCCGTTCCCACCGGCGGGGGCAATTCTAACTGTGGAGATGGACGTAGTACGTGCCTGGCTCTCCGGCGATACCGTCGTTGTGCCTGAGTATGCACCTAGGTAGGTAGTGCATTGCGCTGTGCTTCGTATCCGCGGACACAATGACGATGGATCAACACAATTCCTACCATTTCCCGCGGCCACAATCTCGAGTTTCCACTTTTGCCCAACAGTTGTTCTCTCCATGGTCAATCCCATCCATCTGACGTGCTACGTAGTACGCAGCACATACCGTGTGAAGGTGGTTTGCACAGCACCGTGTAATGATTATTTCTGTCCACCTGCTGTTAGCGTGGTCTGTTTACGGTGCAGCCACAGCCACTGCCACATCCCCTGCCACACTGAATGGCTCCCTCCCTCAGGTCCCTCCCTAGGTACCTAGCCAGCGCGTGCCCTCCTGGGGCCTTGACCAAATCGAGCCTCCGCCCCTCCACCCCCTTCAGAGCCTGCGCTTGGCTGTCGTGGCCCCTGCAAACTGGGACCTGGCAGTGTGGACACTCGGACACCCGCGCCCTGTTGCTGTCCAGTCCGTGTACCGTATGCCGCGCTGCGCACTGCACTGCACCCGCGTTTTGCTGCTATTGTGTCAATCCTCAATCCCCGCCGGTCCCTGTTTTTCTCCGGTCCCACGTCTTCTTCCGACGTGCCCGTGGCCTTCCTTCTCTCGCCCCCTTCCCACACTTCATCGTCACTCGTTTTTCCGACCAGTTGTTTTAATCCTTTTCTATCCCCTCCTTCGAGTCGTCTTCTTACCCCCCGACTCCCCAGCATCTCCGACATTACATACAGAAATCGCCTTTTCCGAAGATGCAAGTTCGCGGGCTTGCTCTCTTGGGCCTGCTCCTCGGCGCCGAGGGCACCCTGATCGTCCGTCGCCAGGCTGATGACGACGCCCTCGACCTGAACCGTCGCCAGGCCACCGCCACCGACTCTGTCGATGTTAGCTCCGCGGTCGAATCTGCCGTCGAGTCTGCCTCCGATGTTGTCTCCAGCGCCGTCGACCCCGTGGTCTCGAGCACCGACGTCGAAGTAATTACTGCCACGAGCACCACCCCCGACGACGACACCGTCACCAGCGAAAGTGCCTCTGCCGAAGTGACCACCTCCAGCGATAGCGGCAGCAACGACTCTGATAGCACCATCACCAGGACCGTCACCGTAACCGATGCCGATGCCGATACAATTACCCAGAAGACGACGGTTCAGCGCACCGTTACATCCACCATTGTCGTCACATCTACCAAGTTCGAGACCGAGACCGTAACTAGCAGTGGCGAAACGGCTACGAGCACCGTCTACGAGACTTCCACTACATGGGCTAACGAGAAGCGGGCTATCAACCTCGCTCCTCGGACCGTCGACAACCACGGCATTGCTATCGTCGATGCTAAGCCCACCGACACTCCCAAGCTCTCAGACGCGGAGCAGCAGGATCTTCGACACTTCCTCATCGGACGAAATGACCTCGTCAAGCGCGCCACCGTTACGAAGCTCGTCACCGTCACCGTCGGTAGCGATGCCGGCAAGACCGTTGTCAACTCTGTTACTCAAACTGTCATCTCCACGACCAGCAAGGCTACGGTGGTCACCAAGACCGTTACTGAGACTGAAGCGGCCGGTGCTAGCACCACTATCACCAAGACCAGTACTCTTGTTATCACCTCCACCCGAGTGACAACTGGCGTTGTTGTGACGGCCACTGTTGCGCCCACTGGAAGCTATGGCACTGCTGGCACTGGAGGCTCCGACTCGAGCTCCAGCGACAGCAGCAGCAGCAGCAGCTCTAGCAGTGGTCTCTCTACTGGTGCCAAGGCTGGCATTGGCGCTGGTTGTGGTGTTGTTGGTCTTGCGGTCATCGGCATCATCCTCTGGTGCTGCCTCAAGAAGCGTAACAAGCCTTCCAAGTCCGAGATCGACGACATGTTCGGTTCTTCCGAGGTGCCTGTTGGTGGAGTTCGCGGCAATGGCACTTCTCCTCACATGGCCCAGACCTCCCCTGGCATGGACTCGGCGCTTGCCGGTGGTCGCTTGTCGGCGAAGAACTCGACTGCTGAGGGCTACCGCGGCACCGCTCTAGGCGATGGCCGCGCCGGCTATGCCAAGCCCAACAACTATGGATCTTCATACAATGCCGTGAGCCCCGAGACACAATACTCGCGCACCGCTACTATGAACACTGCCGGCAGAGAAGAGCTGCTCGCCGACCATCACGCCCGAGGCGATCTGGTTAGCCCCGCCACCACGACCACCACAGCAGCTGAACTAGGCAATGACGGCGGCGGCGCAAGATGGATCAAGTCGGACGCGGCTGAGATTGACGGCACCCAAATGTCAAGTGCTCGGGGCTCGTCTCCCGCGGAGCACGTGTACGAGATGCCTGCCCAACCTTACCGATAAACCAAGGGCGTCATATCGGGAAGTTATCCGATATCATTAATGACAAGCACCAAGACTGAAGATTCGAGAGGAACTGGGCTTCCCATGGGGGATGCCGACAGGTATCCCAAAGGGAAAGGGATAATAATGTCAGATATTGTACATACGATGTAAAATCTTTCCTTGAGTCATTGCATGGAGCTTCTATACAGAGGATGATGGAGGAGGTCCTGCATCTCAAACTCACCTAGCCGCGCGCTAGTTTCTTACTTACTACCTATACTACACTACACTACATTGCGATCTCGAGGCAGCTCTTTGGTTGATGGCTGGAACAGTTGGAGCAAAGATGGGTTGAAAAGGGGGGCTCCGGATCGGCATACTATTTTCATTGCGTTAAATTCATTCGAAAGATATCCACTATTGCTATTAATGTTGGCTTCTTGAAGCTGTAGGTGACTTAAATGATTCGATGACAATGATGCTCAGCAAGCAATTGCTCGCGTGTCGTTAAGTTATGGGGCGAGTGGCGTTGGCCCAGAACAGCCCATGCAGCAGGGGCAACTGGTTAGTTGACAAATTGGAAAACACGAATGATAAGTCCCATGTGACAATGGTATTGTCAAGATATCTGTTTGCGAGCTTGACGATTTGTTCATGGGCGAAATGTTAAAGATGAAGAGTAAAAGTCGAGTGATGCTAGATTTAAGCTGGGCACTAGTCTAAGTTAGGCGAATAGTCTTGCAGCGGGCTGGTTTCGGAGCTCAGCATATTGACTAGTTGCTAGTGGCGCCATGCGGGAGACAATAAGCGGAATGCAAGCAAGTATGCATGTCTACGCCAAAGGATTTGCCGCCCTCACGAACCAACGAGGAGGCTCTCAGTATAGTTGTCTGCTCTTCTTTTCGACTCTTCACATGACTAGGGAGAGCTGCTCAAGATTGGCTGCTCGGGAATCAAATACTACGCTGGCCATGGCTCTCTCTGGATAGGCTAGCTACCCACAAACAGGACGTATATGCCGCACAGCAAATTTCTCACACGCTTGTCTGAGCCGTCCCTCGCACCAACGCGATGGATACGCATAACGTTGTGTTCCCCGGTCTGACGAATGTGAGTTGACCTTGACGTCCGGGGTTTTATCTGACCACTTTCCCACGGCGTCCCAAGTCTTCTGCTGTGGAGGGAGGGCAATTACTAAGAGGAGCCGGTGCTGGTTGTAAATTAATGAAACCACCCACCTCGTGCCAAGACCAGTTTTTCTCCCTCCATCCTTATCTTGGTTGCTCCAGCGGCTGGCGTACCACGCGCCTTTTCTCCTCCGTCTGCCTTGCCTTCCTACAAGCAACGACGGCTCCTGCACTGTTAGATACAGGGCTGGTGACTAAGTTTATCTGGGTTTGAGAAAGGAGCAGACAACGATCGGACCGAGTTGGTTCCTCGGACTGCCCTATCAAAGAGTCATCGGTCTCGATTTGTCAGAGACAACCCGCTTCTTTACTCCCTCGCATAGTCACCTGCTTCAGCCTTTATCGCATCTCTTTCGCAGAACCCATCTATCGGCCCCAATGGAAATGGAACCGCTTCCCAAGTCCGAAGGCGGGACAACGCCGCCGGCTCAGGCTTATAGTCTCAGCGACGAGCCGCGCAACGAGCCGGGTCTTGAGACGACGGAAGAAGAGAGACAGCTCGTCCGGAAGCTGGATCTGCACATCATCCCGCTCATCATGACCCTTTACCTGTTCAGCTTCCTGGACAGAGTCAACATTGGCAACGCGCGGCTCTATGGGCTAGAGGAGGACCTCGGCCTGTCGTCGCAGCAGTTTCAGGTCTCCGTCTCGATCCTGTTCGTCACCTATTTGCTCTTCGAGGTACCGTCGAACCTCGTTCTGAAGCTCTTCACCCCGCGTCGCTGGATCGCCTTCATCGCCGCGGCCTGGGGAATCATCGCCACCCTCACGGGCCTCGTCAACTCGTACGGCGCCCTGCTCGCTTGCCGCTTGCTCCTGGGTGCCGTCGAGGCCGGCCTCTTCCCCGGCCTGACCGTCTACCTGACCTTCTTCTACACCAAGCGCGAGCTGGCCCTGCGCGTGGGCTACCTGTTCGTCAGCGCTGCCGTGGCGGGTGCTCTCGGTGGGTTGCTGGCGTACGGCATCGGGCACATGGACGGTATGCACGGGAAGAGCGGGTGGCGCTGGATCATGATCATCGAGGGCATCCCGAGCTTCGTCATCGGCGTCGTGACGTACTTTGCGTTGCCCAACGATGCGGACACGGCGTATTTCCTCGACGAGCGGGAGAGGGCGCTGATGCGCGCGCGCCATGCCCGCGAGTATGGGAACACGGCGTCGAGTCGCGAGTTTAGCACTGCGGACATGGTGCAGGCTTTCAAGGACTGGAAGGTCTGGGCGTTTTGCGTTGCGCAGTTTGGCGTTGATACCATGCTCTACGGTGAGTTTGGCCTCCATTTGTCTGTCGCGTACTTGGAGGTGAACGGAGCAGAGCAAGCTGGAACGCGGACTGACAACTCTAGGCTTCTCGACCTTTCTTCCCACCATCATCAACGATCTTGGTGAGTGGACCACCGCCGAGGTCCAGCTCCTCACCGTGCCGTGCTACTTCCTCGGCGCCGCGGCTTACATGACGACGGCGTACATGTCGGATCGGATGCAGCGCCGAGGTCTGTTCTGCGTCATCTTCGGCGCCGTTAGTGTCATCGGATATGCGGTGCTGCTGGCTGACGTGCCCTCGGGCGTGCACTACTTTGGGTGCTTCCTGGTTGCGGGCGGGCTGTATGTTGTCGTTGGCCTGCCGTTGGCTTGGGTGAGTTTGACGTGGGCCTTGAGATGTGTTGAATCGACCGACCTGACTTGTCATGCAGTTACCGACGAATTCACCGCGTTACGGGAAGCGGACCACAGGGACTGGAATGCAACTTACCTGGGGCAACGCCGCGGGCATCATGTCGGCCTTTATCTAGTCAGTCCGGACCATGACACTCGCTCGAGAGGAGACATTGCTAACGCGAGCCGAAACAGCCCTGCCGCCGACAAGCCTCGCTATATCCGCGGGCACGCCGTGACGCTGAGCATGGTCGGCTTGGGGACCATCATCTACGGGCTCCTGTGGTTTTGGTACCGGCGGGAGAACCAGCTGCGCATTGCAGGGCAGATAAAAGAGAAGCATCGCGGGATGGACGATGAGGAGCTGATGGAACTAGGAGACGAGAGCCCGCATTATCGATATACGACTTAGACGGAAGAGGCGGGGGTTTGTGTGCGTGGATTACTTCGCATTAGTATTGAAGCAAGAGGAAGTAATGAGTATGAAGGTTTATGGATTTGGTGGAATAGATGGGTAAATGAGATAAACAGGGTTAGGGATGGTAGACTTGGGATGATGACCCTGCTTAGACCTTGTGCGTTTGGCTTCGCTTCGACATCAAGAGGTTCAGCCTTTCGTTGGTAGATTTACGACATGGATAGGATGGCATGCATGGAGTCAATTGGATAGTAAGCAGCCGGAACGGTTTCTCCTCTTCACACAAACGAGCAGTTGAACCAACCGAACAAGGCTAACCACTCAGCCTCAACGCATGAAACCTGGAGGCTCCCACCTGGAAACGGCGCTGGGGACGATGCAGTGGGATCGTATCGGGGGCGTGGGCGGAGGGCGGCACTCGCGGCAAGCCTGTCCTGGTCGGCGCCGCGGAGCATTGTCAAGGCGGGCCTCATCGTGCATCGGCGTCCGGAGTCACCTAGGTAGACCAGATTACGAGAGAGAGCGTCACGTCACGAAGCGTCACGTCGCGCACAAGTCGTGGTGCTGCTTGCTGTGTGTGTGTGTGTGTGTGCGTGCGTCGTCTGTGGGCCCCTGTATAAATCGGGATACGACGGGGGCGACGGAGTCCGCAAATTCCCCTCCGACTGGCCAGGCCGGTTCCAGTTTTGCATACGTCAGCAGAGGAATGAGGCGTCGTCAGTGGCTGCTTTTCTTCGGTCTTTTGGTGGTCCTCCTTTTTTTATGTATGGTCATCCGTTTCCCGCCGTCTGCATATACGAAGCCTTTGGCGTGGGAGAGGTAAACAAACAAGCGGGCGCCTCCTGATAGGGAGATGCCTTAGGGTTGGCCGGTGGTTGTCGAGTCGATGCTGGTGGCGGGTTGGAAGAGTGAGGAAGCACACAAGCCAGCAAGCAAGCAAAGCAAGGGGAAACAGGCCCTGTTGATGGGTCGCTCTCTGCAATGGAACGGCGACAGGGAACAAAGTCCTAGATCCTTCTTCTCGAAACCTCAACCGGAATTTCTCTCTTACCCAGCCCAGCCCTGAACTGGGTGTAGATAGATGGATGGATGGATCCTTGGCTGAGACGTCCCTCTCTTCATACCAACTATCCCCAACTCATCCCAGCAAAAACCAGCCCTTGGCCTGATCGACGCCGCCATCGACGACGGGGAGCCTGGGCCGCTCGAGCCGTCGGCGTCGGCCCCCTATTTCCTCGTCGACGCCTCCTGTGGCCGTCCAAGACCCGAGTCCAAACCCCCGGATCGGAAGGGGACCCTGCAGCGCGTGTGCTAATTATATGGAGAGTATGGATGGATGGAGCCTACGCGTACCCCCCTCCATCCCTTCCGGGGCGCTGCGTTTGGTCCGGCATTGAGCATGCCTTGCCATTTCGTCAACGCCTCATGCCAAGGACTGCCCGTGCTGCTGGGGTGACTCTGGTCAGGGCTGCTGGCAACTTTCTTCCTTCCGTCTTCCATCTCCGCATCGTTCGCTCTGCTTCCCCTGTAAAGAAAGTCCTTCGTTGAACTCGGTCCGTTCGCTGTTTTTCCCTTCTTCCTCTCTCCTTGAGCCTTCTTCTACTTCTTTCTTCTCGTCTCTCCTCGCCTTGTTCTTCGTCCGGCCCGTATCAAGAGAAGCGCCCGCCTTGACATTCACTACCATCGACGACGACATTTATCCACATTCACACCGTACCACCGAACGATCTTACACATCTACACATCAACACCCCCAAATCTACCTTCGAAAACCCGGCATCATGCGTGTCCAGCTCAAGCACGTCCTGCCCTTGGTCCTCGTCCTCACCGGCGTGGCAGCCCGCACCGCCGACTCCTCGGACACAGCCGTCTCGGCGGACTCGGCCACGGCCACGGCCGACGTGACAACCAAGGGCGACAAGAGCGACAAGACGACAGATACCTCCGACGCCACGGGCACGAGCGACGACAAGGACAGCAACGACGACAAGTCCACCGACGACAGCTCGGCTACCGGGTCAGCGACGAAGAAGGCCACCAAGGTCTCCACAACCACGGCCGCCACAGACACCTGGGTGGCCTCGGTGCAGGCCACGGTAGCTCCCGACCTCAACGCCGGCGCCGTCTCGCTCACGGACCCGGGCTTCGTCGTCTTGAGCCTGGCATTTGGCCTGATGATGACGGGCATGGCATTCCTGTGATTTGTTGGGGCATCGGAGCACACTGAAGCCACACACACTGCATCGACATTTTTCTCACAAGGGGGGGTTGTTTATCACATTTCTGGGGTGTCTGGAGTTTTTATAAAGCAAATTGGGCATTTCCATTGCTTCTACTTTGGGGACTACGGCGGCGACGGTGGACGGTAATAAATGGAGAAAAACAAGCCAGGCGCATTGTGGCGCTGAGACATCTCATTTGTGAGCAAAAAACGGGGGCCGCGCTGGAGAAAAAGAAAAGAATGGAACGAACCTACCGCAAGAAGAAATGAGACCCCTGGGGAATGGAGAAAACGGGGGCTCTGGGAATAATAACAGTTTTTTGTACAGCTGTCTACACAAAGTTGAATAAAAACTTAATGAAGACATTCACCACCGCCACCACAAAGCGTCCGAGCTGTTGCCGGGCGGAACTAGGAAAAGGTCCGAAGGAACCGGATCCCGGCCCCGTTTTCGGAGTTGACGCGGGGTTAGTTAGGCATCTACTTCGTACCGCTGTTGTTGTCGTACATTAGTAGTAGACATCTCCTCCTCACTCTTTCAGCTTCCAAGTAAACAAAACAACAGACAAGAAAGGCATTACGCAGCTTAGAAAAAAAAAAAGAAAGAAAAAAAAGAACCCAGGCACCATGGCACCAATCACACACATCGTTCTTTTCCAGTACAAGGCCGACATGTCGGCCACTGAAGTCAAGGCAGTAAGGGCGGCATCTCTTATTTTGTCTCCAGTGCGAGCTACACCGGGCTAACCGCAGCGCCCTCAAAAGGTCAACGACGAGTTTTTTACCCTGAAGCGCCGCTGCGTGCACCCGACGACGCGTATCCCGTACATTGTGTCGTTGAAGGGCGGCGTGGACAACAGCCCCGAGGGCCTGCAGGGCGGCATCACGCACGCCTTTGTCGTCGAGTTTGCGAGCGCGGAGGACCGCGATTACTACGTCACCATGGACCCGGCGCACCTGGGGTTCGTCAAGGGCTTGGGGGACCTGCTGGAGAAGGCGCAGGTGATTGACTTTACTCCGGGGACTTTTTAGAGAGAGAGGACGTGTGGTGGACGATACACTACCGAGGTGGTGTCTGGGGCTGTGAGTGGCATCGACAGAGCGATATATCTCGAAAGCTGGACTAGATAGGTATCCATACTGATACGGTGGTACCTAGGTAGTTAGACTAGAGAACAGCCACTTCCATCATTTCAACAGCATTGTTCTACCCATCTCCCGATTCATCCATCTCAGATCATTATTCCTCCCCAAAGGCCCAGAGACAAAAGGAGAGACCCTCCCGACACGTCCAATCACAGCAATAGTCGACGTCATAAACACCCACCCCGCCATCGCTGGCCGCAAGCTCTCCCAGGTGCCCAATCAATCCTCCCCGCCAACACCCCGCTACCCAGCAAACCCCCACCGACGCGGGCTGCAAAGTCCCGTCCCTCATCAGGGCCAGATGGATGAAAAAGGAACCTACAAGCAGGAACAGGATGAATGAAGACCCCTATCCGGCCGCGCTGGACACCTGCGGTATGTAAACTGGCGCTCCCTCGGTGGCTCTGTCTTTGGCTCCTGCGGGTTTACCTACAGAGATGGTGCGCCCTCCCTAGGCTGGGCTGTGTGGCACGCTGTGCGCAGTCGCAACCCTGCACCACCGCTAGACGTTCCGAAGGTGCTGTGCGAATACTCTCGGTGCTCGGTGGGCGTACTATGTAATTAGGCGCTGCAGCTGACCGGCCGTGGGGACTGGACCCGATACAGTGGAGCTCTCCAGGGCCTCCATGCGTGCCTGCCTCGAGGGATGGCCACTCACGGGCGCCCAGTGCCTTCCTCTCTCTATCGCATCATTCACCACCATCAGCCAGAATCTCAATCCGCTACATCATCTGTCCTCCTTCCCAATCCCCTCCCAATCCCCTTCTCCATTTATCCATCGTCTCTCCACACAACGACCAACCTCTTGCGCAGATTCCCGCTTCTTCAACTCTCCAGGCCCAGCTCACCTTTCCCACTCGCCTGCGCATTGCCTGCTCGCCTGCCTTGTCCTCGTTCCGCTTCCAGCTTCGACGTCGCCGCACAAAGAAAACGTCCAGTTCCTCCCTCGCCAGATCTCCCAAGATCGCCTCGCACCCACCATGGCGCAGGCGTCGCATCCGACTTTCATCAACCTCCCGCCTCCGAGCTCGAGGCCAGACACTCCGTCTGAGGTGCCGTGCGTTCCCATCCTCTCTGCCCCTCCCTGCCCTCTGCCCTTCCTCCGCGACACATGACGGTGTCGCGATTCAAGCTTGAAACTCACCTCGTCTTTGGCTCTTCAGCGGGACGCCTACCAGCACCACCACCTCTCTCTCCGCCCTGTCCACCACCGCAATCAAGGACGGCCATCGCGGCCACTTCCCTCCCGGCTCTCTGAGCCGCGGCCACAACCACAATCCCTCCACCACCAGCCTCGAGGCTGAGCGTGCCGATCGCATCTCCCGCCTCGCCGGCCTCGAACGTGTCTCGACCCTCCGCGCACCGCCCCCGGGGTCTGCCGCCGGCGGCGCCTCATCCATCTCCCCCCAGACAACCCCGACCTCCACGACCGGCTTCCCACCCAACTACCCCGCGACTCAACGCTTGACCCCCGCCTATTTCGACAGCAATGGTCAGCCAGTCGCCGTCACGAAGATGAGCACTGTTGGCACCGCAAGCGCGACTGAGAGTCACATTGATGACGGCGACGATGAGCGCACCACCGCCGGCGACCGTGACGAGGACATGCTGAGCACCGGCACCAACTATCGCGAGGCTGACTCCGTTGCCAGCATGGGCGGGTATGCCGACGCTATGGACGAGGACCTCGACGGTATGGCCGCTCATTCCGTTGGCGCCTATGAAGATCGTATGAGTGACGACGGCTCTGCCTCCCTTGTCGGCTTTGGCGAGGGTGCTGGCAGCACCGTCTCCGGTCCCATCTATCACCGCCGGCCCGCGCCGGGTTCGGCAACCGCACAGCACATCTGGGGTCTGGAGCGGGCAAACTCGGGCATGAGCGATGCCCGGCGCGAACGGGATACTTCGATGGGTGATGTACCCGTGAGTGCCTCGGCCATGCAGGAGCGCCGAGATGCGCGCATGGTAGATGGAGTAGCAGCTGATCCTCCCTACCCGGGACATCCATACGAACATGACTCGTTTGTCGACACCACCTTTCAAGGGCCTGTCCCAGCGTCACAGTCGCAGTCTCTGCCTGGCGGAACCCGGGATACTGCCGAGAGGATCGTACAAAGACTGGACAGTGGTGAGACGAGGGCGGGACCTGCCGACCTAGTAGGGCCTGGTCGGAGCGGCGAACCTCTGGGCAAATTCTACTTCGAAGGCGAAAAGCGAGAAAACTAATTCACCACTCCCAGGGGAGACTACAAGAGCCGCAAGGCAACATAGGCAAAGGCAGATTACCTGTGGGAGGAAAAGTGACATGCTCTGGGTTTCCCCTGTCAATCCCAGGTCTGGAAGATGTACGGGATTCTCTTTATTACTACGACGATGTGTTTTATGTCTTGTTCGACGCAGCAATGACAAGCTGCTATTGTTCTTGGTCCAGGATGACTCGATACAGGAGCATCCGTCTCGCGAGTATGTGTATGATGTGTAACTCGGCAGCACTCTTAGCTACGCAGCAATTTCTGCCAACGTGTTTCTTTCGCTGGCACGCTGGTTTGACGTTATAAATTAAACAGTCTTTATTCATTTTGCTTCGCGTTACCCCGCTTGTTGTCTGTCAAATGCTGTCGCAAGATAGGAACTTGAGAATGAAGTGCCTTGCAGATACGATATTGGGAGCCAACATTTCACGGATGTAAACCACGCGAGCTATTGATGGAGAGGAAGATGTCGCTTGAAGCTCGCGGGGACTACTACCCTTGAGCCCTCCAATTCGTGTAGCCGGTACAATCAATCATCCCCTCATTTGCCACGTACTCGATAACATACACTTCACAATTCGGATTGGAACAAAACCAAAAGCTATGCGTTGTCATAGGGTACTAGGTCCCCATCGCTTTGCGCGATTGTCTTCATTGGAATAATACTAAGCAGCATCAAATGGCCCGGCATCAGGGGCTACCCCGTTAATCGCAGCGACTCTTCCCCAGCAAGGGACGTCAGCAACGACATCAAGATGAACAGCAAACACCATCTAGTATGCCTCCCTGCGCAAAAGCCCAAAGGCTCCATTGGCCTCCCTTCGTGGTCCCCGTCTCTCGTCTCGGGGAAGCCTTTTTCCCCGGACGGAGAGGGAACACAGAGAATCAAGACAGGGAAACTCCCTCTCAGAATAACAAGACTACAAAGACGCCTCTCCCTTCCTCCGGTCTGTACCTTCGCCAGCCGGGAGTGAAATAAACCTGTAAATCATGACAACCCACCGGGCCTCGTCTTGTTACGGACGATTGGCCAGCAAGGAGAGATCCAATAATCCCTCGGCGGCCGTAAAATCGGGGTTCCAACTCTCTTGTTCTCTCTTCCCCGGTGGAGCGTCCTGTATTACGATCCCGCCACCAAAGCTTCCCCCAAAGCTGTAAAGGTTCCCTGCAGAATCATGATCTGAGTTTCATTTCTCCGAACCGTGTATCTGTATAATTGGTTCCGAGAATATTCCACGTGAAAAGCAAGACAGTGGAGTTTCGAAAAGGTAACAAAAAAAATAGCAAACGGTAACAGACTGGTATACCATATTTGCGCGTCGTGCCGAGTGGAAAAGCAAAAGATGCCCGAGAAAGATTGCAAAGCAAAAGGCCCTGGTAATAGCTGGTACATCCCCCGCGGATCATTAGCGGGAAATTAGGCGAGGCCGTAACGTATTAATGTTGAATGTAGAGAGGGATTCATATGCAGGCGAAGTCAAGGCCCATCCGTCGGGCCAAGCCTTGCCAGTCCCAGACGGCGATCCAGTCGCCCTGCTCCATCGCGGCCCAAACCCCCTCAAGCAGGTCGCTTACGCGGTCGCAGCTGCGAAGGCCGGTGTAGCCACGAACAGCTTTGATGGCGGCGCGAATCCGCTCGCGCTGGCGGCTCTCGAAGCATGCCGTGCCGATGAGGAGGCACGGAATGAGCAGGAGTGTCAGCGAGGGATCCGAAGGGGCGAACGACTCCAGGATGATGAGTGACTGCTCAACGGCTAGGGTAATACGGCGATCATGGTACGCGGGGCGCCGACTCGGAGGCGGCGAGCCTGTTCTTGGGGCGTGATCGACATGCTCCGACTCCCGCTCGTGCATCGAGTTGGTTCTCGACGGGTTCCGGGAGGAATGACCACTGGGAGGCGTGTGGACGCCGTTCACTGGAGCCTTAGTTGTGGAAACGGTGGCAACCATGGAGGCTCGTCGTGGAGGAGGAATCGACAAGGGTGGCATCGCGGGCAGCGTGCTAAAGGTCGATCGCCGTATCGATGATGCGGAGGGAGGGTAAATTGTTCGGAAAAGATACACCCACATCATCTGCTTGTATAGCAGTCCCACGCTGTCACGGGTATCACCAGGGGGCCATTGAGGCGACCACTCCCGAATGGCGGCATCGATCTCCGCAGCTTGGTAAAGGTTGGTGTAGTCAACTAGAGGGTCGACGGAGGCAGCCATGTTGGCTCGGATAGTGTTTCGCATGGTGGTGATCTGTGAAAGGTGCTGGAAGAGGCCATCCGCAACGCCGATGAGCCGGGGGGGTTGAATGGGCCCAGTGGGCTCCCAGTCTTCCGAGGACAGGCGGTTGGTCATCGTCTCGGGGTGCCAGAACAGGTCATCGGCGTAAATATGATACTGGAAGAACTCTGTGATGAAGGTATGGAAAGCTGGGTTCTCAGGTGGGGAATGCTTGATGAGAGCTTGGTAGGCTTGCAAGTGAACGCGGTGTTCGCCCCGAGGATTGCCTTCAGCTCGAGTCTGCAGTAGCAAGCACAGCATTTGTCCGTATCTCGCGGACAGAATTGTGCTATATTCCGGGTCATCCCTGTCCATGGAACGGTCCATATCCTCATAGAGTCGCTTCATCGCTTCGTCGTGGTGGTAGTCGGAACGCTGCTGCAATTGTTCCCGGCTGGACTGCGGGTTTTCCGCGAGAATTTTCGCACCATAAGGGGTGTCCAGGTCAATATGCTTGCTGCTGACGGCAAGAATAGAGTGCATAAGGCCTTGGTGAGTGTTGGCGAGCTGAAGGATAATGTCCTTGAATGCATTCTTGGCCTCGCCCTCTACCGTCAGTAGATTGCTGAAGTTGGCGATGTAGTGCTTCCAGAAGACCTTGTCTTCAACCGTCTCAACGGCATGGAAAATTGGCTGCATAGTGATGACTGGGAGGCTCTCCCGTCGCATGCGTTCTGCGTCCGTGGTTAGATTGTCACTCTGCTGCCACGTGGAACGACATACCCTCTTCAGCCCTTTCCTTGCCGCTCTTCCAAATTTGTTTTTCGTGGTATCCTTCGCACACGACGGCATTCTTCTCACAATTCATGCCTAGAGTATAGCATTAGAAATAGCGGAGGAATTGATCTAGATGGGGTTGAGTCGTACATCGGGGCTTGGCTTCGTCACACTTCTTCTTTCGCTTCCGGCAAGTAATGCATCCGGTTTTTGATCGACCTTTGGTAACTTTGCTCGTCCCAATCACAGGAGTAAGGGGGTGCTTCCTGGGCCGACCTCGAGGTCGCTTTTGCTTTGGTTCGGCCGTCGGGGCTTCCGATGAGGGTGCGGGTGCCAACGGGGCGGCCTTTAAGTCAGCCAACCTCAAGTCGTCATCCATGGGCTCCAATTTCGGGATGGTGAGGATGTCGTCGGACCCTTGCTCCCAGTTGTTGTCCATCTCCACATCGTCACGCTCGACATATCCCGTACTCCAGGAATCGGTGCAGGACGATGAGGCCGAGTGAACCATGGTTGGTGCGGAGGAGGTGTCCATAGCCATGCCCATCCCAGCGCTGATGGGAGACAATTGGCCTGCCTGCAATTGAGTCGTCGACGATGTGACCATCCACGCGGTATCCATTGGCGACGGTGAGTGCGGAAGCATGGCGTCGTGGGCTTCGTCGGAGGACATGCTGCGGCTGTCGGACCACGATAAGCCTCCTTCCTCAGGCATGAGGGCGAGTGGGCGATCCATGACTTGTCGACAAACAGAGAGATTATCTCTGGGCGTTGGAGGGAAGTCCAAGACGGAAATTGACAAAGTGGGAAGGGCTCGAAAGTGGCGGCAGTAGGCTAAATGAATGGCTCGACGATTATACACGGGCTTCGGAGGTCATAGGTTGACAAGTCGGCATAGAACTGTGGAGACTAGTTAGAGCGTGGCGGCGGTGGGCGTTAGGTCGGGCTAGCCATCGACACCAGCACATCGGCGGCTGATCGAAGCTCCTTGTGGTCGCCTAGAAAAGGCGACGAGTTGAAGGTCGCAGACGCAGGATGAGAGGGAGGGAAGTGGGAGGAAGATGGGAGGGATGGAGGGGCCATGTGGGTGGAGAGGTCTTATTTGGGAGGCCGGGCTAAAAGGTGACAGGGTGTGTCCTCGTGGAGGGGAGGACTGTGAGAGAGAGAGAGAGAGAGGGAATGCGAGACTGAGATCCAGCGTTGTGTCTCTGCTGCCCGTAACGCCATCTCCCCACACCCATCGTGGTCCAACTGGGGAGGTTTGGATCCAGCCAAGTGCCAAGGCAAAGCACGCACCAGGGAGAACGCCATACATACAAGCTGTACGAAGTACGGGCAGTAGGAGGCTGGCTAGGAGGCTTGGGCTGCTTGGCTCACAGCGATGGATCATGGAGGGATCTGGAGCCTGGAGGGGACCGACTCTGGACGCACGTCTCCACCACGAGTGATGGGGGACCCCATCCCATCCAACAGCCCCTCCAGTCTTAGCGTCGACGGGGGGCCTCGCAGAGACGCAGCGACCATTAGGTACTTCGGGGTACACAGTCCGTCCCTTTGCTAAGTGGGACGCCGGGCCTGTATCGTCGCTTTGTGTGGGCTGGGGTTGACGGTGAGCGGGCAGCGGGCAGCCAGCGGGCAGCGCTACCGATGCTGAGCGCCAAATGTGATGTGCGGAATCGTGATTTCTGAGAGTTGGCGCACTCTGGTTCTGCGAGGCGGCCACCCCCCGTCCGACGACTGAGACGATATCGATAGCGAGCGGTGATTTGCGCCTTGTGGTTCAAGAAGGAGATGGAGCGTGGGATAGAGACGAAATGGTATGTCCGCGTGCGAGGGCTGTGGATACTAGGGCGTCGTCGTGGTTCGACCATGTGTTGATCTCGTCGGCGAAGTCGCACGACAACGACGTCCACCATCCCCGCGCCGCCTCGGGCCCTGCGACAGCTGGTATGCCAATGGCTGGCTGCGATGCATGGTCCTGTATCATGATATCATGGCCAACCTGCAATGAAGTCGGGATAGCCGTGACTGCACCGCTTGGCGCTGCAGTTGGCTGTTGGGCCGTGGCTGGACTCCATTATCCACGATGGCGGTTGACTTTCCGTCCAGCGCTGCCCTGCATGCGATGGGAAGGTTGCAGCCTCCTAGCTACATCTGAGAGCACCCGGATGAGAAACATGTCTTGGCTTTGGGCAGAGACACATCGCCATGTCTTTGATTGGTGGACGTATACTAGGCGTGCCGCGTAGTGTAGGAAAAGTACGCTCACCATGTTGGGGTCTGTGATTTGCCCGCCTACTTGGTGCTTCGTTTGCCTCGGCCAATAACTCGCCACGACCTCCAGCTTGCCTCGCTCAACCTCGACCAAGCGATGCATCGATCGATACGTCGATTCGCTGCGAAGGCGGCGGGAGCATGCTGCATTTCTTAACCAGACATCACCATGCAGACGACTGATCCGGCTTTTTGTTGGGAAGAGAAGATCGCCGTGGCAGTTGTCGTTGTTGCTCTGGCCTCGGCAACCCAAAATCGTGATCTAGAGCCGAGGGAGGGTGCAAGATGGGCCGATGGCGAGATTCTCCCGATGGCTAGGCGGTATCGGGCATGGATTTTCACGCAATGCTTTGCGTTGTTCTGTCGTCGTTTTGGCGTCATTTGGCAAACGACTGATAAGTTGGATATCTTGCCGTCGTCTCTCCCGCTTCTACGCCGTCGAGACGCTTTGAGGGCGTGGTGTTTGGGTTGCCTGAGGCGCGGTAGGGCCGGTAACGACGCACCTTCCATGTACGCAAAAAGCCTGAGGTTGTGATTGGGTATGGAAGCTTCGATCCCGTGCACAGTGTGTATCTCTATCTCTACCCTTTCATCATTGGCATCCAATGCGTATCGTGGTACCGTGCGAAGGGAGTGCGTCGGCGCGGGCGGACCGAGCCTCGCGTTGCCATGCAAATCCAACTGAGGCTCCATCCTCTCATTGCAACGTCAAGTATCATCACAGCTGCATCGCTGGCGCAGGTCCAACTACACGCACTGCCAACTGACCGGCAGTGTTCATGTCAGTAAGCAACCTGTCTGGGCCAAATCTAGACCAAACTCGGGCCACACTGCTCTTATTCTGGGATCGACTAGGCCAGCAAGATTACGCATCTAGACAATCGCCAACATCACCACCAACATCCCAACCCAACCTGCTTCTCGTCTACGAATCATTGATTAGCTGGTAAGCACTTGAACTGTCCCGACTCTCACCCCCCCTTTTTATTCTTCGTCTAGAAACTGACTGGTGCAATACCAGGTCCTCCATTACCGTCCGGCCTAGATGCATACCACTACTGCAGCATGTTATTAGCGTACGCATGTCTCTCAGCCAGCTTCGAGTCCACAGGCCAGGATCACCAACCACTCCTGAGCTGCTAGAGTTGCCACTGTGCCGAGTTGTCCTGCCTTGCTGACAACAACGCTTGCAACTGCTACTACCACGTATGTACCTCTGATCAGCCGCTGTGCCGCCTAAGGTAGCTGCCGTGACAGAAACGTAGTGTTGACAAGTTCCCAGACTTGAACCATTCCTGGCCGATCCTCGTCTTCGGCATTGCCCACAGTGTCCCCTGTCACGCATGTAGAGCACACACACATGTTATTTTCTTTTCTCGGATCGGGCTAGTTGACGCCAACCTTGCTTTTTCCAGACACATATCTGTCTTAGTCCACCGAAACATAGAAGTTGCTCTTCCCGTAGTCCAGTGCCTCGCCACGGGCCTGAAAGTGGCCAAGGCGGACTTCCCTAGTGAGACAAGGCTTGCCTTGGTCAGTCGATCACCCAAGGCGGCAGCTTGGTTGTTAGTCCGCTTGACGTGCCGACTGACTGCATTCAATAGTGCCACTCTGAGCGACGACCTCTGCAGAACACTCTGTTCTTGTTGGCGGCGAATAGCAAACGGAAACATGCGCCCGTTCCTCGCTGGAAGCACGCCAGCAAGCAGGGCCTCAACTCACCCGATTTGCGATGTACTAGATTGTACTATACCACCAGTAGCGTCACAACTACAACCCTTTGAGATGCCGATGAACCCCCACGCCAAATACAAGGATCTGCCTGGGCCGACGTCCCATTGTCACCTTAGTGACGATACCTGCTGTTATATGAGGTAGCATTATGAAACCTTGTGTCTGACTAGACGTCTTTGAGACGCGCAACTCCGACTCAGGAACTGCAACGCCCGCCATCTTAAGACTTGCTTTTTCCTATGGCGGGGGGCAGTAGTCTAGAGCCCCAGCTAAAGATGCAATGCCCTGGCGTTTGCCGGGAACCAGGGCTGGCTACACCTGGCAGTCCGTCGCCTAAACCATGTCTCCTCGGGGTGCTGGTCCTTGTCATTGGGGCATTTGGATGTGGCATCGTCGCATCGAGACCTCGCATATCCGAACAACAATTCGGAGCATTTGCTCGAGCAAGCATCACGACTTCTCGAGTTGCTGGGAAGAACCCGAAGCGCCAGATTATGAATGCACACGGCCTTATTACAAAAGTAAGTTTGTGCAGCTCTGCGCTAGGCCCTGGCCATACAGTACCGGGTATCGACACAACAGCGTTCTCGAGATGCCATTCTCAAATCCCTCCATGTAACGTTTGACCAGATCCCCGCATCGCCAGATGCTCCTGACGAACTACGCTTTGGGCTTCGTGGTGGCCCCGGAACAGCCCGAGCTCTCACCCTTGACCAAGAGGCTTCTCTCCTAAGCATATCCGGCAATACGGTATGTACGACGTACGGAGTATACTTGGTAGGACTTGAACAGACAAAAGTGGACGAGGGTGTAAGACATACATCCCTGCGTGGTCCTAGACTTCCCAGTACCATGCACGTACCGAATTCACCAATTATCCGGATTGCCCGAACAAGTAACCCTCACCCCTAGCGCAAGGCCGGCTGAGGTTGAACCCTTCCTTGCCTTGTTCATGAAGCCACAACGGTTTTCAACAAGTGCTATTTAGCCCGACGCCACGGTTTATTAGTTGAACACATCTTTGGCACCCGATATTTGGGCCTCGAGAAAAATGGCAGAAAATACGCTCCCGTTCAGCCACCCCCCTTCTCACTATTGCGAAAACGGTTAGGGGAAAGAGCTGGCTGCCCAAAGCTTCATCCGACGGCATGGGGAATGCGCCACGTTCCATGGAGCAAATTGGAGGCTTGACGCGAAAGACTCGTTTAGACCCACATGGATCCGCCGTCGACCAGAGACCCCATCTGTGCCCAAGCTGTCCAGAGTCTACGAATACTGCGGATCATTCGACAAACAGATGTGCGCAAAGACCTAGGCACGAGTGCAGCCTCGATGTCGATGCTGCTGGTGTTCTCTCGATGCTGCCAACCCTGATCAGCACCTCGCAGAGGGGACCGGACAAATAGCGCAGTAGTACCACCATCCCATTTTGGGCCTAGTCGGCCTCCAGCAAAGACCAAGGAGAATTGATGCGAATTGATGACATATAGCGGTACATTGCGATACCTCTTGGCAAGTCGGCCCAATCACCGATTACGCTCTTTCGGTGCCGAACTTGCCTGTTGGTTGGGTCTAGCAACTACCATAGTGGCCGGCATTGGTGTTTCTGTTGCCTTATTCTGGCGGCCTTTGACGATTCTAGAGGGTAGCTTAACACATTCCAAGCTACTGGTGGTGGGATTACCATCCAACGCCCCTGGCCGAGACCCTTGAAGACCCGCTGCCCCTTACGAAGTGCTGGGTATGGATTCCCGACTCAGCTGCGAAAGACTTGAACGGCAGCCCGTAGCTTTGCTACGCATGCAGAGACGGAAACAGTGTTGATGTTGTTGGCTGCTTTATGAACTCCGAGACACAGCCGAATATCTCGATGAGAACCACCATTATCCAAGATACTGCTGTCTCACCGCTCGATGGTGTGGCCCGGGCGGTCTGGGCGCCGTTGGTTTGAGTTCGACGGCGTCCCAGTCAAGGTGCGGACCGTGACTGACTCCCGTCTTTTCCCTAGCTCGGTGACTGGGCGGGCGAATGGACCCAACCAGGTTGCCGGCGTCTAGCCCTTCGGAAGAAACGTGCTCATCAGCAGACGTCATTGTTGCAGGCCGCGTGCTGGTGGTTACAACAGAGCTAGGCTCTGCGTACGTAGTAGCCCTGCTTGTGCCCACCCGCACCCGTGTTCCTTGAACCTTGACACTTGTTGGTGCAGAACCGCAGCTCGACTGGCCGTGAGGTTTCCGATACGGTTCTGGCCTCTGTTCTGTGGCCTAACCCGTCTCATCTTCACGTGCGGATAGCGGCTCAAGGGATGATCCCACATGATGGCACGCACGATCTCTACGATCCTTGATGGTAAGCGGACCTGCAGAACTGACACGCAGCAGCCAGCAATAGTTGGATCTCGTCATCTGGGGGGTTTACCAACAAAGGACCCTGGTGATCCCTGGACATACGGCCGCAAGGCGCAAGCCTGCGCTACCGCGCTGTTGGTCTCGATCTCGTTGCAGATGGATCTCTCCTATCTGGCCACTTGCACGGCAATGTACAGTCCGGCTCGTATCCAGGACACCACCGCCGCCACCATCACCATCACCTGCACTGGAGACCAGACGCCTGGGCCCTGGGACCCAGCTTGTTGGCCATCTCGAACGGCCGGGCCTAGATGGACGAGGCGCTACCTACTCGACGCGCAAGAGAGACTCCACCACCAGTCGTCGTCCATATCGCCCACTCGTCAGCTCGCCAGCTCGTCAACTGACCCCATTACGGGTCTAGCATCTACCGCCCCAAGGCCAGCGCCACACTTTTAGCATGAACTACCCAGTCCAATTTAGGACCCAACTCAGGGTATTCAGCCCAAGCAAGTCGACGAGGATGAAGTTGGCACGAGAGCGACCAAACGCGATTGACTTGACTAGCCTCGATGGCATTGACAAAAGCATTAGTAGGGGAATGGTAAGCGCAAACAGATCTGCCGCCACCCGGCCCGGGGCGATCGCCAAAATATTCAACCGGGCCGGGAAACTGGGAACATGCGGTGAGCCAAATGTCTTGGCGCAGCTACGGGACAGTCGATATCCATCTCACATGTGACATACATACATGCCTATGTCTGTGCATCTAAGACACAAGGCAAAACTAGATGTCAACTTATTCTGCGAACAGCCCTCTTCAAGCCACTGAGTTGCTGTGGAACGAGCCCCCCACGGACATGTGATGGCGCTATCTAGGGGAACTGGGTGTGTCTTCTCGGTACGGCCACCGAAGAGGTGTACGATACTGTGCACATCCATCGAGCTGCCTTGCAAGCCAAAGTTGTCATGGCTAGCCAAGCTGTTGTCAGGGTCCATGATCGCCGCCGACTAATATCAGGAACGGGGCCGTGTATTGCTCCAGAGTCCAGACCAGATCTGCCGCAATCTTGGGTTGCTCCTCTCAGACAGGGGCTGCACGGTCTTGCATTTTTAATGCCCCAGCCATCCACCAAATTCCCCGGTCAAGGACAAAGCAAAGCACCGTGCTTTGTTACAAGACCGAGTAAAACCGGAGGCGCGAAGCTTTGGCAGTGGACCGTGCCATCATCTATCACCTACAGTACGCCCTGTGCAGCTGCAGCTACATACATAGGAGATGATTCACATCAACCCACATCTTGGACAACGGCCAGCTTTCGGCCTGCAAAGCCAAACTCTGTCTTTGAGGCTTCTTAAAGGTTGGCTGAGATTCCACTTCAATGCGCACAAGGCGCATCATGACTGCTGTGTTGGTCTGGATCCGGACATGAGCGATTCCTGAATGGTCATTCGCAATCGTCCCTACTTGGTGGTGCACTGGATGGGTAATGATGACGACGAGATCATTGGCGGAGGCGTAGGCGTCTCGAAGATATCCTCCTCGTGCCGCTCACCTACCCCAGGAGTTCGGGTCGATCCATGGCTCCAAGTCATGGGTTCGTATGATTGCTCCGGTCTCCAGATGCTCCGTCAGCTGAGGGCGTCATGGAAAAGGCTTGGAGGGCTCTACATGACACGGCTAGCCACTCACCTAACTCGCAGGTGCAGCCGATGGCCCGTAGAGGACGGTAGGGGTCTATCTGCGTTGGCTTTCGAGTTTCATTGAAGGCGAGGATAGGCTGGAGGGAGGGGGACGTGCTTCGGGTGTTGGCCGAAGCCCGAGACTTTGCTTCTTGCTGCAGTTTGTGGTTGAGTAGGGGGCGCTCCGGGCACAAGTACCCCAGACTAGGGGGTGGAGGGGGGAAGATCGGCAGGCCATGCGCGTCGGGGGCGGGGCTAATTATTCATGGAATGAATTCTGGTGGTGATGATGGAGGCCAAAGATGGGTGGGGGCGTGGGGAGCGGTGTGTTGTGAGCGTGGGCGTATATTGGATGGCTTCACCAAGGCGACGACGGCGACGACGGCAACGGACGACGGAAATGCCGGACGACCTGCAACAAAGGTTCGGCCCTCGAGTCATCAATACCTTGGACAGGACAGGACAGGACAGGACAGGATAGGACAGGACAGGACAGGACAGGACAGGACAAGGCAGGACAAAGCCCAACGGTGCATTACGTTGCAGCGCTCCGTTGCAGCGCTCCATTCATACCCAACGGCGCCAAACGACACTCAGCAGCCCAGAGGCCTCACTCAACACAACAAGCCAGCGCCCCAGATGGCCTCGTTCGTGGCACCTGTGACGGACGGCCCATTCAGGCCGGTCACGGAGCCAATGACCACCTAGCCGCAGTCCAAACCTGAGCCTCCGAGGGCGGGTCTGCCCGTGGCATGCTGGAGCTGCGCGGTGGGATGCAGGTGATTCGGTGGAGTGGAGAGAGAGAGAGGAGCCGGTCTCGTGCACCGTCACGGGGGCGGGCGCGCGATCCAAGACAATGCCTCCCTTTTCCTGATACGCAGATGCAATGCGATGCACGGCGCTGCGATGCGCTGCGATGCGATGCGATGCGATGCGATGCGATGCGATGCGATGCGATGCGATGCGATGCGATGCGTGCGTACGTTGTGTGGGTTGTGCCGCGGTGAAGCGCGGACCGACTGTGGACAGCGCGGAGCTGCTCGTCCGATGTAAGGTACCGACCGGTATCCTTGGGTTGACCACAGGACTTGGGCTATACTGCGTGTCGGTTCAATTCTGTGTGTGTGTGCGTATGTGTGCGCGTGTGCATGTGTGTTCTGAACCGACTTCTAGGCCGCGATGTGATTCATGCACGATACGAGTCAGGACGGGACAATGCGACGACAATTGACGGCCTGCCTCGTTGCTTCGTTTTGCTTGTTACTTTTTGCTTGGGTTATTATGCATCATGGAATACGAGCGACACATGACGCTGACATGGATGGGCGTCAGCAAAAGAGGGATCCTTGCTCAGTTACCGTGGTGAGTTGACGGTGAGCCCGAATGTCTCACAACCCACCGCCGGCCTCGTCCGGTACACCTATGCCGCGTTGCAACAATATCACCAGCCTAAAGAGCGCTGGTCGCAGTGACAAAGAGACATTCACATGGTTATCAATAAAGCAAAGAAAAAGAGCTGTCAACCAAGAGCAAGCATGTATTGGTCCAGTTTCGACAACAGAGCAGAGCCCGTTCTGACAACGTAACCCTGAGCTCACCATCCAGTTCTCACAATATGACAACCAACCTTTTCCCCAATGACACCCCCAATGACCACCCAGACATTGAGTTGTCATTATTCACTTTTTCCTGGCCACAACCTCGTCCTCCCTCTCCTCGTCCACCGCCACCCTCCCGAAACTAAGCCTCCTGGCGTCCATCCTGAACGTTGTCCTCAGCCCGCCACCGCTCGGCGCGGTGTTGGTTGTCCGGGGCCCCCGCAGCCCATCGCGGCTCGGCTTCCGGAGCTTTCGCGTCTCTACTCTGAGCCCTTGAGGCTTCTTTGCCTTGTAGCCCGCCGTCTCTGCCGCCGTAGCACCAGGGTCGGCCCGCGCGTCGAGATAGTCGAGCCGCGAGGGCGCAGGGAGCGGTGGCACCGGGGGCGGCGGTGAGGAGAATAGGGGTTCTGGGGCGTCGGAAATGAAGCTCCTCCATCCCACAAGACTGTCCATGCTCTGTCTACGGCCAAGGCCAAGGTTTTTGCGTCGGAGATCTTCCTTGCTCCTCATTCTGCCTAGGGAAGACTTGCGGAAGTTTGGCTGAACTTCATCAGTCTCACCCACGACCAACTTCTGCTCTGCCTTCTCCCTGAAGTAGACTGCCCGCTCTTTCTTTTCCACCTTGTCCTCTCCTTGCCCAGACATCCAGGTAATCGAGCAAGGTGGCTCAGGCTCCTCCTCCTCGAACGGCCTCCAGTGCGTAGAGGGTGTCGTAGGGGTCTTGGGCGTCGCACCGCCATGAAGAGACCGAACGCGCTTCCGGAACAGGCTGCCGATGGTTGCGGATGGTGTTCGTGGAGCGGTGGGTTCCTTGGGCTCTGGTGATGGAGTAACGTTCTTGTCTGGCTTCGTGAAACTACCAATCTGAGGGGTTGGCGAATCGACACGGTTCAGGAGGTCGAAGCGCTGAGAGGAGAAGCGGTGGGCATCTACGGAGGCTATCAGATGCTCGCGAGAGTCGCTAGTTGAGCCCGAATGCTGAGAAAAGTCTCTCGTAGCCACGTGTGGACGGTGCTCGAGGCCTTGTTGGTTCAGGATATCGCATCGTCTCCCTTGAACCTCGCCCACGTCTACAGACTCAAGGTGGCCTCCAAATACTTCGTCTTCGCTGTCGTCATGGCCCTGTCGTAGAGAGCTACGATGCTTCCAAAGAACGAAACTTTTCATACCTGGTGGCGTTGTAGCCATCGCCGTCTCCGAGGCCTTCGGTGGTGCGCCTTGCCGATGGCGAGCAGACTGGTGCCAGGAGTAGTTGTTAAACGAGGTATCTCCAGCATTTGCGCCCTTCCGTATTACTCCAGGTGCTTCATCGAACCCAAGGGAAGAGTCATCAGAGAGTTCGGATTTTCTCACATCTCTCGTCCTCTGCGGCCAAGGGTCCGCTAACGATGATGCTCCTTGGTCTTTCCGGTGTTGAGGAGTAAAGCCCGATGCTCCAGCTTCCGCGACATTGAAAGTCGACTGTGACTCAATACTCTTCCAGGATTGAGTTGGAGTGATAACGGTGGATGAGGAGCGTTGAAGACTCGTCGGCAAGTCCGGAGAGTCTTTGAAGTTCCGAACTTGCCGTTTCAGTCTGTCCAATATCCGTTCTTCGTCAAGCTGTGCTCGGCCATCCTCCAAGTGGCTTGGATCGTATGCGGAGCTGTCTTTGCTGTCCATCTCGAAAAGCGCCTGGACTCCCTCTTCATCTTCGTCACAGTATTCCAGAGTCCTTGACCACCGTTGAATATGCTCCTTATCGATCAAAGACTCCCGGTGACCAACGCGAAGTGGTTCAGGTTGTAGGTCTGATATAATTGACCCCTCGGATTCTGTGATCCAGAGATCTGCTGAAGATGCTTGCGGGAGCTCTGTGCTGAGACTTTGCACGAACCGAGCCCGTCGTGCATCTTCTGGGTGCAAGTGCCCACCAGCGCCTCCGATAACACGCTTCGCCAGCGTGGAGGGAGTGAGCCTTGAGGTTAGCTGAGTAGTAATAGGAAAATGGGCAAGTGGACTGCGGGCTTCAGATGACATGTTTGACTGGGGGCTAGCTTCGCCAACTCTCTGTTTAGGCGTCGGACTGGTATAGCTCGCAGAGGAGAAATCAATAATGGCTGGTCGAGACTGCCCTCTGGAGGGTCCTTGAACACGGATAGCATCCGGAGTTGCCATTATCTCTGTGCTGTCTCGCGAAAGGCGTGCAGAGGCTTGGGTTTCCCTGTCGATATTCGTCTGCTTCCAAAAATCGTGCTTCTCGTATTCTTGATGCGACTGGACATGACCTCTTTTAGTTGCGCGGCTGCCTTCAGTTCTGGCTTCGATAGAATTTGGGAAGAGTCTTTCTGACGTGGGCAAATAGTCCTGATCAGCCTCAGTTCGGTACCTAGACTCTCGGCTGCGATACTGCTTTCCTTCATCACAATCTCGTGCTTTGTAAGATTGAAGCTTTGTCGTTGGTTGTGCTTGTGGTTCAGGAATATCGTCGTCGCGGGAAATTGATTTGCCAGTACCATAATTGTCCTTTTCGGTCCCCATTTCCCTCATTTCTACCCCAAGCGGCGAAGCATTACTTCGGGTAATCTTATCACCCATGTCGGGATAGGGAAGATCCATAAAGGGAGGAAGAGCTGGTAAATCACCAAGGTGGAGGGATAGACGTGGATAGTCTGAGGTTAATTTCTCCGGCCTCAGCGTCACCACCGACTCGGTATCTGAGTCATGCTGTCCCAACTTCGTCGGGTTTGAAGCACACCTGCTATCCACAGCTCCCCGGGGAGTAAGATCTCGTCGAATGGCATCGGGTATCCGCGGTATGATGAGGAACTTCTCCCAACGTGGTGTCCATGACCAGAACTTTTCTGGCTTCGGAAGCTCACAAGGTCGACGCTCTCGATCAGAGACAGCCTTTTCAATTAGAAAGATCCGAGCATATTCCATCGGTGAGATCCGGGGCTTCCCAAGCTCGTATTTCAACTTTGGGCCGCTCTTCGTTTGCAAGATTGGCCGGGACATTTCCTGGCTGGACTGATTTCGTAGAGCCGCCGATGTCGAGCCCTGTGAACCACTAGAATCCCCTTTTTTGGTGTTAGAGTGACGTCTCGAACGCAAGCTCCAGGAGCCAGTCTCCGATATTGGTTCGGGGCTAGAAATTTGAAATCTCAACGATGGCCGGCGCTTGCTATTGCCGAGCTTCAGTGTACCATGGGCCGGGGTGTCTTTTAGAGACCTGACGAGATCATCCGGCGAGGCGGTCTCCAACAGATCTGGTCGAGATCGCATGCGCTTGACGATCTTCTCAAGAACTCTAGGAGTCAAATTGGCCCGGAAGTATTCTGGGATCGGCGGAAGTGGTGGTACTGGAGGCACTTCTTCCTTTCCAATCCGACGGCGTTTCGATTTACTGGGAATCTTGGGGCGGGAGCTGGAGCCCCTCTCGTATTCCGCTTCGTCATCGCTGTCAAAATTATACTAGAAATCTCGACTTTTGATTTCTTTAGGAATGAGAAGTCCTAAAATGGACAGCTCGAGCGGTGTCATGTCCAACTCATGTGCGAGCGGATGTTGATGAAACTCCGTGCTGGACAGATCGTCGGGGTAAGAGAGAATGGGAGGGGCAGTCAGATCGCCAGCGAATGCTGCTCCATCTGTCTTGGCGGCTGAAATTTCTCGGCCTGGCATTCCTTTGAGGAGCGGATTGGAGGCTACAAGAGTAGAGAGCGTCGCTGGTGAGGGTAGCGAAGAATAGCGGTAATCGAATGACGCATCAGCACTGAGCATGGTGTCCGGGCTTGTCCTTCTCGGAGAGGAGCCGAGGGGCTCGGAACTTGTTGAGTTGTCGGCGGATGTCATGAAGGATGAGTCGGCGGATGCAGATTGCGCCATCGCTTCGCTGGGACCTCTTCGCTCCAGTTCATCCAGAATCACTAAGCAAACCTCTTCTAGCTTTTTGGATTCTTCGCAGTATCGAATTAAGGATTCACGGGCTTGAGGATAGCCAGGAATGTCACACCAGCAGAGAAGCTTCATCCGGATCGTTTGCTGCCGTTGTTCAGAAAAGGGATCGTTGCTCATCAAGTGTTCAAAAACCGAAAACCGAATGCTGTCGCGAAGACCTGCTGAATGGGGTGTTGGATCAAGGTCATATTCGTCTTGGAGAAACACAACCGGGGGGAACAGGGCGTTTAGTCGAGCCATTATCTCAGGGATTTTCTTTGTTTGCTTGCCGTTTTTGGTGAGATCATTGATGAGAATCTATAGCACCATGTATCAGCGTTTCTCATTAGCTCAAACAAGTTTGGACAAACCCACACCAGTCCTGAAGCCCAGGTGGAAATGCCGATAATGAATCGAGGCTTGACGATCGAGCTCATCGGCAACTTGGAGATGGCGGTCGTCGGGAACCGAAACTTCTATCGCACTTCTTGTCGCCTTCATCAGGCGGAGACGATGGACTTCCATCGCGTCCAAATAACTAAGGCCTTCCAGGACCCGCGACTGATCCATGCCTCCATCTTCGACTCGCCTAAAGATGCTACGCGATGCTTCTTTGAGGTGTTTGCGCGGGTTCGCGACGAAGTTCACCCCTCTCGAGACGCGAATAGCGGGCCATGCCTCATTTATTTCGGCGAGGAGAGAACGGTCGTTGTCCAGAGCACAGAGCCTGCGTTGGACTTCCTGCGCAAAGCCGCACTCTTGAGGCTTGAGGGCGTCATCGGGAGGGTCGACGAGGTGGACCAGTTCTTCGTAGCCACAGCTAAGCCACCACTCCTCGAGCTCTGTGGGAAACGGGGGCATGGCTCTTCACGCTGGAAACATGTAGGGTTAACGTTGCGAGATGCGTGTTGGATAAAGGGGTGTGGAAGAATGAAGGCGGTAGAATAAAGAGACTTAGGTGTTGGCTGAAGCTAGAGAATGAGGAAAGAGGTGGGATTGGCCACGGGCACAGGGAATTTTCCAAGGAAAAAATTAGCCACTTGTGGTTGGCGCTGAGCAGCTGCTCACCTTTTTTTCACCTGAAGCTCAGATTGCAGGTATTCACAGAGACACCCAGCGCGACAGTGAGTAACATGACTTGACGGGCCCAGCGTTACCCGGCAACATATGGATCAATGACCAATCAGCGATTTCCAACGAATTCATAATTGGCGATTGGAAGTGATATGGAACAGCGGCTACCTTCTTAGCATGAGCACATGTACCAAGAAGCTCGCCCGTCACGGGTTTCTCCTCCAAGTTTCCTACCTTTGAGCTGAGATGGCAGGGATCAGGAATTGCGTCACGTGGGCAGGTGCTCCCGCTAATCTGGAAGCTGAGACAGGCAAGGCAAGCGTCAAAGGTGGTAGCGAAAAGCTTGGACCTCCATAAATTAAGCTCGGCCGGCACAACTGCAGTTAAAATGAGCAAATGCCCTCGGCCGGATTCTGGCACTAGACGGTCTCAGGAGGCCTCGCAATCCCTGAAACCCCACGGCCTGCTTCGTACTCTCCTACTCAAAGTCCCATAGTACTGTGTAAGCAGTAATTCCTTTAGGTAAAGGGGTGTCAAGGTTTTAGTGCATGCCCGCATTCTTGTCCTTATCTAAGCTCAGCACGAGGCCGACCTGTAAGCGTTTTGTGATGCACAGTATGGATCTTATGACTGCGGCCACTTGGAGCCCCTGTTCGGCTGAGGTGTCACTGTCGTCACGAATTTAAGTGTGCTACTAGTGACGTGGTCCCGGTCTCTTCAGTGGACCCCCGAAGGCTCAAGGGGACAACCAAACCCTCCAGTGGGCTCCCTGGAGTGACGCTACAGTGGTTAGACTCCGCTGTAGCAGTCGCCGAGGGTTTGGATAGGGTCGCAGCGCTAAGCCTAATTGGCCTTGACTGCCATGTCAAACGGTGCACCCAGGTCTTTTTAATATCGTCTTTGTTCCGCGGAGCACGACGCCAGCCAAGTCTCGACCACTGCTCCCTTTTCTCGGTTGTTGTGCCTTATGACGACCCCTCGACGGCCTCATCGACGGTCCAATTGACCCTGCTTGCCTCCTCCGAATGCGCCGAAATTGTGGCTGGATCGCGCCAATCTCACAGCAGCCATGACATTTCAGCATCCCGGGCGCTTGGCGCATCGACTTGCCCACCTCGGCTTCCGCAACTTGGCGCGTCCGTCTGGGCCACAGCTTGGCCGTTGGGGGCCAAACAGCACCGTCAACCGACTCCGATTTTCAACTCAGGGCGGCCGCAGAAAAGGTACGTCTATTTAGCTTGTGTTTTCGAGTCACGAGGCCATGGGGTTGAATCGGTATCCCAACTTTTGTGCATTGTCCCTTGTCCAAGCCCCTGCCAGATGAGCTGTTGAGCCAGATGTCTCATGCTTGTCACGCACTCTGTGGCACATCCTGGTTCCTAGTGAATGCATATACGGAAGAACCTAGAGCACATCAGTGGGGTGACTATTCAGTGATGAATTTAGAGAAAAGTCTCTTAGGTCGAATAACCGACCGCATGTCCGATGTCCAAACACTCGTGGCTGTTGTTCACTCCGTTTCTTGGACCACAGCGAGCCCTTCGATAATATCAACCCTACTGACATAGACATGCAGATGATGCACCGACTGAGGACGGCGGTCGGCAAAATGACCCCAATTTCTCATCGGAGCCTTCGCTTCTATACAAAATGGGCGAGTCAGCTGCGACAACATTCGCTTCCATCTTAGTGCTGGGTCTTGGCTTTGCTGCTGCTGGCTATCTTTACCACAAGAGCTACAAGATGATTGTACTCAAGAAGATGACGCGCGCCTTTGAGCCGGGAGACCCGGTCCTAGAGCTGGCTGCCATTGGAAAGGAGGTTCCCAAGCACCCTGGCGCTACGGGCGAGCACTGGATTGTGCGCAGTGAACAAGCCCGCGTGGACGACATCGTGCTCGGGCGCGATGTTGGCCACTACCATCTTCTCATCGGCGATAAAGGCTGTGGCAAGAGCAGCATGCTGATCGAGGCCATGCGCAAGATCGATGGCGATGGTGTGGCCATGTTCGAAGCTCACTCGGATCTCGAGATTTTCAGAATCCGACTGGGGAAAGCCTTGGACTACGAATACCACGAAGACTACATTGGTGGGTACTTTAGCGAGAGAGGCCCGCGTGAATCCACCGCTCTGCTGGACATTGAGCGCGCCCTCAATAAGCTGGAAAAGGTTGCGATGCAGAAGCGACGGGAGAGGGGCAAGCCTTTGGTCGTGATAATCAACCAGATGCACCTCCTCCGCGACGATGAAGACGGGCGGGACCTGATCGAGCTCCTCCAGCAACGAGCGGAGCAGTGGGCAGCGGCAAATCTAGTCACTATGGTTTTCAACTCTGACGATTATTGGGTTTACGAGCGGTTGAAACAACTGGCCACAAGGATGGAAGTCATGTCCGTCGTGGATTTGCCCAGGATTGAGGCCGTTTCTGCCCTGCAACGTTACCGCTTGAAATATTTCGGAGAACGCCTGTCCGACGAGCAGCTCGAAGATGTTTATGAAAGAGTCGGAGGTCGCTTGAGCTTCTTGAATCGGGTTGCCAAAAGCAAGGACATGTTCGCAACCTGCGAGAAGATCAAGGACATTGAGAAGAAGTGGTTTCTAAACCAATGCTGGATCCTCGGCATGGAGATGGACGACGATGTCATGGACCAGCAGAAGTGGGCGGTGAGTTGTTCTTTGCTGCATTGGTAGCACATCCGGCCTCGACGTGCATTCTAATTTCGGTTTATAGGCTGCCGCCATGGTCCTAGCGAAGGCCCTTGTTGACAAAGACGATGAAATGCCCACGTACGATTCAGTTGTCGGGCACCTCTTACCCACGTACCCATTCCACATCGCGCAGGAGATTATGACGCGGTGTGACTTTATCCGGAAGCTTGACAGCTTGAACCTCTTCAGCATCACCAGTCATGCGGATGTACGAGCGAGCAGTGTCCCAATGTACCTTGCCTTCAAGGAGATTTGCGCAGAGCCTGGCTTCGAAAAGCACCTGGAGCTTACTATCCAGAGAATTTCCGACATCGAGAGTTTGGGTCGAACCCGGGAGTTGGTTGCCAAGGATTTGGTACTAGGTGGACAGTACAACATCAAACATAACAGCAGAGGCGGAACGACAGTGAAGTTGCAGGAACAAGCGGACGATGAGAAGTCCTCGTGGTTCCGGTTCCGATAGTTGCTTTGGAGCTTTCATTTATGTGCACATTCTGAATGATTGCATGGCGAAATGCTGGAGAATGCCGGTAAAGACGAACGCCTTCGAAGCCCAACACCTGCCGTCATGTAACTTGGTCGGGGAGGCGGATTGATGAAGGGCAAAGAATCACGACAGGCTGGCGCAGGCGGAGGAATAATGGCCCATTAAGGTGACCTGTACAATACCTGACATATTTGTTTCCTTAGTACGTGTATTAAATAGCTCGGTAACTCTCTAGACGAGACTCCTCTTTCTTTTTGTTTCGCGGAAATGATTCCTCAGTACTATCAAGTATCTAAGACACGAGGAAACTCGAACCTCCACATCTACTAGTACGACGCGACCTTTGCCAGAAAACGTTGATGCCTGAATTTTAAGGCGCCAGTTCCCTTCGTCGTCGCGCTCCGCCATTTTTTTCATACGGCCCCACCCATTTTCAATTCTCCTTACCCTACACATCCTGCCTTCAACGGGACTCATCCATCGCAACTACGGCTCATCGATGCCCCCAAACAGCAAGTGGCCAGATTTCCGTCTTGCCTCGACTCTGTGGTCTCTGGTAGGCTCCCAGTCCAGCGGACCAGACAAGCCGGAAGTTGGCGACAAGCCTCCCTCCCACACCGACAGTCACGACAGTGAGCAACACGCCCAGCTCCCTCCCCACGACGAACGCGACGACGAGCGAAACGGGTCGCACGAGGTCGCGTACGCCATGGTGAACCCAGATGAACACCCAATCGATGGCCTCGGAGGGTTTGACAGCTTCAAACCCGATGATCAGGCCGAGGACGCGCCAGACAATGACGACTTTGGAGCTCTCGAAATGTTCGACAGCAATGCGACCCAGGCACCGTTCTCGTCCCAGCTCGACCCGTCAGCCTTTGCAGAGAACAGCAAAGCTCCCGAAGCCATGATGGACGATGTCGCGCTGCCTTTACCACCTAGAAAATCAAAGCGCGACAAGAAGAAGAAAGGGGTCTCCTACGAAAGCACGTCTTCTCAACCGTCAGCCGAGGAAGGCTCCTCCCGCAAGCACAAGAAATCAAAGAGGAAATCTTCCCTGCTGGCTGAGATCCCGGATAGTCTCCCCGCCAGCCACGCACCGGATACCCTTCAAGAGTCGTTTTTAGACACCAACCCCGCCTTGAACGCCCTTTTGAATGACGAGGCTGAGGTCCCATCAACGCAGCCAAAGCGCAAGCGCAAGTCATCTGATGCAACGGAGGGCAAGCATCGAAAGAAGAAAAAGACACAGGAGGCTGAGCCTGCACTAGAGGAAACTGTGGCTGCATCACAGGATGTGATACAGCGAACACAGGATCTCGAGCTGTCTGACCCTCAGAACTCTCCTAGCGCTGCTCGTCTCGAGCGTCGCGAGCGTTCAAGGGAGAATAGTGCTGTCCCCGCCACCGCTGCCGACGAGATGGAAATTGATTCTCAGTTGAACATACAAGCTAGCCAGGGGGAACCTGGTGACAGAGACTTGGGAACCGATTCCCTTGTAGCCAATGGGGTCGGCGCAGCCGACACCACAGTACACCACGATGTTGAAAACCTGGCCAGAGAAGCATGGAACGAACATGTCAACAACCAGAACCAAAATGGCAATGACGTTTATGATGTTCCAGGAAGCCCAGTTCAGCTCCCCAACCCCCCAAGCAGCAACGCCAAACGGCCTCGACTAGCCAGGTCAAAGAAGGCCAAGCCCACCTACTTTGAGAAGTCACCCTCCCCTCAGAAGCAGGAGCCATATGCCGACTTGGCATCACCATCTGGCACGACTCCGAAGCCACGAAAGCGAGCAAAGCGCGCTACTAAGAAGAAGGACCCGGAAGCTGAGCATCCATCCTTCAGTCACCCTACGCAAGATACAGCTTATGACGACGCTGCAAACGATGCAGCTCTTCAAGGACGTCGTAATAGGATGGCGGGCTTCACCCAAGGTCGATTCAGCGATGAAGAGCTTAGCCGTATTGCGATTGCAATCGAGAGTTTCCGTTCTGATCATGAGATGACTCAGTACCAAGTCAACGACATGGTCCACGCCCCTGGAGGCACTACTGCTGGAGATGAGCATGCTGCTCTTTGGGCTCGGATTTTCAACACATGCCCCGACCGTCACCGACAGAAAATCATTAACACTACTCGCAAGAAATTTCACAACTTTGTTGCACGTGGCACGTGGACGCCTGAGCAGGATGCCGAACTACGTGATCTCATCGAGGTTCACGGAACGAGGTGGTCCAGGATTGCAGGTATCATCAATCGCCATCCAGAAGATCTTCGTGACCGTTACCGCAACTACATCGTGTGTGGTGATGCCCAGCGAAAGGATTCCTGGGGCGAGGACGAAGAGGCCAGACTGACCCAGTATGTCATGGAAGCGATGGGTGCCATTGATGAGCTGCGACAAATCCAGCCCAGCCGAGAACTGCTCAAGAAGGCTTACGAAGAACTTATCGACTGGCAAAACATCAGTGAGCGGATGGAGCGAACGCGCAGTCGCCTTCAGTGTATCACCAAATGGAAGGCACTGAATATCAAGACCCACGGGAAGGACAAGCTTGTGTCCCATGAACCTGATGCTCAGATCTCCTTCCGCCTCGAAAAGGCTCGCCGCCAAATTGCCGATATGCCAGAGGAAGAAAAATATCGTCTTGTTCTTGCCATCCATGGCACATCTGTCTCGCTTGAAGCGAAGATTCCTTGGCAGAAGTTGGTCGATAAACAGTTCCGCAACAGCTGGCATCGCCTGACCCAGATGCTTCTTTGGCGACGGTTGCAGCAGACTGTTCCTGGATGGGACGAAAAGACTGTGCGTGACTGTGCCGAGGCCCTTGTGGACCATTACAACCAGACGGGAGGGCTTCCCGAAGTCGCAGACGAGAACTACAATGACTTACAAGAGATGGAGTTTGTCGGGAACGTTGCGGCCTCGACAATCCCTATTGGAACCGTCACCAACAACATTAGCGAGGAGTATGTTGCCAACTCGGATGGAGAAGAAGGAGAGGGAGAGGGTCAAGTGAAGACGGAGCTCGATGGCGTCCCCGACGAGAACATTCAGCCCGACTTGCCTGTTGAGCCGATGGAACCTGCCAATCCCGACGATGCCATTCAGCCTGATCTGCCTGTTGAACCCACCGAGCCTGTTGGGCCCACCGAACCTGTTGAATCCACCGAGCCTGTTGAACCCACCAAGCCTATAGAGCCCACCGAGCCCGTTCAACTTGCCGAGCCCGTCGAAGCAGTCGATGCTGTCGAGCCTGCGGAGCTTGTCGAACCTGTCGAGCCAGCACCCCCCAAGGCCACTCGATCAGCTAAGAGATCGGCTCCCGGAAAGGGACGTGCTCCTCGCAGGTCCGCGCCTGCTGCCAAGAGGGCATCTAGACGCGCAGCTGCCCCATCCCAGGACCCCATTGAGGATGATGGGGCTTTACCGTCCCAGTCTCTCTCCACCACAGAAAACCAGTCAGAGATCGACGAGAGAACTCCACGCAAGAAGAAGACACCAAGCAAGTTCCGATCCAGCGCTGCGGCGGACGCGGACCTCAGGAGTAACCGTTCAGATAGCCTCATGGACGACATGGAGGATTTGCCCGCCCGTGTGCCGGTCTAAGTCGCACAGCGTGGATAACGCGAAGGAGTTAGGGTGAATGATTTACCAGCCCGTTTTTGGACGGAAGACACAAAGAGTGCATGTTTACATTAGCTTATGGATGACGGCCGGGACCAGTCCCTACGTGTAATATCATTAATATGTCTTGGTTTGCATTGATTTGTTTAGGAGGAAAACTCCAGATGCAACTGTTTCGGTAATTGAAGTGTGCTTATTGCCCAAACACAAGCCCTAGAAGCTTGCTGCGGTGGTTCCGGCGTGAACCCTCATCCTTGGTAACGACTCTGAGTGAGAGGTAAGGTAATATACAGTAAAGTCTCATGGTGCTCGTTTCTCATGATATACAGACATGTGGTAGTATCAAAGCGAACCTTGATCGGCGGGTTACCTTCCGCAACGTTTGTGCTTTCAAACGATATAGCTAAACTTGTTTGTTTCCGTCGTCGGTTTCTCATCGAATCTCGGGTTCCCGCATGAAGTCCGGAATCGTCAGCCCACCATCCCCCGGCTCGAACCTTGTGGCACCCGGCTGCCTCTTCACGCTGCTGAGCCTGAGCCCCGTGCTACCGCGCGCACTCCTCCCCACAGCCTCGTCCACGAGGTTCACGACCTCATCGACGGGGTTCCCGTCGCGGCCAGGCCCCTTGGCCGAGTCGGCGTCGAAGGCGTAGATCTTGATGCCGCGGAGGTGGGTGTCCTTGCCGTTCTGGTGGTTCTCGAGGATCTGCATCTGCAGGACGTAAGACACCAGCGTGTTGCCGTCCGGGTCGCCGCCGGCGCCGGCGATGGGCACCTGCTGCCAGCCGACGGGACTCTCGAGGGAGATGGTAGCGAACTCGATGAGGTTGTTCTCACTGGTACCGGACTTGAAGATGATTTTAGTAGGGGTGTAAGACTCGTCTTCGCTATAGTCGACGAAGAAACGGATGTCGCGGATGCCGACGCGCTTGACGAAGTAGACGGTGAGCTTGTGGGGCTGGGGTCCGTCGGACCTGGGGTATCTTGCGTTAGGTTTACGTTTGGATTTCATTGACGGCTGCAGGGGAGACTCACTGCCAGTAGAGCTTAAGGTCGTCGTTGCGGAGCTCCTCGACGCCGTTGCCGGGTTTGTGGCTGCTGACGGTAAACCTTGCGAGATTTGAGATTTCCTTCAGACCGGCGGTGGCAGGATCGAGAAGCGGGATGTCCTCGTTCTCGTCGCCCTGTTCCTCCTCGACGCTCGTGTCCTCGGCCTCGTACTGTTCCTGTGAAAGGACCTCATCGTCCTCGTCCTCATCGTCGTCTTCCTCTTCCTCGTCGTCATAGGACATAGCCCGGATCTGGTCCTCGATAACCTCAGCGGCGGAGGCGGGAGGAGCACCAGGACGAGCCATTCCAAGTACGCTGAGGTCAGGCTCCGAGCCCGAGTCGTCTGAGTCGACCAACGGCATGCTAAGCCGGGGGTGGTCCGCAGGCTGAGCTGCTATCGAGGTGTTAGCGGCGCGCAACTCGTTGAGGCGACGAGACAGCTCGGTGATGCGGTCGAGGTGGTGGTGAAATTGATCGGTAATGCTCTGCAACTGGTGGCTCATGGTGACGCGGCGGTGGTCGATGGCGCGCACCATGTCTCTTAGGTTCTCCTTGTCAACCGAAGGCATGGGCCGCCATGTGCGCTCGCGAGTACGGGTGAGATCACCAGAGGGCGAGATGGGGAGTTCTTGCAGTGGCACTCGCTTGAGAGGGGAGGGAGGTGGAGGGAGGGCGAGTGTTTGTGCCGTGGAGTTGCGAAGAGTAACCATAATGAGCGAAGGCAGTGTGAATTCTGCTAGAAGGCTGGATGGATGTGGTCGGAACCAAGGAAGAGGAAGGATAGAAAAGAAGGTACAGAAGTTGCAGCGAAGTTGGAAAGAAACGTTGGTTCGAAGGGCATGTGCGTGGGTTGAGTGAGCAGGTGTATGTAAGAAAATAAGAGCCCGCAAGGGTTGAGTTGTAAGTTGGCAGAATGTAAATTCAAAGTGAGGACGGTGATGAATGGAGGCGCCGGCTGTCCTTGAACCGCATCGTCACAGGCATACATACACACATGCAGCACCCCGCCCATGCGGCACCTCGCTCACACGGCACCGTAGCACTTGGTTAAACAGCCCGACCAGCAACTTTCCTTTTGCAGAGGGACCAACGGTGATAAACAACAAGCAAAGAGTACTAGACTCGGGAACCACTCACTGCGATATAGGCGGAACGGATTCGGGGGCGGCGCGCGACGGAGCTGCTCAACGGGCTGGTCGGGCGTCCGGTGAAGAGGAGGGGGAGGGGCATCGGGCGTCACCAAGGCCGCAGAAACCGCCGCTCCGAGCCCTCCAACGGCGAGTGCGGCAGCAGTTCCAGGGGGTGATAGGGCGTTGTGCTCAGCGCTGGCTGCGGCCGCGTTCGCACTGGCATTGGCGTTTGCATTGGCCGCAACATGGCGAGCTCGCCGTGAGCCACGGGAAAAGTCCATGTTGCGGGGGACTAGCCAGAGGTGTAGGTGCAATATAGTGCGTTGCGTTGCAGTGCGTTGCAGGGCAGGACAACACAAGGCAGTACCGGGACAAATGATTGGTGGGTGAAACAACAAAAGACTGCCAGTTCAGTGCCCGCTACCCGCACTTGCACTCAAAACAGCGACTCAATTCAGCTCAGTGCCCGTCGGGGGTCGGTTATTATCATTCCATCAACTATCGACGCGTTGTAGTTAAAATCCCGTGCGGGTGGGACATCCTGGGAAACACGCGCTGTCACGTGCGCCCCAAAGTGGCCCAAGTCCCCGCCATCCCTAGAGTCCGTCACCCTGGTCAGCTTCGTCATCAACCTCATGGGCCTTTTCGTTACTGCCAACTTTTCTTATCCACGGAGTTTCCTACATTCCGCTTCAGGGATCTCACGTCTTGCGATGGAGATTGAGTTCAAACGGCTAATGAATTCTATTTTCGTCTCCTCACCTTCAGACTTGGGCAATGAAGCCATTACCCGCGACCCAGCCTCTCCTTGACCCCATCCACACCTGACCTTGTGCTTCGATGTTAGCCACGAAAACGCCATGTCTCTCTCTTCAGCGACCTCCCTAATTTTCCCCCACGTTCAAACGATTATTTTTCTTCTTCCTGTGAATACTACAGCGCTTCGCTCTGCCACGGCTTCTTCGGACAAGGCCGGCATTCGTGGTCAATGGGCCACCGCTTCTGTGGGCCAAGTGGCTGGCTGTCAATGCTTCTTTCTTGCGTAAAGTGCCGCTCAGGCTTCCCTGCCGCCACCCATGATGGAGGATGATACGATGCAGTCTAACTCAAACTTCAAAGTCGAAGGCCGATCCTTACGCAGGCTCTTGCCACACGATTCCCGAAAATTCCGTCGACAAGGCATGACATGGAACCCTGGTCCATCGGTTTCTTGGGAATCAATTCAGCTTGCCCTCTTCAGCCTCGCATCGCACTTCATCTTCCGGGTCGGCCGTGGAAGGCGGGGTCATCTTATCACAGATGGAAGTGCGACTTGGGTCTCCTGCCGTGATTGTGGCTCCTGAATCTCCATGCATTGTCTGTCGACTTCAGCTCGAGGGATCATCCCATTGCAAGCGCAAGCGCCTTGTACGACGATGCAGCCTATTCTGCAACGGCACCAGCACGTTTCAACTCTGTACAGCTACTGAGACCTGCATCGCGATGAAACACCGCTCTCCCGACTTTCGGGGAGAAGCCTCGTGGTCGGTGTTGGTCAAGACAGTTCAGACGGCTGGTAACTGGTAGAGTGGGCCGCAGCCAACCTCATCTGCAGCCATCATCCTGGTTGCTTCACCAGCGTCAACGGCCTCATGGCCAACCATGATTGGAGGCGATCTAGACTTGAACCCGCAAGCTACCGAGATCATTCAGATCGCAGAGATCAAACGTCCGCCCCTCTACGTCATTCCCCATTATCCAATCCCAAGTCATGTGGCGGCCACGTCGACATGCAGTTCTCCACAGCCATTCTTCAAGGTCCTCCCATGGACGCAATCCTCATCTTTACCTCTGAAAAAGTATCAACACTTCTTTCCGGCGGGTTTATGCTCATTTTCGCCAGGTCTCCCTCGCGACTTATCTCAGCTGGCTCCGTGTCAAAGAGCGACCCACCTAGATTCCTTCGAAAGCTTCCTCCACACCAAGAAGAAGGAAACGATGTCATCGGCCGGGATGAACTGGAAGAGCCAAGATCCAGCTGGCCGATGGACTCCTCTTCATACCAGTTTCAGAAATATATATCTAGGCATTCCAGTGCCCTTAATGAACCATCAATCAAAATAGCAGCCTCCTTACAGCCGCGTTCCCATCACAGATCTTCTCCTATCACTTGTCGGGAACCGTTTTCTCCTAGTGACTACTTGCCACTGCTCTCACCATGTCTTCTTTACAAACACCTACCCACACCCGCTCTGCACGCAGTACACCCGCGGCAAATTTCTCGGCTTTCAGTCCTCCAGTTGACAACATAACTCCCGAAGAGGCCGCCCGCCCAGGATCCTCTCCGGCTGGACCACTTGAACTGCCCCCGACTCGGGGTTCTGATTCGGATGTGCCCATTCAGCCCAGCGCCAGCCACGAGGGCCTACGGCCACGGGCAGGCTCGCGTGCCAGTGCTCAACCCGCCAGTATAGGCCACGCCCGCCGGTATTCACACGACCAAGACCTTCAGTACTCGAACTCTGTTCGGTCACAAAGACCCCGGTTCCGCGAGGACTGGGACTTTGATCACAGTGCAGAATCCCGTGATTATCCCACTCTGCGAGACTATGACCGCCACTGGCGCAACGAATACCGCCCTGACCGATTCACCCGAAGGGGTCCGCGTCCTCCTCCTGCCTACCTCAACAGCCGCAGACAGATGATGATGATGCACGATTCGGACGACGACATGTACCATGAGGACACCCGCTACATGAAGGATCCTTACGAGACCTCCCGCGTGCGTCGCGCAACGGACGAAGAGATGGGTTTCCAGTCGGATAGCCCAATTCGCCATCGGCCTTCTGACCCTGATCATGAAGGCACTGGATTTGCCGTGTCTCAACTTGATTGGAATAACCTGACTCGCAAGGAGAAGGCCCAAGTGATGCGTATCCCTCTAACGCAATGGATGAACTCGGATGTGAAGAATCATTTCGTCGCGAGTCTTGGCGAGTTGATTGGCACTACCATGTTCCTCTTCTTTGCCTTTGCAGGAACCGAGGTTGCCAACATTCAATCGAACGCTAGTGCCGAGCAGACTACCACGGGAGAGGCAACTGGCTTTGACGTTGCCGTATTGATGTACATCTCTCTCGTCTTTGGGTTCTCCCTCATGGTCAATGTTTGGATCTTCTTCCGCATCAGTGGTGGATTATTCAACCCGGCCGTAACCCTAGCCATGGCTCTGGTCAAGGGTGTCAGTGTAGCAAGAGCCATATGCCTGTTCATCTCGCAAATGTGCGGAGGCATGCTTGCTTCTGTCCTTGTCTTGTTCCTATTCCCCGAAACCTTCAATGTCAGAACAACGTTGGGAGGTGGTGCGTCATTGGTCCAAGGAGTCTTCATTGAGGCTATCTTGACGGCAGAATTGGTCTTTGCCATCTTCATGCTTGCCAAGGAGAAGCACCGCGCGACCTTTATTGCCCCAGTCGGCATTGGCATGGCCTTGTTCATCGCTGAATTGGCTGGAGTTCAGTTCACTGGAGGCTCACTGAATCCAGCACGGAGCTTCGGGCCGTGTGTTGTGACCGGAACATTCGACTCGGAACACTGGATCTATTGGGTTGGACCATTTGTCGGCTCCCTCATTGCGGTGGTGTTTTACAGATTTATCAAGACCTTAGAATACGAGGTAAGTTGCCCTGGCATGCTTCGCAGCCTTACAAACACTAACTGATCTAACAGATGGCGAACCCTGGTGCCGATGGCGACGACGCCAACGACCCGACCAAGAACCCGGAGAAGCGAGCTGAGATCCATCGCCGCAGTCCGTCCATACGCAGCTAAAAGTCAATCCTCTTTACGAAGCAAAAGTATGACGGTGATATGGATGGATGAACCTACGAAGCAGAACGATACACGAGACACAGGCTTGTAATATGAGAAAAACGGATGTAATGCAAGATTATGGGCTTATTATTGATGGAGTTATTTGATGGTGATTGGTTTTGGTCTGAGATTATAGATGTAAGAATGTGCGCGCTTGTTTCTATCGTTCAAGACTCCCTAGAAGTGGCTAGATATTAAGTGCTTGACGCAGATCATGAACTGTTACTGACGACTTACGCTTTCCTAATGTGCAACTTCTGAATCACAACATGAATGCGTCGGGCGATACACAGTGCGGCATTGAGGATTCGCTGAGCATAACCCCTGTTTCACCAACTTATTCACCTAGCCCTACCATTTCGAGGCGTTCGAGAGGCTGCGATACGATGCAGCACGAAACCTAGGAGGGTATACGCAATAACAAACCCAGCCAACCCGGCGATGGCTCCAAAGATAAAACCAACGATCGCACTCCGCGAGTAGGAACCTCCGCTCGAACTGGTGGGTGTCGCAATACTCATCGATTCTCCTGTGTCGACAAGCGCTTTCTGGGTGTCCTAAGGGGTCAGGGATATGGTAGAGGGTCGAGGGATGTTGAAACGTAGCGTCGATTTGCGAGGGGGGTTCTGGGCTTCGGGTGATCTGGAATATATACATTTGTGAGCTTGGCTTGTTCGTCATTCTGTGGAATGTTGTCGTGGTGATGGTGAGCAGCCAAGGTTCGCGAAAGCTGGGTGCTAGAGAGAACCCATGATTTAGGGACAGGGTGCATGTGAATGTTGATGGACAACGGAGCATTTATTCATCGGTTGAGGAAATGCGATGACTTTTACTAAGTCCTGATTCGTCTTGTAGAGTTGCCGAGCAGGCGTGAGAATCTGCTGGTCTACTCCCAAGTCCAACGTGAAGGAGTAACCTACGACAGTTACTAGCAATAGTCTAGAAGGCGTACTGGAAGTGATTAGGCGCTCTGGATGTCTGAAAGTCAATCTGGCTTGGGGCTCGCTTTGTTGCTCCGAATCCATGTCGCCAAGGTCGATCTCCCGTGACTTGAACGGCCAATGGTATTTATGAAAGATGGTCTCCCAACTCAGGGATCAGTTGAAACTGGCATCGTCTGGGATTGCAAATCCTGTGGCAACCAGATCTCGGGAACGACAGGGCATGCTCCACTTCTCAATTACGGAGGTTATTGGCCAAGACAGGTCCTGAGATTGCAGGTACGTACATGATCGGCGTTTTTTGGAGTAGCACAAGGCACTTACACGCGTATTAGTTCATCACGGGGATATATTTGATGGTCCACGTTTGACTCTTTACTATTAACGAGTAATATTCAGTTAGTAGTTAAATGTCTAAATAAGTTACTGAGAAGGTATGTTCAGAGGCTCATGCTTTCCAATCCACTATATACATATTTTCACCCCATCTTCTTCTTCGTCATCATCATCCCCTCGTGTCGTGGCTTAGTACACAGTCGTGATAGGGGTCTTGATATAAGGCTGCAGGCTGGTGGTGCCGTTGAGCTTCTGGTAGATGGCCTGGGCAAAGGCCTGGGCGCTGAGCTTGGCGCCCTCGGGGCTGGTGTGGGTGTGGTCGTTGGGGTACAGGGCGTTGACGGCCGAGTTGCCCAGCTTGCGGTACATGTTGGTGACGGCCTGGAAGTGGTCGACAAAGGTGACGCTGGAGCTGCCGATGGAGGCCACGGCCGTCTTCTGGTAGCCGACGAAGCGGCTGGCGGCGGGGAGGAAGGTGCCCGTCTCCCACTGGTTGTTGGGCGTCTGCGAGCTGAGGATGACGGTGGCGCCCTTGGCCGTCATGAGCTTGGCGGCCTGGATGACGTAGAAGACGAAGGTGTAGACCTTCTCGCCCGTCTTGTCCGAGATGCACACCTCGGTGCCGGTGCCGGGGCAGTCGGACCGGAGGTTGTCGTTGGACTCGGGCGAGCCGCCGTCGTTGTGGCCGAACTCGATGACGACGATGTCGCCCGACGTGACCAGGTCCGCCACGGCCTGGAACCGGCCCTCGTTCCAGTACGACCGCGCCGAGCGCCCGCCGATGGCTTTGTTGACCGCCGTCGTCGTCAGGTACGAGCCGATGTAGCTGCCCCAGCCGTCCGTGGCGCCGTCGTTGGCTCCCTTGGCCGCCATGGTGCTGTCGCCGCAGAAGTAGACGGTGGGCGCCGCCGCCGCGTGGACGGCGCCGAGCACCAGGGCCGCGAATGACTGGGTGAACTTCATGGCTGAGAGGAAGGAAGGACGAGGGGGTTATAAGAGATATGTATTATATATATACGTCAAGAAGAGGGCTTGTTGAACAGAGTCTCGACACAAGACGCGAACAGCTCGACTTATATAGTTGTATACCGCCTTCAACCAACCGTACGAGAAGACCATCGCGTATACACCCAGACCCTCAACAGCCAACGCACATAGTCCACCACATACACAGTAGCGAATGTAACCCTCACCTCAAACCGGAATAGGTAACTGTGATTTTCCGGAATGAAGGAAGTCGTCGCGAAGATGCCTCCGCTCGACCCAGTTGGGCGTCTCGTTCCGTCCCATGGCGCGGTCTAGGTTTCGAACAGGGATTTTCCACCAGTCAAGAAAACCAATTACAGCAACAAGGGGCCGGTCCCCATCAGCTTCATGCCCGCGGATTTACACCACGAATCATCCTATCCGTCCGCCGTTCCCGTAGCATTTTGCGTTGCGCCTCGGTTCCAATTGGTGCGGCGAGAGAAGACGGCAGAAAATTAAATAAAAAAGGTTTCGTTCTGTTTCTCCTTCAGGACAGCTTCCCCCCGCATTTCCGCTTTGGGAACGCGGCCATTCAGCTTCGTGCTTTTGACTATGTACGGATGCACTTTCGGATAGGTGCGCTTGCGACTCGGGGTCGTATTCGAATCGAAATACCTTAGCCCGCCGTTTTAATGGTTGCGACCTGTCGTGTTCCCTCTCTAAGCGGGAGACAGAGTTTACCGTCGTACGTCGGAGTGACGGACACGAAAGTGGACCGCCATCTGGTCTAGCCTGCAAATCGACTCACCGACTAAGCAAAACAAAAAAGGCCATGATGCGTGCAAAAGACGTGCTCGGTGTCTTCGGTCAAGAGAGATGCGAACCCGAACCCGGCGGGAGGCGACTTGGCGAGCTGATCGTTTTTTGCCGTGTTATCCGATCTAGATCTTGGCTCTGGAGTTGCAACCCTCCACGTCGTAACCAGCAACTTGGCTGTCGATCCCTGAGGTAGCAGTCGGTATCTCAATGTTGGACACGTGTTTGATATTCCAAATGCAGGAGGCTGTAAGTGGTGGTCGTGGAGGTGGTAGTCACAACCCCAAGGTAGGATCTGGCATGCCCCAGCTAGCTGTTGATATGCCAGAGGCTGACATGCTCGGCAGTAAACATAAGAGTCTTTAAGCCCGAGACGCATGATCGCCCTGGCTTCTACCCCAGAGTCTTGACAACACGAGAGGAATCCTGAAATAGCCTCGCTGGCCAACTCGGCAGTAACCCTTGCAGGTTGTTTCTCCGGACTGGAATCTCCGCGTGACGACTAAAGGAACCGGCGGTGACGCTTTGGAGCATCAACATGTCCCAGCATCCGGCTCGTATACTTCCATTCGTCAAGCCCACCCTAACTTCAACGTGACTAACAATAGTTCCATTGTACACATGACCCGACAACGCCCAGAACGAGTCCCGGCGTCACGCTGGTGAGCAACTCTATCTCGATCAGCTAGTCAGCCAGAACCATCAACGTAAAACGCAGCTATCCGGCGCCATCGGAGGGATTTGCCCAGATGAGAATCCTGCCGCCGTCCTTGAGCCGCAAATTCGTGGCCAGTTCCATTCCGGCATCGCGGTTGGCAAGGCTTGTTTCAGCATCCCCTGGTGCCGGTCCTGGCCATCTCGATCCTTGTCCCAACCGTTCGGTTCGCAGTGTAAACAGCTCACCATCAAGTCTCAACTGAACTGAACCCACGGCCAATAAATAAGTACCTTCTTTGCCATGCCGGGCTCAGTTTCACGCAGCTACAAGTTTTGCTAGTAAAGCAGAGATGGTGAAATATTAACACTGCAAGGATGCGCTCTACCCAAGAACTTAAGACACCACACAACGGGACACCGTGGTCCACCAGCGTCATTTCTGTTATCGTTGAAGGCTTGGAAAGTCTTCATGGCTTTCTGTATTAATGTAGCAGCAGTATCTTCATTTTCCCAAACGGCGTCCAAGGACGTCCAAAGGTGTAGGGTAGATCAAATACCTTGCCCCGTATCCAAATAAGTTCAACTGACCAATCTACTATGAGGAATACGGCCTCATCATCCTCATGCTGGATACCACATATGCGAAGTAACTAGTGACGTATCTGTTTATATTCAGGATGAATACAGCGGTTTGTGTTTATTCCTCGTGATGCGAGCGTCATGAGGTATCCCAGAATTGGACCTGAGTGTTTTCGGCGTCGAGTCCCGACCATTTTCCCTATTTACGGTGATAAATCTTGATCATATATCAGTCTCCTCTCCGTTATTGGCTGTTATCATTGCCAAAGACTTTATAATGCACCTTCGATGATGAGTTGCGTAGTTCTACGGATACATCTTACTTCGAAAGGACGTCTCCCACCGCAAGCTTACAGCTATGCAACCACGAGACACCAGATGCGATCTTTAAGGCAGGAAACTTGGATTTCTTCGTTAGGACCATATCTGAGTACAAGATTCAAACTGGTCTAGTTTGAATTCAACAGCTAGGAACGGCAGAGACTGTTCTGCTTACACTACAGCAGTGGTAGTGAGTTGCGTTGCATCCTCGGCCCTCGTGACGGTTCTTTTTCCAATTGTTTCAATACCTTGTTAAGTGACTGTCATATTGATTTCAAACCCAGCATATGCAATCCGCTTCAATATCTTGATCCTCTGAGTTGATTACATTCACATAACTTCCAGTCTCCCGAATCTGATTACCGGTCCGGCACGCTGCGCCTTGAGTTTCACCATACGCCAATTGCATTCACTTAATTGGTAAAGACTCTACTATATAACCTCTATTGCTAATTTTCCTCGTACGGATTAATCCATTTACCTGTGTTACACCATGGAAATATCACCCTCACTTGGCTCATTGAAGCCCAGAAGTAGTGTGGAGCATGGGGTCTGAGACTCTCGCAACAGAGAAGACTAGCCATTCACCTATGAACTACCTCTCGCATTGACGGACATGGTAGCCAGGGCAGAATGACACTTACGAAGCTCAGGGTCAAGCCCAAGTACACCAAGCTATACAATCACACGGTATCCTTGCCAAATGTCAAGATTAGAGGCTCAGACATTGTCCTTTCAGATTCAGTGTATGAATGCCCTGAACAGATGGCAACCTAGAAGCCGTGGCTGGGGACAATGACCCCGCGCGTCTCATTTGCATTACTTTCATCAAGTTTCCTCAATTTCTAATGATACTTGTCAGTGGTATTGCCCCGCAGCCTTCTGCCAGCTAGATATCGTGCGAGCAAGTCTGGACGTGCTACTGACAAAATCGGAAGAGCCGATGGCTATGTCCGCGAAACTTTAAAACACCGAGTTGAAGTCACTTCTCGCCGGGTGCGCATTTAAGTTACAACAGTCGAAAGCGGGTTTAGTTTGAGCTATGATATATCCCGCCCTCAGAAATACAATAGATGTAGCAGAGTTGTCAGCTATAAATACCAACTCGACTCCTGGGCGCATACTAAAGATGGCACGGGTAAGTCTAGGAGGGCGGAACGGATATTTTTGCCCATGGCGGACACTTGGCTTCTCCCTGTTGAGATTATTGGGGCTTTCGTGCCAGCTCATCGTTCGTCATCATTCCCATCTCCTTCGACGCCGATCAAGAGGAGTTGTCTTCGTGGCCGACATCATGCTTAGACAGATTGGTGCCCTCCATAGAACCATCTTTCAGTTTAGAGAGCCACAGCCTTGCTCGTTCCTCCTCCACCCAACTGCCGGCCTTGTTTTTTGGCTCTTCCTTTCAGGCTCTCAAGGCGAGGGCGACTTGACTCCGACCGATGACGGATGCTGCCTCAGCTCACGGTCAGGTTCGTTGTCCTACACTTTGGTGTGGGAATGAAGTTGTCGCGCTTGGTACGAACACCCCTATTACAGGCATGCATCTGACGTATTGACGAGGCTAAGGATCAGTCGATTCTCGTGCAGTCAATAAGCGAGTACGAAAAAGCCAGCATCTCCCTTTGGGAATGATCTAATGGGATGCCAATTGTCGAGATGGTGACGAGATGGTCAAGAAGACAGATTCGGATCTAGTTCCACACCCACGAGGCGTGCATACAACCTGCATGGACTCGGGCATGCATAACGCCATCAGAACAAAGGGCACGTGGTAAATGCCGAGTGTCTGCGTGTAAGAGACTAATGGTTGCGTCAATGCGGCATGGAAACGGCAGCAGCCGCTGAAAAGTACCAGTGTTGGTGAGCATTTGGTCCATCGTGTCATGCAGGTTATGGCAGTGAAGGTTACCTCTATTAGCAGGGTCAACGGTAAGTCTCGCATCAAATGAGTGGTCATCGTTCAGCAGCGGAAAGAGTTGAAATGTAAAAATCTAAGTCTATTATTAGTGTTTGGGTAAGGTTTGATGAGTCGTCAAAACGCAGGCACTTGTGTTAGTGAAGGGACAAGCTGGAATGTGCAAGTCAAGTCAGCTCTAGCCCATGCACCAACGCGCGTTTTGTATTTATCCACCCGGATATCTAGTATTATACTCCAGTTCCTGTATTATTCGTGTACTTGACTTGGTCAGTTTATGTCTTGTTTGTAAGCACACATACCCTAGACCGTCTACCGACTGGGATCCAAACCCGAAGCGTCGTCCCGAACCGCTGCAGGATACAAAACTATATGATAAGGCTGCAGCATGCATGCAAGTACAGCTAGGTTCGAACCGCCAGCCAACTGCGCAACTGACCGCAGTGATGTCAAGAGTGCGTGCAGATGGTGGTGATGTGGATCTGCGCACTGCCAATGTGACTTCAACGTGGTGGCCTGAGATGAACCAAGAGGCAGATCATGTGAGGAGATCAATGCGACAGCCCCATGTCAGCACTGTATTGGATGCTGAATAAAATAATACCACGCGACGTACTTTCCGAGAAACAAAGCAAAAAAGAAAAAGCGAAAAAAGAAGAAGAAAAAAAGAAACAGCAATCTATGCTCTGTATCTCTGCTAGGTATAGCGTCTAGGATCAATCGGGTCGGGGTTCTTTGGGGGGAAGGGAGATGGGCGTGCGCGGGACTCGGGCTGCGGAACCCGACTAATAAGGCGTTTTGTTTTAGCCCTATGGTAGGCAAACTGACTGCCTGTAGCAGATGGCGCGTGCCTCTTTGTTTCCTGTATTTGTGCTGGGCCGTGGTGTTTCTCGTTGGCGTGTCCTACGAGTCTAGGACGGAACAGGAGGCAACCTGCCACAATGCAAGCACTGGAAATTTACATAGTAACAGACATAATACTACGTAGGTACTGAGTGGTTGCGCGGGAAGTGAAAGGGAACGAACGGGCCAGGGTCCCTCCGCCCAAGAAATCGCAAATTAAGATTGATGTCATCCGCCCACACGCCCCCTTTCGCCCCTGTTGTCGGCTTTCTCATTGGGCGCATATCTTGGACGAATGGTGATGGGCAGTGCCGAGCCGTCTTGGGCAAATGTCCGGGTGGACAGCTTAGGGAGATTGGTAAAGAAGTCATAGGAGGGGGATGATGATGATGATGATGACAGGTGACGAAGCGAATAACGAGTAAACGGCGGCATGGATATCTATCTATCTAGGTATCTATCTAGGTTGGGCAGATGACGGGGACGGCCGTGACCGCGCCGGGCTCGCCCTGGAGAAGGCAACGAAACGAAACACGGGGGGGGGGGGGGGGGGGGGGNGGGGGGGATATTTCATGGATCTCTCTCTCTCTCTCTCTCCCTTCCTCCTCCTCCTCTTTTCGGTGCATTTTCATTGCGACCAACACCAAGCCCGTCCCTCGTCATCTTCGAGGGATAATAAGCGAGTGAGTGGTGAAAGCCGGGGTGTGTGTTGTTGGCTGGACACTCCCCCATTTCGACGCCACACGCCCACGGGGCCAATGAGACAATGTCTCTCCATTGCTGCTTGCTGTTAATGAGCACCAAACTTCCCGGAGAGTGGTCTCTGACGCATGGAGTAATAGAGTGCGCATTGCCCACCGTGGGCGCGCTGTTGCGAGATGCGCGGGAGGGGAGGCAGATCCATAATCCATGCGGCCCCCTGCCTATCTGGCCCTTTTTGTCTATACGAAAGAGAGAATCCAGGGGTTTTCTCTCTCTTTCTTCGTCTCAGTAGTGCCATAGAGGAGCAATCTATCGATCGAGTCTTGAGGCTCTCATCACTTGCCCGCAGCCGAGTCACTGTCGCAGCCTCGAAAAATGACACGCGGTGAGACAGCATGACCTTTCATCAGAAACCTCCCCCCCGAGAGTTCATCTCTGGTCGGCTGGTTGGCTGGCTGTCTCAGACAGACGAGACCTTCCCTCTCCCCTTTTATGCCTTTCCCATTAGTCGTCTGCAGCCGCATCCGTAAATTACTGGGGGAGATTTCGACGCATTATTGACAGCTCTTCTAGCAGCAAATCCCACAGAACGGCACGCGCCCGCCCGCCGCACCCCTACAGCGCCCCATTGCTCACGCCCCCTCCCCCAGCAGCAAGCAGGGGAGGGTTCCACAGGCGCGCCCAAAGGGAGAGAGAGAGAGGCCCGCTAGTGGGTAGTTCCAGCGCCTGGTCTCGGGGTCGTGGTACCTGACCTCTCCATCTCCATCCGCTAGACCTGCTGCAGATAGGGTACCTTGGGTACCTGACCTTTTAACGCTTCAAGGGACCTGGGGGGTGGGGGACGGACCTGGGCGCTCTTTGGCTCAGGTCGGGTAACAAGTTTAAGTTGGAGTTGACCAGCGCCGAAACCTCGAGAACCAATCTTTCGCCCTCCTCCTTCTTCCTCTGCCTTTGTCTTCGTTCGCCATCTCGTCTCACCTCGACAACGCAAAAGACAGAAAGACATCCATTTCTATCCTCCAGCCTCTCCCTGTTTCTTCTCTCTCTCTCGATCTGTGTGCGCAACTTCCAACTTCTCACCTCCCAGCAGCAGCACACGCCGCCCACCGCCTACCGACCGCCATGGACCGAACCGACGAAGAGCTCGACCGCGACTGGCAGCCCAGCGGCCGTCGTCCCCAATCGTTCGTTACCTCGCCCCGTCCTCTTTTTTCTTCGAATAGCTCCCCCCTCCAATGCCCGCTCCTTCTCCCTCCAAAAAACTGACTCGATATTCCTCCTCGGTAGCACCATCGCCCGCTCCTTCTCCCAGGAGCTTATGGACATCTTCCGCATCGAGAACTCCCTCACCGACCTCGACCAGCAAGTCTCCGAGAAGTAAGCATGCTTCCTAGGGCGCCCGCTCCCCCCCTTTTTGGTTCTACCTGTTTTTCCCCCCACAGACGCCAAGTTCCTGACCTTTCGTACCTCGTCCACTAGGAAGCGCAACGTCAACAGAAACACGCAGGAACTCGCCTCTCTCGAGAAGCGCCTGCGCGAGATGGAAGAGCGCCTCAAGCGTCCCAACCAGCCCCAATCCCGGACCCCGCTGCCACAGGCGGCGGCTGCTCAACAGGAGGACCAGCCGCAGTTCCAGTCCCTCGACGCCGCGGCCAAGGACGACCAGAAGGCCCGCTCGCGCCCTGGAACCGCCCGCGCCACCCACCACGCCCCCTCCGCCGGCAACATGCCCCCGACCCCGGGCGCCAGTGAAGGTGAATACTACATCGTCACCCACGCTGACTTGATTGACGGCCCCCGCTGACTTGGTTCTCTCTTGGCTAAAACTTGAAGACGGAGACGCCGAGCAATAAATGTCTGGCGCCCGAGCCTCCAACACTTGACTAGGGCACGCGAGCACCAATATTCTGTTGTTATTATTACTATTATTATCCGACTATGCATGCACTTGGCCAGCCCGTCCAGACCCCGCGAGGACTCGCACCACCGCCAGAGGATAGACCCTAGGGAACCTCGAAGTGTCTCTCTCCTTCGCCCCTCCGGCCCTATCACTGGTTTGCCGTCAACGGCCACTTCGTTCTTGGAATACGACTCTGCAGACTCGACACGGAAGCCCAGCTAAACCTTTAGCTGGGCCATTCTGTTCCTTCGTTTATATCTTTTATCTAATCCTTGTTTCTGGGGCATGGAAAGCGGCAGCGGATGGGGCCAACGAACGCCCCCTGGTCTCCTCCCAATACCCCTTACTCTCGTTGGACGACCTTATCCAGCCCTCGGCGTTATAGAGGCAGCATTTGCAATTTTTTCTCCCTCTTCGTTCATCTGATGACGGCCTGGTTTAACATTATTCTTCTAATACCGCCGGGCATTCTTTCGTTGCTGCCCTTTCTATCTACGCACAAAGGCCTTTTTTATCTTGGGAGATGACAATCGCATGGGGAGACCGGGGAGGCATGTTTTCTTGTTTTTGAATGGGAAGGAGTGTGATCTGGATGGATGACGGATGTCGAGGGAGACGGACGCATCGTGAGGGCAGATCAGTGGCATGGGATGACTGAAGGCGGAGGACTGAAATGAGTATGACGGAAGCAAGGAGGCGAGGACTGTATATACATACCATTTAAAGTATGGTGGTAAATGCATCCAAGACTCCTTTAACCGCGTGAACATACCTTGGTGAGAACTATGCTTCACATGTCCTGGTATGGCTCGGAAGAGACAATGCGGCAGCAAACAAAGATGTGAACCCCTTTTACCCTTGGCTAACTAGCTAGCACTGGCGATCGATGGCCCTGATTAACATGACAGTCTTCTTCCCCTACAGCGTTTCAAATATTATTCGACTGTCTCACATTCCTTCCAAAAAAAATCACCGTCTTGGTTTCAACGTCATTCCACCAGCCTAGTCATCGTCGAGATCCTTGTTGGCAAACCCAACACGATGATTCTCGAGGTCGAACACGACGATAAGGGCCTTGAGCATGATATCACCAAAGATTGTAACGTCGAGATCTTCGGCGCTCTGCATGCCACCCCAACAGTACTCCGGATCTCCCTCGACGGGGCCGTAGTTGAGATACGGGCCCGGGATAGTCAGCACGTGCTCGTTGTCGCCGGGAAGCTTGAACATGAGGTCTGGCAGGCCTTCGGCTAGGTTGCACGGGAAGGTGAAGGCATCGGCGAGGCGAGGGTCGATTCGCATCCCCGGGACCTCGAACCAGTACATGCCTGCGAGCGACGCGGGCAGGAACAACAGGGTGGTGCCCGTATCGATGGTGGCCTCGAACGAGTGTGACCACCAGACTCGGTGGGAGCCGTCCCAAGCCGTTAGGTTGAAGGTGACATCCCAGTGGGGGCTGTCCGGATTGGTGTCTAGCCAGGTAATGTTGTCGTTGGCGCGAGAGGTGTCGAAGTGGCCGAAGTCAAAGGTGCCCGTGGCGTTGCGGCGGAGGTCAACGGAGAAGATCGGGGCGTCGAGGAGCGGACGGAGCTTGTCGAGGAGAGACGGCGTCGGAGGCTCGATGTTGCTGGAAAGACTCTTGGCGAAGCCCATAATGCCTGACAGCTCCGTCTCGCGCTCGAATCGTGGGGCGACCAACTGAGCCGACTGGACGGCCGTATCAACCAGTTCAAAGCCGCCCATGCGGACCGTGTCAAGGTAGACGATGCCGTTGGCGTGTGTTCCATCCACTGCAGCAATGCATCGTCAGTAAGGACTTGGCTGTTAACAGAACGTTGGACAAGCAGCTTACTGTACTCGACATACCACTCGGCATCCTCGACGCGGTGAGACGAGTTGGACGCCTCGGGCTTATACCGAGGTGCCCAGGGGCCCTTCACGTTGGCCATATACTCCGTATCAGAGGATTGCACCCACCTACAAAGTCAGTAACGAGACCCAATCAAAGATGCTGCAGTGATCCATCTCACATATCGGCGGAGCCTGTGTCAATGGCAATCTTCAGCGTCTGAGGTGGGTTTCCAACTTCGATATCGGCAATGTAGATGTCGTCGCTGCCCAGAGGCTGCACGTCCACTTCGCCATCTATAGGGAACCATAGTCAGCACTCTATTCCCACCATATGTATGCACGCACTCCCCCGTGCTTCAGATGCCAAGTCGAATACGCACCGTCATCAAGCAGCGAAAATGCCGACACGACGTCCTTGGGAATGCCCTTGCCCCATTTCTGTCTCGCGGCCGCCCAGTCTCGCACGAAGTCGCGCTTGGAGCCCTGGCCCTTGCTCACGGGGAGGGAGAACTTTGAGGCAGATTTGCCGCGTTGGTTGGGAGGCAAGCGAGCAAACGTGACTCCAACAAGGAGCGAGGAGAGCAGAATGAGAGGTCTCATGATTTGTTTGGTGTAGGGCTGGAGAGGGGTGAGTCAAGTTGGGAAGGAGAGGAAAAGACAGAAAGGGAGAGAGAGAGAGAGAGAGAGAGAGAGAGAGAGACAGAGAGAGACAGAGATGTGTTGGAAACTGGGAATCTCAAAAGTTTGCCAAGAGGAATTTAAGGAAAGAAGAAGAAAAAGTCTCGGTGGTGAATCACACAGAGGTGAATGGCTGTTGGCTGACGCAGCTTTTCCTGCTGGTTCAACGGAAAAGAAGAAGGAAAAGAAGGCAATAAATAGACCCGAAGCCAATGCAACACGTCCCTGCAGCTGTCACCTAAGAAAAAAAACGAGGCAGCCGTGAGTGCCAACCTGAAATGCCAGGGAAAGGACAAGGAAAGAGCAACGAAGAGGGCCTCGTCCAACTACACGGCACCTGTCAGCGCATCACCAGCCGGGGAGGAAAACAACCAGGTCAATATAAACACCAGATGCCGCAAACCACCGCGGCCCGCCGTGGCACAAAGCCCGCTTCTGCTTTGTTATTGTTGTCTCTGTCCCCCCTTTTACACAGCGCAGCACCATCGCCGACACGACACGACACGGCACGACGCAACCTGTTTTTGTCCTCCCCCCCCACAAGAAGTCCTGGGTAACAAACATGCGGCAAGCTGCCGGTGGGCGCCAGATTTGCAGCCCGCGGTCTCGGTAGCAAAGAAGAAAAAAGACCGCGGGCGACACAGGCACAAGCTAGACACTTCTTTTTTCGGTTGTCCCTGGCTGGTGTGTACCCCGGGGTGGGCCGCTGTGTAGCTCGACGCTGGGGGAACACGCGATGAGGAGACCATGTGAGGCGGCCGGATCCAGGGGTGAAGAGGCATCGTGGGAGGCGAGCTTGGTGGAGACACGGACGGCTGGAACGGGAGACGGCGACGGCAACGGGCCGGAGGGCATTTGCTGAGAGACGAAGCGACTCAGCAGCCACTCGCGCCGAGACGAGATCTAAACTGCGCTTCCGTGTTTCCATGACTCCAAGACCCCTTCCGGCCCGTTGACGATGAGACAGACACCCTTCGCGCCATTACCCTTGGGCAGTTGGACTACACAAACCGCTACATTGACGAGTACGAGACCGATCGCGTGCCTGTCCCTGAAGCCTCGCCTCGCCTCACCTCGCCTCGCCTCGCATCCCCGTAGATTGATTGTGCTCGCACAGCGTACAGCCTCAAGGGGAAGTATGTCATCATTTCAGTTCGTCCTTGTCTAGCACATCGACGCATGGTCTATCCTATGCTCGACTCGGTATCAATATCAAACACATGGCTCGTGACCTTTTCTCTCAACAAACCGTTAAAGAAAATTTACAATCGACGCCCTCTACAGCTCATCGTGGGGTGCTTGCTTCTCGCCGCTCTCCTTCTCGCCAGCCTTCTCGTCAGCCTTCTCGCCCTCCTCCGTGTTCTTCTGGTTTTCCTGAAGCTGCCTAATCAGCTGCTCAATCTCCTCCTCCGAAGGGCCCTCGCCGTCCTTGCCCTGGAACTGCTTCATAAAGTCCTCAGCGTTGAACTCGACCTTCTCCTCTGAACCATCCCCTTTCGATGCCTTGCTCTTGTTCTTCTTCTTCTTTTCCGCCGCCGCGGCCTTCTTGGCCTTCTTTGCCTCGTTCTCCACCTTCCTGGCGCCCTTGACCGCCACGGCGACGCCTGCCTGCTCCAACTTCGCCGTCTTGGACTCAAGGTCTTTGACCAGGAGCACGGGATTATCGGTGATGGCCAGGGCAGCCTGCTTGGGCTCCAACTTCTTCAGCCACTTCAGAGTAGACTCGTAGAGCTCTGTAATCTCATCCAGGTCCTCAAGCTTGTACAACGGGGGGACATGTCCCTTCTCCCTAATCACATCCTCCATCTTGCGAGCTGTTGCCTCTGCGCTGTCTTCGTCCTCTAGACCATCAAAATCGCCGGTCGGCTTCTCAGACGGGGTTTCGGTGGTACTGGAGGATGGGGACTCAGAGGCGGACTTGTGCCATGCTTCATGCTCCTCAATCTGAGCCTTGATTTTGACAACAAATTCGTCGGTCTGAGTAAGAACCTTCTTCAACTTTTCCAGTAGAGCAGGTCGCTTCTCGGCCTCAGTGATTCGCTTTTGAATGGGGTTGACGATGCTTTGAAGGGACTTGAGCTTCGTCTTGAGCTCGTCCTTGCTTGCCTCAGCTCCGTCATCGTAGAGCCAGTCTCCAATCAGGCTTGCTTGATCAGCCAACTTGACTCGCTCCTTCTCGGTAGATGCCTCAATGAAGGCCTCCCCTTCAAGAAGGTCTCTAACCTTGTACGTGAAAGCCTCAAGTTGGTTCAGGGCCTCCTCCCTCTGAAGGCGGGCCTTGTCTGAAGCGGCAAACGCCTTTAGACGATCCTTGATCTTTGTAAGCTCCGCCTTTGAGAGTTCAGGAATGCCGATATTCTCGACTGTCACATCGACTGGGATGAAGACAACCTCCTTCTTCTTGGCATCAGCCTTTGCGTCTTGAGCACTGTCGGAAGAAGCAGAATCAGTCGCAGAGGTGGTCGATGACTCAGTAGACTCGTCCGAAGCGGAGCTCTTGGCAGCATCTTCCTTCATGACCTCCTCAGAGCCTTCCGTTTCTTCATCACCGAGAGGCTTCTGCTCTTTTTGATCCTTCTTTCCGAACCCGAAGAGGTTCTTGACTCCGTCGACAAAGCCCTCCTCGGCAGCATCGGCCATACATTCAACAATAGCCTTGACAACCTGAAACTCGCCATTGTCGCGGCTCAGCTCCATGGCGATCTTGAACTTGATGTCCGACTCCACGCATGAAGGGTACTTCTCCTTGATGGCCGCCACCGTCGCAGTTAGGTTCTTAGTGCTGAAGGTCTTGGAATCCTTCTCCTCGGTGCCGATCTGCTGGTAGATGGTGGCGGTGAAGTCCTCCTTGTCGTCGAACGTAACAACCTTCGAGCCGCCTTGGGGAGAGATAGCACTCCACAAACGCTGACGTACAGGCTCGTCGCTGCCATCCGTACGCTTCAGTCCAGTAGGATACGAGGCGCCTTCTGAGATCCGGATCTCCTTGACTCGGAAACTAGGGCTAAGCTCGGCAGCGCGGAAGCCTGCACCGAAAACGGCAGCTTCATCCGAGTTGACGTTGGATCGGAGCTTATCGGCGGATCCAGCAATCTTTTCCAGAGCCTTTTGAACAAAGGGAGTTCGCGAAGCGCCACCGTGGAGAATGATGGAGTCGAGGTCACCAATATCGAGGCCAGCCATCTTGAGGGCGTCGTTGATAACGACAGCGATCCGCTCGGCATGTGCCGCAGCCATCTCTTCGAAGTCGGCGCGGCTGATCTTGTACTTGAAGTCGACATCCTCATAGAGACTCTCAAAGCTGGCTTGAGTATTCTGGTTGGCACTCAGGACATGGCGAGCCTTTGCGACCTGGTTGGACAGTTTGGCAACGGCGCGGCCATGGGCCTTGACGTCCTCAGCAGTAGCAGAGATTTTCTGAGCGCCCTTGGATTCGATGAACTGGGCGACCATGTCGTCGAGAATGAGGTCGTTCAGAGCGTCTCCACCGAGGGTTCGATCCCAGCCAGCACCCAAGACCTGAACCTCCTGGACCGTCTTGTTGAACTTGCCAATGTCCTTAACAGTTTGGCTCTGGAACTTCATGACAGTGGCCTTGGTAGAGCCAGCACCCATGTCAAAGACTAGATGGTACTCAGGCTTGGCTCCCTCGCTGGCGCTGGGGAACTGTCGGCTGGTGGCGTAGTTCAATCCGACGGCAAGACCGTCGCTAATAAGGCTGAGAACCTTAAGGCCGGCAAGGTCGGCGGCGGTCTGGATCGCGCGCTTCTCCTCAATTGTGTAAAAGGGAGGGACCGTGATGACAATGGAGCGGACCGAGGAGCCATCGTTGGCGGCGGTCTCGGCGTTCTTCTGAATGCTCTGAAGCTCCATGGCGAGGAGTTCCTCGACCATCCACGCCTCCTCCTCGGCGGTAAACGCCTTGCTCTTGAACGTTGCGGTATTGCGGGTTCCGTGGGCCTGCAATTGCAGGGCGGGATTCCGGGCGGCGTACTCCTGGACCACGGATTCGTCGACGGGGAGGCCCAGGATGGCCTTCAGGTTCGGGTAGACGTCGCCGGGGAAGCGGGCGCGGAGAGCCATGGCATCGGCGCCATAGGCTCGCTCGGGGAACTCTCCAGGCTGGGGGCCATTTCGGGAGGGCTTGAAGACGACGGCTGACGTCTCTTTTCGTCGGGAGTCCTTGGTCAGAACGATGTCGAGAGGGATGCCGGGCTTGACGAGGGCGGCCTTGATGTACTCGGTGCCCAGGTCAACGCCCAGGACGGCAGCGACGGCAAAGACATTGGTCGACAGGAAGAAGACGGCTCCGAGGAGCGTCATCAACGGCGACACTCGAAAGTTGGCCATGGTGGTGGTGCGTGGTGGGGGTGCGCTCGCTTGGGCGTGCAGTACGGGAAAGGACACCGCCGCCTCAAAGCAATGACGGCCAGAACAGACAGAGACAATTAGCCCGTCTGAGGAATAGAGAAACAAATTTCAGGGAAGAATGTCCCAAGGTCCGGGGGAAGTGAGACCAGGAGAGGGACGGCAACTTGAAGTAGAAAAGAGAGAGAGAGGTTGAGGTGGCCTCAATTTCTCCAATGGGGGGGATCTGTCCGTTGCAAGAAGCCACGAAGCTGTTTAAGCTCGCCTGTGTTTCCAGCCACTCACCAAGAGGACAACTGGTGCATAGCGGCTTTCAGCGCTGTGACGTTCCTCTGCTGCAAGGCTGATGGGGGCGATAAGACACGGTGGGCTCGCCTATTGGCGCGATAACAGTGATAGTGGGGCGCCGGGTTTCGGCCTCGCCTTGGCATTAGCTATGCCCTGGCTTCCTGGACCAATCAATAGTCGGTGTCGAAAGGATCCGGCGTTGCGACAATCAGCAATGTTCATGACATTTGGTCATGAGAACACTGCAGTGATTTGATGCGTTGGAAGATGGGCTCTTTGAATGGACAGGTTGGGGGCCGTGCACTGGTTTGCATTGCATGCCCAGTCAGAAGGCCAAGTTGCAGCTGATGTTATGCCACCAATACCGTCTTGTTTCACACCCGGTGATACCTGATAGGCGACAGAGGGCGTGAGGTAATCAATCTTTTCTTGCCCTTTTTTCCATAGTACAAGTACAGCTTCCCTGGCTTCAAAGAAAGGTAGGCCATATCTCTTACATGGTCTGTTCAGGGTAAGCTTTTTAAGAATTAGGCATATAAGTGAGAGAGGGACCTAGATGAGTTACAAGACAAGGCTGAAAGCTTGAGATTGACGCGAACCATCTTACTGGGAAAGCTTATTGTGTGTAAGCTATTGGAATATCTGGTACTAGATACGGTATCTTACTACGTTACTTACTGCAGTCTTGACTGTATTGCCTTGATCCATGCAATAATACCGAGTTGGGCTTTAAATCTTGAAACAAACACAATTTCACGAAAGACTCAAGTCCTTGTAATGAGAGCCGCCATTCCATAGCTGCTGCGGAAAGAGCTCACTATACTAGTGATTTGCAGCACCTTCTGCAATGATGGCAATAATGCCAGTGAACGAGTGATCGAAACGCTGTTCCTATTCACCTCGACATGAGGTCGCAACCGGCAGCTACGAGTTCTATATATATCGCCGTCTAAAATATTAGATCAACGACAAGTGACATGACGGAAGATAACAAGATAAGGAACAATCACCAACAGCACAAAATGCCTGCTCCTCCCTCCGGAACTGAGCTATCTATTCTCGACCAGGCAAGTAGCCGCCGCTACACCCGCTTGCTCTATTGCTACTCCCTCCCCGAATCAATCAGCTACGAGAACACGGAATTCCTCGTGGAACGCTTCAGCTACGCAACAGGCCAAATATTGGCCAAGTGGCCATTCTTAACATGCAGGATCCGCCTCTGCGACCCCAGGCATTCTGCCGGCCGCGTCAAACTGTTCAACCTGCAGAGCCAACGCAGTTGCGCCTATAACGAACACAACCAGTTCTGCACCGATGGTGTCTTGAGCGTCAAAAGAATCAGTGATTGGCATCCCAAAGTCCCCAATTACCGAGATCTCGCGAAACAGGGCATGTCCCCGGATACGATCCGTTCAAGCGACTATTGTCGGCCCTTGCCCAATCTAAAAGACGACTACGCTGTCGTGTATCACATCAGCCTCAACTTCATCCGAGGGGGGCTTGTGCTCTGTGTGTGCTATATGAATAGCGTTCTGGACAACGCTGCTAATTCCTTCATTTTTGAACAATTTGCTCGGGGCTTGACTCGTCCCAGGTCGCGGAATCCGGGTCAAGACGCATCAGGTAAGAGAACCCATCAGATATCCAACATTTGGATCAGTGCTAACCAGTCAAGTACGCACCACTCGGGACCATATCAGATACATCAACAGACTCGGCGCCAGGGGCTCCTGCCTCATCGATCAATTCTTGTCTAAGCGTTGCCCAGAATTTGACCCCCCGAGACCTGTTCTACTTGCACACCCTCTACCTACCGATGGAATACATGCATCATACTCCCCATCAGACTCTGTGGTGGGCAAGGTCTTCAAATTTCCAGTGTCGGGCCTGAAGAAACTGCGCCGTGAGATTGCTCAAGTCACAGGTGAACCCGCCATAGGATCCCAACACCCAGGAATGATCCTCAAGGCATGGCTATGGGTATTGATGTTACAAGCTCGGTTCCCACGTGGCATTCTAGATACGCAAAAGTCTTCGCTCGCCTTTACGGTCGACGTTAGGGGGGGACTTGACATCGCCTTGAACGAGCACGTCCGAAACGCTACTCTCTATGGCTATGCAACCCTACCCTACCTTGGGCCTCTCCGGTTGGGGACGCCCTTTGACCGCTGTTTCACAATTGCGGACGCTTTCAGATCGCTCCGCAGTGCCGCCCAAAGCCTCAATCTACACGGGATTACCACACGCCTTGGATATCTGGAATACATTTCCAACAACCCAGGTAGCCTGAAGTATAACCTCAACTGCTCCAGCGGGAGCGACGTTATCATTGACTCGTTTGACTGGAGTGGCGGCAACCCAGACCTTGGGGTGTTCCAGTTGAGCAAGTTCAGTGCCGAGGGCCTCACCGAGTCCTCGATAGACCTGGGGCAAGCGCGGTTCGTGCGTGAGATACCCGGGCATCCCAGCCCTGGGCGGTGTGCGATCCTGCCTTGGCCGGCGAACAAAAAGGGCGAAATGGACCCGCCGTATGAGGTATATGTTCAGCTGGAGAGAAATTCGATGGAGCTTTTGACGGCAAAAGTTGAAGGATACTTGGGTAGATCCTGTCAAGAGATATGATTGAACCAATGGACGACACGGCCGGAAGGAGTTAGTCCGGGGTTGATTACTCGATTCATGTCATGGTAGGAGTAGGTTGGGCCATAATGGTAGCACCGATTGATAGAAAGACCCCGACTTAAACCTGCCAGCATCCACAATAGCGTGCTGGGTCATCATCGGTTCTCGAGCTTTGCACCTGACTAACTAATCAGCATGCCGGACATGTCCCAAGCACACATCCAGTGGAGATTTGATACCAACAGTTCGGTGCTGGTAGTCTTCTCCCAGTGCCCATAATTCTTCCAGAGGAAGCCAAGCCCCCTCTCAACCATTCTCCAGTCTTTCCTTAATCACCAGTATCAACCTCAAGGTCAAGCTGCACACCGTTGCTGACTCCATAGTCCTCTAGGCTCAACTGGTCCTTGAACGGTCTTTCGCCTTGTCGCTTGAGCAACAATTCGTGGGGTTTACGCCCGATACGGGCTGCAACCATTATCTTGAATTCCTTGACCCGATCAGATGCAAAACAGGGGATCGCAGCCTTGGTGCCGAGCCGGTCGTTGATGTTAACGATGATCATCTCCTCGCCGCCACCAGCGGGCGCAGGAGGAGGAGCGGCAGGCTTGGATTCCTTCTTCGGTTTGCTGGGTTCGGCGCCATCGCGGTCGCGGCGACGAGGAGACTGCGAACGGCGACGATAGGGTCTGTCATCACGGCGGCGATCATCGTTTCCGCGGCGGTCGTCGTTCCCACGGCGGTCATCATTGCCACGCCGCTCATCCTTCCACTTGAAACCGCCTCTGCCTCGCGGCCTCCTATCGCGGCCGCGATCATTGTTCCCGGGTCTGTCGAAGTCGCGATCCCGGCGCCGGTCAGAGTCTCGATCTCTGTTACTGTCACGGTCTCTGTTGTTGTCGCGATCTCTGTTGCTATCGCGACCAGATTCTCTGTCTCGATGGCTGTCGCGCCCGTAGTCTCTATCCCGGTTGCTATCCCTTCCGTAGCTGCGACCGCCGTCACGGTCCCGGTCAGATCTATCGCCTGGGCGGTAGGAATCACCGTCGCGGGCAGGGTTCTTGTCGCCTCGTCTGTCGCCCTCAGCCTGATCGCGCGGACCTGACGGAGGGTCGTCGGCGTCGCGGCCGGGATTTTGTGGCGGGTCTGCCATGGCGGCGTGGATGGAAAATGCGTTCGATCAGCACAATTTGGGCGTGATGATGCTGAAGAATGGGTTTTAGGATGGTTCCGGGACAGGGTGACGAAAGACAAGGCTGCAGGTAGGGTGAGACTCGAGTTGGAGGCGAAAGATGGTGACCAATGAAAGAGGCTTCCTAGCTCCCCACAATTTGGAGATCTTTGTGGGACGGACGTAGCTCTGCGACGTCACTTCGTAAATAATTACTCCGTAAATGCCCTCTTCTACTGGTACTTTAGGTCATTTACTGAGCTCTGATCACTCAATGGTATACGGAGGAAGCGAAGGTTGGAATGGCACAATGATTACTTCGCGATCTACAGAAACCAACTACCTGCTGCGTGCACGCTAACGATGCGTCTCACATCATAGCACTACGACACCATGCTTGACATGTGATCACGCGAACCAGACAGAATCAGACATGGCTTCTTGAGACAGTTGGCATCACCAATCCGACAGAACAATCTGCCGGTGGTGGGTATTATTTCACATTTGTTTTCTGTATACCTTGCCACCTCATTTGACGCCCCTCAAGTAGGACCCCCATTCTTACAAAGGTATTAAGAACTCCCCCCGACCCCTTCGCCGGACATGATTCCGAATCCCAAAATTCATCAAGCCCAAATGCAAAGCCCCAAGTCATCCATCCACCAGTATTTACCGAGTGGAGCTGTGGCTTGTAAACGCCACCATTTCATGGTATACATTCGTCATCGGGAGATGCGAAAAGATCGTAGGCTGTGAGTCCACCCACGGGATGCCGAAAAGAGCTTTACGAAAACTCTTCGGTACGGCGAGGGCGGGGAGGGCCGCCAGCACCGCGGTCGCCACGGTCACCACGGTTGCCACGGCCTCCTCGTCCCCGGCCCTCGCCACGGTAACCACCACGGCCTCGCCATTCGCCACGGCCCCGTCCACGGTGGCCGCCGCCCTCACGGTCGTTGCGAGGCTTGTTTCTCTGGACCTGGTGGAACCCATCGTTGGACTCAACGGGCGCAGTAATAGACTGGAGCACTTTGTTAGAACCTGATGATGAAACAATAGGAGGAACAAGACTGGCTTACCTCAGGAACTTGTTCGGGGTGGTCATCAGCCCAAGACTGGGTGTTAGCAGTCGCTGTGGGCGTAGTAACCTCAGCCTCGGCCTTAACATCAACCCACTCCTGAGACATGGACATCTCGTTAGTGTTATTAGCGTTGTCCCAATGGCTCTCGGCAACCGCGTTAGCAGCGTCGTCGGTGACGTTGGCATTCGAGATGCCATTGGAAGGAGCCTCGGCAGTGGGGCCGTTGGTGAGGGCAGAATCTCCGGCTTCGATCTCAGTGGCAGATGCGTTTGCGATGGTCGGGTCAGAGACGGCCTCAGTCTCGGCGGCCTGGCTCTCCTCAGGGTAGAAAGGAGTTTTGTACTCCTGCGCGAGCGACTTGACCTTGGAGTCTGCAAATCGTTAGCAGTGCTCAAAAACCGAAGGTCAAGGGAACATACAAGATGTCTGCAGCTGTTCTCCGGGAACGCTGACGATCTGGTCGTCAGATCCATCGACCAACTTCAACATAGACTGGACGGCACCCTCATCTCCAGAGTAAATGGCAAGGAGAACGCCCTCGATCGCCTGGCTCTCGTCGGACTCGGGGTCCTTCGCCTCTTCGCGACGGTAGGCGGCAAGGCGCAGGAATTGCGACAGAACAAGAAGGTTGTCCTTCAAAGCGCTCTGGGAGGCTTGCTTGGCCTCATTGATGGCATCAGCCTTGACCTTATCCAAGTTCTTCTCCCATTCAGCCTTGTCCGTGGCGGCACGTGTACGATACTGCTCGTCAATCTGTCGGTACTGCACGAGCTGCTCTTCGAATTGGGCAAGCTGAGCCTGCAGGGCTGGCTTCTTGAGAATTTGAGCCTTTTGATCAGTGTTTATGATCTTGGAAGCGACAAGCTCCTCGAGCGTCTTGTCGGGGTTCTGGCTCAAGAGCGTATCGGTTTTGGAGGCGTTCGTCTAAAGATGCTTGTTAGCGAAAGCCGGGCGTTGAGCCACAGGCCAGCATGGCCACTTACAATCTTCTTGTTCACATTGCGAATGTTCCTTTCCAGCATCGTCAGCATGCATAACTCGCAAGAGAATGCGTTAACAACGCCGGGTAGCCTACTTTTGGAGTTCCTTGATGTAGGGGCTCTCAGACGACTCGTCAGCGGCCTTGTCGGCAGCAGTGGAGGTAATACTAGGAGCGGGTGACTCCGTTCGTTCGAGACCGCGGGGGGCCTTCTTCTTCGAAGACTTGGAAGCGGGCTGAACAGCAGGTGCAGCCATTTCGTGTAGTGGTTGGGGGGTAGATCGTGAGAGTGGCGATCGAGTCAGAGTCTGTGTGCTCGGGTTGCGCAAGGGACTGAAGCACCGTCGGAGTCAACGACGGGTGCTATGCGAAGGCGAATGGAGGAGGAATGTGGGACGGAAAGTGCCACAGGATAGAGTCAAGGGAGTTCAAAGGAGAAGCGGTTGAGTGCGTGAGGGGGCAGGATGTGGAAGATGGGGGAAGGTGTTCAAGTACGGAGGCAAAAGAGGAGAGGAGTAGAGGAGTAAGAGGGCCAAGTGTTTGGAGGAGGTGGTGGAGGTAGGACGAGGTAGCCTGGTTGATGGGGTCGGATTTTTAGAGGGCTCCGGGTGCTAACCCCAAGCCCCAGGAGCCCCAAGCCCGCCTGTCAACCCCTGCATGGCTAGTTATTGACCCCCTCAGCGTTTCTAGAACCAGCAAGAAGACTACGAGGTTCCTGAGGACACGACATCTGACAATGGCCCGTTGGTTGCATTTTTGCCTTGGGCTTTGGATCGCCTTGTTTTCAATCTGCGTGTCTCATTGCTTGCCAGTCGCTTTTACAATGGACGCCACTTCCGGTTGTCATTTGTTTACCACCGCTTGCTGCACGCACTTCGCCGACAGCTGTTGCCAGTTGCAAGTTGACGGGAGTCCTCCCATACTTGTGCCCCACCAACCCGCCAGCTGCGCGCGCGCAAACAGGGTGGTCTCGTGCCTCAGCGCACGCAGCTAGCCTTGCGCTCCCGACGGATGCGCTTCCCTTGCAGCTGCCTCCCTTCTTGGCCCGGCATCGCCGTGCGCCCTCATACTACTATGGACAAACGTTTCTACCCCTGGATAATCACGTAGCCAGCCACCTCGTGACGTGTAGCCAGAGGTATGTTTGCGGACTAAATGTTACTGCAACCAACGCAGAGTCTATCCCGGGATGCGGCTGCATCTGCACCGCACCCACTCCCGCACCTGGCCAGGCTGTCTCATAGGGAGGTATACGTGTCTACTCATGCAGTTTCGTCCGTCGTCGTTTTCGCTCATCCCTTGAACTTGGCCAAGGTGTCCTACAAAGAGACGGAGTTAGAGCCAGTTGCGGAGGGAAGCGAAACTGTCATCGAGACATACCCTAGTCACCTTCTTGACACTTCGTGCCGACAACCCTCGCTCGCCAGATTTCTTGGATTGAATCGCAGCTTCTTTGACCAATCTTTTCAACATGTTAGCCTGTAGTCCTCGCAATTGAGCAGTTCGCATGTCGTACGTTTCCATGAATAGGACGTAGTCGAGGAAGATCTGTCGTGTCAACATTAGCATGGCGCGATCATGCGACGAATCGAGCGATTGGGCGGCCCTACCGTCACGTCGGCATTCTTCTTGAGGTTGTGATTGGAATGCGCCTTGATAATCTTCTTTACCGTGGCCTTGGGGTAGGCCTTTTTACCGAGCGCCATTGCGATGTTGCTATCGAATTTTGAATGGTGATGATGATGATTGTCGGCCCCGCGATGGATTGTTGACAAGGCGCGTTTCCAGCCTGATGCTCACTGACCTCACAACGACTCGCAGGGTGCGGGGATGGCCAATCGGCATGACCCGAAGGCTGCGGTACGTACCGTCGAGCCTCGCACGGGCAGGCACATCGATGCTGTGGAATGAAAGGAGGGGTGTGTTAATACAGTGACTCTTTGCCCGCACTGTCTCTTACACACGGTGACCCCACCATCGCAGACGAAGCTCAGTGGGATTGAAGCGGCGCCAGAGGCATCTTCGTGGAATAACAACACAACGGCCAAGCCAGCTCCATTCGCCCACCATGGCTTCGATATTGCAACGCCGTATGGTGAGCTGCCCTCCATCTGCCCCTTTCCCCGACTTTATCTGACGACACCCCAGCTGTCCAAGGCCGACGAAGAGGCAGCCGATGAGGTCGAAGTACGCCGAGAGGACCAGGACAAGATCAACCGATTCAGCCGGTTGCACCAGCGAGAGCTCGTCCTTGAAGAGGAGCTGACCGGGAAGACTGTAAGCATCCGTGCCTTCTCTGTCTCAGTTGTGCGCTGACGATATCGCAGAAGGAGAAGGAGGAGCTAGACGACTTGTCCACCGAGCTCGAGCTCGCCGACGAGGACGAAAAAGTCCAGTACGAAACCCCGCTTACGATGGCCACAATACCCCCCAAAAATTACACCTTGGCTAATGGAAATGTTTCCGTCATTCTAGGTACAAGATCGGCGACGCCTTCTTTCACATCCCACTGGAACAGGCCCAGGAGCTGCTTGAAGAGGCGACCGAAAAGCTTGAGGAGGAATCGACCGGGTTGGAAGAAAAGCTGGGGACGATTCGCGAAGAAATGACACAGCTCAAGGTCGAGCTGTATGCCAGATTCGGAAAGCAAATCAACCTAGAAACCTGAGTGAGCCGTCTCGACCGGCAGAAGACTTTTCCACTGCTGTTAGAAATTGTGTGCATGAAACCTCACACCGGCACTCGTGACGCCCTTTTTCGCTCCGGATTCCGCCTCCCGCCTGCAATCAGCGTTCCCCCTTCGCGTCGTATGCACAGCAACCACCATCACCACTCCCATCTGCGCCTCGTGGGCCTCACGCCTTGCAGAAGACAGACCGGGATTCCTCCATGCTCCCCGCTACTCGGCCCTCGACTCGGCGAAGGGAGGCGCATCTAATTCTTGATCGGTCAAGCGATAACGCAGCCCGCGATTCGTCATTTCGGCATGGTCGCACTCTACTAGCGTCAGCGGCCAACATCCAGCCTCCAGCTTCCAGCCTCCGACCCAGATCCGACGTACCGGCCGGGGATCGCACCGGGTAACGTCGCCCCTCACCACCCATCCTACGGCATCCCACCGTCAAGCCTGTCGGCCTGACCCAGTTTGCCCCGGCTCCGGACATCGTAGCGGCCAATCGCAGCTCCAGGCGGCCCTATCTGAGCGGGGTCTCGACGCCCTCTGCTTAATCCCGAACCCATCGCTCATCGAATATGCAATGGTCGTTGCTTTGTGGATGGTGTGGGTAAAGATCCACACTTCCATCGAGACGGCCCCCCCCAAGACAGTCATGGGGAGAGAAGAGAGAACCTTGGGTTCCTGTGACCAAAGGACAGACTCGCTGCCACTTTGTCCTTCGGCTGTTGGCTCTTTTTCTTCCCTGCTCTTCCTTTTTGGTGCCCAAGTCCGTCTGAATAATTCATATAATTTCCTCCGTGCCCTCACTCAACCCACTAGACAAAATGTCCAGAAGTGAATCCAGTGATACAATGCGGGATGCGTCCCCGTACCGTAAGTCGGATCCAAACTCAAGTACCCCATGTCTGTTGGGCTGGAAAGGTTTTTCTTCATGAGGGCTCACAAATATCTTAGGCGGTCGACGTCGGAGTAGTTCCATTTCCGACAGAATCACACACCTAGACGAGCTCGACGCTGAGGCTCGCTATGGGGAGGAGGCGGCAGATCGAGGCATTGGAGCTCTTCACAATATCCGTTCGCGAACTAGGAGTCGCACGACCGAGGTTCTCATCAATTGGGAACCCAACGACCCCGAGAACCCATACAATTGGTCAACTGTAGGAGTTTTGACCTATCTATAATCTCAGTATTCGAAGCACTGCTGACGACCTCTCTGCCAGCCCAGGAAGATTGCCGTTCTCGCCTACACCTCGCTTCTCGTTGTCAACTCCACCATGGGCTCGGCCCTCCCAAGCATGGCCATCCCCGAAATCGTCAAAGGGTTTGGCGTCACTTCAGAAGAGCAGAGGGTGCTGCCCATTTCCGTCTATCTCATCGGCTACGTCTTCGGGCCCATCATCTGGGGTCCTCTGAGCGAACACTGGGGCCGACGTAACCTCAGCTTCATCACCTTCTTCTTCTTCACCATCTTCACAATGGCATGTGCCCTCGCACCTAATTGGCCTGCCCTTCTTATCTTCCGCTTCTTCACCGGCGCCTTTGCGAGCTCTCCGATTGCCATTGTTGCCGGCATTCTGGCCGATGTGTACGGCGAGCCAACGGCTAGGGGCAGAGCGTACGCCATCTTCATGGTGGTGAGTCGAGCTGTTGAGGTATGATCTCCTTGGTTTCAGCACGCTGATTCTTTACTCATAGGCAACAACTTTTGGTCCTATTCTATCCCCAATTGTCTCGGGCTTCACCTCACAAACCATTGGCTGGCGCTGGGCTTTCTGGATCGCCCTTATCCTTGCCGGCGTAACCCTCGTCTTGACCCCCTTCCTCCCAGAGACTTATGGTCCTATCTTACTCTCCCAGCGCGCTAAGAAGATGCGTAAGGCAGACCCGGATTCGAGAGCCATTGCTCCGCGCGACCTCGAGGAGACAGATCTTCACCAGCTTCTGACGGTGGTTCTCACCCGGCCGCTACGCATGCTCTTCTTCGAGCCCATCGTCACCACCACCTGCGCCTACCTCTCCCTCGTCTATACCATCTTCTACATGTCCTTCCAGGCTTTCCCCATCGTCTTCCAGAACGTCTATGGCCTGTCACCAGGCGTTACCGGCCTGGCCTATCTCCCCATCGGCGGCGGTGCATGCCTCACCCTGCCCATCTTCTACATCTGGGACACCACCCTCGCCCGCGCGCAGGCCCGCAATGCCGAATGGGTCAAGCGTGAAGAATACCGCCGACTCCCGCTGGCCTGTCTCGGCGGCCCGCTCTTCGTCATCTCCCTGTTCTGGCTCGGCTGGTCCGCCAGGTCCTCCGTCTCCTTCGTCGCCCCCATGCTCGCCGGCATCCCCTTCGGCATGGGCTTCCTCCTCATCTTTATGGCCCTGCTCAACTACCTCACAGATGCGTACGAGATCTTCGCCGCCTCCGCCAACGCTGCCGCCTCGTGCTGCCGCTCTCTCTTCGCCGTCGTCCTTCCACTTGCAACCACCCACATGTTCCGCCGCCTCGGTGTCGCCGGCGCCTGCTCCCTCCTGGGCGGCCTAAGCGCGCTGATGTGCTTCATCCCTTTTATCTTCATCTGGAAGGGTCCTAGCATTCGCCGTCGCTCTCCGTTCTGCATTGCCCTGCGCGAGCGCAAGGAGGAGATGCTTCGGAGGACCGAGGAGGATAAGGCTAGGCGGGAGCGCATCGAGATGAGGGAAAAGGAAGAAACCGTTTGAGCCATGGCTCCAGATACCGTCCTCGGGATTCAATCTTGCCCTCTTCCTGGTCAAATATTACAGGACTAACCACAGGGACTAGCATACGGACGGCTTAATTGCCAACTCTTAACTCGGAGGTTTGCGGTATGCTTGAGATCGGCTTCATGATTTTCTAAGTGAACATGGCTAATGAAATTGGGTCACTGTGTCGATTTGCATTCATTGGATTGACACAAGTTCAGAATTAAAGTTGCACGGAGTCAAGAATGCACAGAATGCGTGGGGCTATCAAAGTAGTAGTTAGACGAGCTGACACGTACTGGGGTAGGTAGTTAGATAGGAAGTTAACCAGTTAAAAGGCGAATGACTCGACATCGCTATACAATACAATGTTTTCTATTTCTCATATCCCATGGTTTAGAATAGCAACCTTTTAACATTGTGTAAACCTCTCCCTAACAATAGTTTCGTATTCTTCCTAATACTGGTATCACCTCCATTTCAAGACTTGTCAATGCCAAATGCTCTGTGTTGTTACGGTATGTTACTCCCTGAACTGGTGTTGCTCCCCACATCCGAGTCGTAATTGCTTAGGGACTCTGCACTGCCAGTGGCTCCCTTGTCCCGCAGTAACATTTCCAACGCCTCTCTGAAGTCGTCTAGTCTGCTTGAGTCGCAGACTTCGTTCTGAGATAAACCAGCCCATGTGAAAGACCGTAGGTGACCCTTCGTCTCAACCGTGATCGTTAGGGACTTTCGAGCTGGACGCTCGCTCTTGGTGGACTCAACTTCCGACTTGTCGTCTTGTTGGGTTTCGTCGCTGAATGAAAAATGGCTCTGGGGCGTGACAAAGATGTCTGTTGGGGCCGCGCTGTCTGGGAGTAGGCTGGGCGGTCCACTTGCTGGCGTTGCTGGCGCTATCAATGGCTGTTTTACCGTTAGAGTCTCTTCGTGGTCGTTGCAGCCGGACATTGCAGCTTCCTGCATGAGAGCTGATATTCTGCTTCCCAAGCTCCTCGCTGATCTTGATCGTTGTAGCGCGTCTTCCAAACAAAGAGAGCGTTTTCTGCCTTTCATGTTGTCGATTTCCTTCCCCAGAACTTGAAGTTCTCTGTATCCTGATTCTGTTGGCAGAATCTCAAGCTCGGGATACTCCAATTGCCTTGCCCCTCGGGAGATAATCCTGCTTTTCCCAGTGACCTTTTTCTCGGCTAGATGCACATTTCTCAAGGGGAGAAACCATGTGAGCTTTGACTTGACGACTTGTCCGATCTTCGCGGAAAAAGATCTCGTTAGTGCTTTATCGCCCAGGTCCTCCACCTTGAAATCCGGGTGGGTCACCCATATGACTGTGCCATCTGGCGTAATTTCCTTTATCGCAAAGTCCTTGGGTTTGACATTGTCCTTGATACTCGCATGCCGGGTTCGTTCTTCTCTTGTATGAGATGGAAACCTGGACCAAGACAGGGGTGGTTTTGTTAACTTCTTGGAATCCTCACGTCCGATTCCGTCTTCAAATCCTGATACCCCAGGTCGCATTTCAGTCGCCCATCGTTGAATGAGCGACTTCAAAGGATCATTAGTGGGGAGCTCATCGGCATTGGGTGTAAGCTGAGACGGCTCTCTGTTCGGGTTGCGTGTCGATAAGGAACTATTTCCAGTGCTATCACCCCTCTCCAAGCCAACTTTCAAGTTGAGTGAGTGGTTGTTGGAGAGTACCTGTCCACGCTTGGACTTGGGCGTACTGATGTGGGTATTCGAACTATGCCTTTCCTCTGCCTCCAGTCTAATGGCTCTTTGCCAAAGGTCTGTAGTGCTTTCCTGTCGGTCGGAATTGGGTCTTTGGTAAACCTGAGACGAAAGCTGCATGTGTGAGCGAATGCTCAGATTGGATGGCCGCTTCAGTTTCTGTTTGCTACTCTCTTCTCTGTTATAAGCAATCCCCATATCGTGGGGCACTGAATCCAAATTGGTATTCAGCGACATTCTAGGCGTATTCTCTTGTTCTGCTACGTCCTGGCTTCTGGATCCTGTTTTGAACCGTCTTGGAACGGTGAGATGGATCTTGTCGATGAAGGATGCCCGACCTGTGCGGCCACGGATAGGGTCCGCAAACTCTTCACGAAATCGACTGCTAGTGGGAAGCGGGAGCTTCTTACGTGACAAAACTTCGCCAAATCGTTTCTGAATCGTCCGAAGTTCAACTTCCCGTTGGACAAAACTGGTAGTCTCCGATTGTGACAGAGAGCCTGTGTCGTACATCATTTGAGGTGAATGCCGGGCCCATTGGGTGTTAGCATATGACCCGGACTTGGTGGGTTGGTTTTCCTTGTATTGGATATCGGAGTTTCGTTCCTCTGAACCTACAAAGTCACTGCATAAGGGCGAGTTTCCATGCCCTGCAACCACGTCAGATCTCATCATGGCTGAGTTATTATATAAAAAAAAACTTACATTCAAAAGGGGAAAGCTGGAGGTTTTGCACATCTTGAGAATTCAGACTGTGGAGATTTTGATGGGAGCGAGCAGGGCTCGGCTCAAAGCTTGGTAGTTTCGAAGTGTAGTTCGAGGACGCATTGTCGACCAATGAGTTCAAGATGCAAGCTAACGCACGGCTGTCTACAACGCCTTTAGTTTGAGATGGCGCCTCTCTTTCGCTCTGACGAGATCTTGTAGAAAATTCAGCCGTTGCGAACTGGGGTGTCTGATTTACGACTTGATTGAATTTCGCTTTGGCGCCCCGTGCCTGCTCGAGAGACGTTTCTTCTCGAGACCTGGCAGTGCTATGCATGCTTGATGCAAGTACCTCTGCGATCCTATCGACCCCCATGGGGTGATCAAAGCTCTCGTTCTGAAGAGCTGCATTTTCGTCTTCGGCATCGTCTAGTAGAATGTTTGAGCTGTCCCTAGATCGCAAACCTTGCGCGATCAGCCAGATTCCGAGAGCCGAATGCCCGTCCATGGACGACGAGTCTCGGCGACTTGAAAACCCGTTGTCTGGTCCTAGGATCCGATCGAGACGAGAAGTGCCATTTGAAAGCTGGAAAGAATTATGCGATATAGACTGTGGGAAGCTCACATGTCGTGATGCTGGACAGGGCTCTGTGGAAACGATTGCAGGTTGTAGGCAGCGGACGGCCCCGTTGGTTTCATTGACGGACTGCGCAAAGCTTCCGTGATTAAGCGAAGATTCGGGGCCGCCATTTGATTGTCTTTCAGGGTCTCCAGGGTCTTCGCACGGTGCGAGTGTCGTTGGCTTGGGCCTTTGGTCCAAAGACGTACAGGAATTAAGGGCCGAGAGTTTACTGACGGCGAATTCAATGTTATCCCTAGGGCCCGCAAGGTTTGTGACGGAAGATAAGCATTGGATGCTAGGCGTCGATTTGTTGTTGGACTTCTCGTTGCCTTGTTCGAGCTGGAGTTCATCTTGAATTCTTTTGTGCATGAGGCGTTTCAGTTCGGCTCGGCGAGCGACCTCCTCTTCACTGTTTCCAATGGAGGAGGCTGAGGACTGACGTCTGATGCTGGCATTATGCCAAATATGACGAGAGAGTTTGGTTCGAACGACCTCGAATGTGCCACTGATTCTCTTTTTCGCTGTCGGTTGGTCTTCGTCACTGTCAAAATCGTCTGCAATCTGCCTCCGCCTCGTCGCATCTTGGTGAGCATCGGGTGAGGGCTGGGGCGAATCCCATAATGCGTGAGATGGAAGCCCTATAATCGATGGTTGCGCTTCAATGTGCTCCCTGGTTTCCGCAGTAGGAGTCGAAATAGAGTCGAGTTCGACAGCTGGTGTCTGGAAGGCATTTAGAGTCGAAGGTGGTTCCCGAGGCAGACCCCGAGAGCTACAACAGCAGAGAAAAGGCATGGGAGTCTCTTGGAAAGAAGTTATCGGGTCTAAGATGGCCAAGGTGTCTTCCAAGAAGAAAGCTCCTCAAGTGATTGAGGCCAAAGAGTGAACGCAGCCAAAATCGGGATAGCAAACGAGGCGATGGACTCGCCAAACGACGAGGGAGTGTTCGGGGTGGTGGGAGAGCATAGCAGCAAGAAGGTGACGCGGTGAATGCATTGAGTAGCAGTAATAGGTGCTGGTGATGAATCAGAGCCGTCCGGTGTCTCCTTCCATGTCGTTTTCCCTCGGCCAGGATCGGGAAAGAGTAGCTGATGTAAGGGCCATCGTATCGTTGCGCGGGCAGCAGCGAAGCTTTGAATCCTCATTAATATGAAGGGATTTCCTCAGACTACTAGTAGATAGGTAGGTAGGGCAATGTCCTATACCACGAAAGCCTCTTCTGTGCCTTTGCTTCGTTCTGCTAGGTGCGTGAACGCGACAGTTGCAGCCAAGACCAGAGCTACGGTCATCTTTCTATGTCTAGGCTTTATTGCGTGGTGTCTCCTGTACCTATCTAAGCATGCGATAACCGGTGCATATGGCGAATAGGTTGTGACAATGAATTGGTCGGTTTCTGCTCCCGGACAATCCGACATCAAGATCAATGAGATCAATTAGACCGGTTAGACTGCTACACGTAGTAACAGATGTTTCCATTCCCATGGACCAAATTCTATGAAGACCGGGCGACCGAGATGATAGGAGGTTGGAAGCGAAGGGCCACTGGGCATCTGCAACTGGAGCACGCTTAATCGAAGCTGGCGAATCGGTGGCTGCATATAGGTGCAGGATATGTCGGTGTGCGCAAAGGAGAGGTGAGATCAGCAATCCTCCAGCCTTCTTGTCCAAAAGATCGCCAAAGGCTCTCTTGGCTTCTCTGGTCTTCCACAAGAAAAGAGTAGCCACCTGAATCCTCAACAAAAGTCTCGCGCAAATCGCAGTCCCCGATATCGTCCGGCCTAAGGTCCAAGATGTGGAAGCCAGCGACACCCTTGAGCACGTGGGTCCGCTCCAAAGGCACACGAGGGGCAATCGATCGAGGGGCAGTGGAGGGGCACGGTGGACAGTATTCGTACAGTGTAGGCTGGTAGGGACTTGGGCTGTACTACGAGTGACTGGGGTGGTAGGGCGAAGGATCCCATCATCCAACGCCGCACCGGCCGAGTAGCGGCGGCGTAAGACGGTAAGATTGGAACTCGAGCTGGCCCCAGCAGCCAGGCAACAAGGACCCGAATTGCACACTACCGATATTATGAGGCCATCCTTGGTCGATGGCGCAATTCGGAAGCCGAAATGTCTGCTCGCCCGCAACAGCGAGCACAGTACAAACTAGCTCCGCCGACAGCCCGCAAGCTGCCCGCCAAAACCCACCAAACTGACGCTGTGCCCACCAAGCAACAGCCGGCCGCCAACCGCCTAGTCGCCTCCAACCAGCTGCCAGCGCCTGCCCCGAACCCCCCAGCCCCCCCGGCAACCGCTCCCGCCGACCAACCACCGCCGACGAAGTGTACGAATACGTCCCCGGTACGTACCGCTGCCTCCCGCAGGAGTTGTCTCAAGCACGGGAGGCCCAGGCTTTGCAAGGGCCGCCCCTGCCCAACCACTGCCTCCCACGGGCTATTGTGGACTCGGTGGCTCCTGCAGTGCTGCAGCTCCCTGCACCTCTGTGCTCACCTCGACTTGCAGAGCAGACGGAGGGTACAACAAGAAGCTGGCGGGTTGTTAGGGAGACAACTACAAATGCGAGAGCTACGGATGTACCTCACGTCTCTCGCGTCCCTCACGCATCCTTCACTCACACAGTCCATCCCGTCTCACTCACTACTACCCCTCCCCCGCTTTCGGACTGGCCTGCGCTTGAGTTTTCTTGCTCGATCTTTTTTCCAACCCATCGCTCGTCCTTTTTCTAGACCTCCTCCCCATCCTCTTCCTCTTTTTTTTCTCTTCTTTCCATCCTCCCATCCGCCCCCTTCTTCTCTCATCAAAGGATCTCTCGATTGATCCATTGCGATACAGACAGGGCTCTGTATCATCCAGTACGTGCTGCCTCCGCCCTGTGCACTCTCCCGTGTTTCCACTCAAGCTGCCCCTCACCCCGCCATCACCCCGCCACCGCCTGAAGCAAAATTTCACATCTTACAGCTGGACAGCGACTTTTCCCAAACATACCATCTTTCAGAGCACTCGGATCAACCGCCAAGATGGTTCAGTCTGCTATCCTCGGTTTCCCTCGCATGGGTGTCAACCGTGACTTGAAGAAGGTTACCGAAGCTTGTCAGTACCTCCCTCCCCCATTCTACAACCTCACATCCCCAAAGGACGTCCGCTAACCAGCATATAGACTGGGGTGGCAAGATCTCTCAGGCCGACCTCCTCGCCGAGGCCAAGCGCCTCCGCCTTGCCCACTGGAAGATCCAGCAGGATGCCGGCGTCGACATCATCCCCAGCAACGACTTCGCTCTTTACGACCAGGTCCTCCACCACATCCAGGACTTCGGCGTAAGTACCATCTCCAAGGTCAACAAACCATCCGCTCTTTGCTGACCAGACAACCCTACAGGCCGTTCCCGAGCGATACACCAAGGATGGTCTTGATACCATCGACGAGTACTTCGCCATGGGCCGTGGCCACCAGAAGGAGGGTGTCGATGTCCCCAGTCTGGAGATGGTCAAGTGGTTCGACTCCAACTACCACTATGTCAAGCCCACTCTCCAGGACAACCAGACCTTCAAGCTCTCTGCTACTCCCAAGGCTGTCGCTGACTTCAAGGAGGCCAAGGAGGCTGGAATTACCACCCGCCCCGTCCTCGTTGGCCCCGTGAGCTTCCTTCACCTCGGCAAGGCCGACCGTGATCAGTCTGTCGTCCCCATCGACCTTCTCAGCAAGCTTCTGCCAGTCTACGAGCAGCTCCTTGTCCAGCTCAAGGAGGCTGGTGCCGAGACTGTCCAGATCGACGAGCCTGTCCTTGTCTTTGACCTCCCCGAGAAGACCAAGGCTGCCTTCAGGCCCGCCTATGAGAAGCTTGCCGCTCTTGGCGACAAGATCCCCAAGCTCGTCTTCACCACGTACTTCGGTGATATCGTCCACAACCTCGACCTCCTCCCCAAGGACGTCTATGGTGTTCACGTTGATCTCGTCCGCAACCCTGAGCAGCTCGAGGCTGTCGCTGGTGCTCTCGGCCCCAAGACCGTCCTCTCTGCCGGTGTCGTCGACGGCCGCAACATCTGGAAGACCAACCTGAAGCGCGCCATTGAGACTGCCGAGACTGCCATCCAGAAGCTCGGCAAGGAGCGTGTCATCGTTGCTACCTCCAGCTCTCTCCTCCACACTCCCCACACCCTTGCCAGCGAGAAGAAGCTGGACCCTGAGATTGCCGACTGGTTCTCTTTCGCCACCGAGAAGGCTTCCGAGATTGCTCTCATCGCCAAGGCCGTCACTGAGGGCCCCGCCGCCGTCCGCGAGCAGCTCGAGGCCAACGCCAAGTCTATCCAGGCCCGTGCCTCCTCTTCCCGAACCAACGACTCCGTTGTCAAGGACCGTCAGTCCAAGGTCACTGAGGCCGACCACAAGCGAAAGTCGCAGTTCCCTACCCGTATCTCCCAGCAGCAGGAGAAGCTCAAGCTCCCCCTCTTCCCTACCACCACTATTGGCTCCTTCCCTCAGACCAAGGACATCCGTATCCAGCGCAACAAGCTCACCAAGGGTGAGATTACCGTTGAGCAGTACGACAAGTTCATCGAGAAGGAGATTGATGACAACGTCAAGATCCAGGAGGAGCTTGGCCTCGATGTCTTCGTTCACGGTGAGCCTGAGCGTAACGACATGGTCCAGTTCTTCGGCGAGCGCCTCAAGGGCTATGCATTCACCACCCATGCCTGGGTTCAGAGCTACGGTTCTCGATGCGTCCGACCCCCCATCATTGTCGGCGACATCTCCCGCCCCGCCCCCATGACCGTCAAGGAGTCCAAGTACGCCGTCTCGGTCTCCCAGAAGCCCATGAAGGGCATGCTGACTGGTCCCGTCACCTGCCTGCGATGGTCTTTCCCCCGTGACGACGTTCACCAGTCCGTCCAGGCCCAGCAGCTTGCTTTGGCTCTCCGTGATGAGGTCGTCGACCTTGAGAAGGCCGGTGTCGACGTCATCCAGGTCGACGAGCCCGCTCTTCGTGAGGGTCTTCCCCTCCGCGCCGGCTTGGAGCGCGATGCCTACCTCGAGTGGGCTGTCGATGCTTTCCGTCTCTCCACCGCTGGTGTCGAGGACTCCACTCAGATCCACTCTCACTTCTGTTACTCTGAGTTCCAGGACTTCTTCCACGCCATCGCTGCCCTCGATGCCGATGTTCTGTCCATTGAGAACAGCAAGTCTGACGCCAAGCTCCTTCGTGTCTTCGTCGACTCTGAGTATCCCCGCCACATCGGCCCTGGCGTCTACGACATCCACTCTCCTCGCATTCCCAGCGAGCAGGAGATCAAGGACCGTATCGAGGAGATGCTCCAGTTCCTCAAGCCCGAGCAGCTCTGGATCGACCCTGACTGTGGTCTCAAGACCCGCCAGTGGAAGGAGACCAAGGAGGCCCTCCTCAACATGGTCAACGCTGCCAAGTACTTCCGTGCCAAGTACGCGAAGAACTAAATGTCAATCCGTGGTAAGGGAGGTTGAAGGGGTCGGTGGCGCTTGGGCATTGTGTTAACTAGTGTGCTATTTGCGGAGGCTGCATCTACGAATCAGCTACGATTTCAACATCGGCGTTTGGGGCTGGTCAAAAAGACCAGGTGTGTTTGCTGCATCCCAAAAGTTAACCTACGGGTCAGGATTAGGGAATGGGATCGGAAGAAGGTTGGGCGAGCGCATTTCAACATTTGCATATACTCTCCCAATTGGGAGTTGAACAGGTCAATAAATCAACAGAATGACCATTTTCTCACTGAGAACAAACCGTGCATCTTTCTCTTTTGACGTGACTGTATTTCATACCAAGCTTGACGAGCTTTCTTCGACGTGTGCGAAAATACAATTGGCCGTGGTCTACATCCGCTGGACGAGGTTGCTAGGCAATTTGTAGAGGTATCACGTGGCCACGCGCGACACTAAACCCTACGCCCTCGCGCGTGTTTAACGTGAGCTCGCGTTCGTCGTCGTGGGCAATCATTTCGACACTCATTGCTTGCCAAGATGCCTCCAGCCATCATTGCTGATTCTGACGAGGAAGATAATAGCTACTCTCCGCCGCGCAGCTCTCAGGCGCCCTTCCCGCCCGATAGTCTCGGCCCGGAGGTTACGCGTTCATTCGCCCCTGCTAGCCACACGTCAACATCCACCAACCCATCTTTTTTTCAAAATATCTATGACGAGCAAAACGATGCTGCACGTGAAAATGCACGAGGCGAATTGCTCGATTTGGCCAGCGGTGCGGCGCTTTCTAGCTCGGAGGTGACAGCACCGGCACCCTTCCAGCGGACAGTGACGGAACTAATTGACCCGTCTTCGCTCACGTCCATCTCGGACCCTGCTGTTTCCAAGGATCCTAAGACTTCAAGTGGCAAAGGGATGAGCGATTGGACACAAGTTTCCACACCCGGGAGGAAGAAGGCGCCCACCGCCATGATGGATGAGGTCTGGGACGTACCAAGCAGTCCTGAGAGACTCCAGAAACGAAAAGTTATCAAAATCCGATTGAAGCGCCAAGATGTCAAGTCAGCATCTCGGTCGGCTGAGAAGCCAAATCTAAACGAACGAGATTCTCCATCCATCAAGCAGACCAGGACCAATTATGATCACCAGAAGGATGACGACACCTCCGTTTCTGGAAGGAGGAAGAAGAGGAAGATTGACACTTCACACCCGTCCCCACAAGGATCCAACGAAGTCGATCTAGTAGCCATTCCGTTCAGCACCGAGAACGAGGATGCATTTCCTGAACCGCAGCAAGTTGCATATTCAAGCATGCTCCCTCCAACACTCCCTCCGACATACCCCCCGACACTTCCTCCGACGCTCCCTCCGATACTCCCTCCCGATAATGAGGCGTCATTCTATATTTCGGCAAAACCCTTGACGGACACACAGAAGCTGCAGTATCAGAGCGTACATTTCCCATCCAGCGACAGCCACCTCCACGACGCTCTACCCCCTATACTGCAACGAGATCCTCTTCTGTTAGCATCGAGCGGGTCAGCAACAAATGTGAACACCCCAAGAAGCGAGGAGATTGGGTACAGTGCTGTCCCTTTGGCCTCAATCGCACCAGATGCGGTTCAGACCACAACCGGACCTTCGACACAGCCCCGGCCAGAGTCATCTCCAGATATCATTTCTGTAGTTGAAACGCCTGCCCAGCTGAAAGAGATAAAACAGCGAGGCAGGCCAAGGAAATCTACCTCAGAGATGCCGAAACCGGGCGAGGAAGTGAGAGAGATTGAACAAGCGCAGAACGAGAAGTCACCATATTCAAATAATAGAAGCAACGATACAGAGTCTGACTACTCAGAATCACCCGTCAAGCCGAAAGAGACGAAACAGCGAGGCAGACCAAGAAAATCCATCTCAGCGACACCGAAACGGGATAAGGGAGTGAAAGAGGTTGAGCAATTAGACAAAGAGGAGTCATCATTTGCGTACGAGAGAGCCATTGACTTAGAATCCGACTACTCGGAATCACTTGCCAAGTCGAAAGAGGGGAAACAGCGAGGCAGACCAAAGAAGAACGTTTCAGAGACGTTGAAACGGGATGAGGAAGTAAGAGAGGTTGGAGAGTTTGACCGCAAGGAGTCACTGTCTATTAATGAGGGAACCAACGACCCAGAGCCCGGCTACTCAGAACCATCCGTCAAGCCAAAGAAGCCAAGAGGGCGGCCACGAAAGAACGCTGGCGGAGAGGGGGCGGCACCAACGCAACCAGTAGCTGTGCATCCGGGAGGTGGAGAGACTTCTACAAAGCAGAAAAAGAAACGTGGCAGGCCACGGAAACAAGACAAGCTGGACATGGCAGAAGTCCCAGACGATATCACGCCAGCTGCCGAGACCAAGATTGGTGTTGAGATCCCACGGGATGGGTCTCCAGAGGAGCATTCGGACCAGACCAATACGACTCCCGTGCCAGAAACGATTTTGAAAGAAACCAGTCCAAATACCAGTATTAAGACGAGCGCCGGCACGCCGGACAAAGACAAACTCAACTGCTCGGACGCTCCTACAACAGAGAAAGGGGCAAAATCGGCCGCTGTAACTCCAGTACCGAAGAGCGCAGGGCCGACCCGAGGAGTATCAACAATGACGCCAAGTGGCAAGCCTATATACCGGGTTGGGCTGAGCAAAAGATCAAGAATCGCCCCTCTGCTCAAATCGCTCCGGAAGTGACGACGAATGGCTAGCATAGTTAATTGATGGCCCAGAAGGGCTAGGGAAGGCCAGTGGAAGGCAACCTGGTCCCGAATCCGTCAAGATGGATAAGGAATACCTTGACGGAAGCTCAGGCAACGTGTAGCGAGGAAGAGGGGGCATATTCATATACCAATACTACTTAGCTATCAATCAAGACGTGGAGTTCCCTGAACCAGGGAACTGGGCACGTTCCTTTTGCCCCATCTGATCTGTGGTGGCGGACTTGCTCGGGTGGAGATGGACGGTGGTTGGCTGTCCCGCGCAGTCGGGCTCTGTTCCCGGGCGCTGTCAACCTGTGGCGAAATGCCTATTACCGATTTCCCATGGGTGTTTGGTACTATTCGTATTGGACGAAACGACACGCCGCATACAATGCATTTTTCTACATGATTGCACCCGCGAAACACCGCGTTGCAAGTGTCGCGGTGGTTCGACGGCCAGGCCGAAGCCGGCTCTCCGTCGACCATATGTTCTCCCCGCCCTGGGCTGATTAGTATCAGTTCCGACGGGGTAGAGGTAATAAGTTGCACACTTTGTACATAGACTCATAATGTCACCTCATGTGGGACGGGAATGATGGACGGGTACGTACCTCCGGCCGACGGGACGGAATGGAACAGGCGAAAACGAACAAGGCCGGCAGCCAACCACGTCCCGGCGTGCAGCGATCCGGTCACTCAAAGTGCAAATTCGTTCAGACCACACACCCCGCACTAGGCGCAATCGGGAAGAGGGGCAATGCGTCTGGCGTCTGAGCGACCGACTCTCGGCGGCGCCATCTCTGGCAACTGACTCCTCCTCTAAGAGAAGTGTTGGTTTTTTTTTGTCTCGACTTGACTTCGACAATTCATCATCTTCCCGGCCAAATTCCCTCGCTCCCGCTCTCCCAGCTACGGCTCCTCTCGCTTCTCTCCTCTCGAGGCCCTTCTCTTTCGAATTTCCACACCTTTTCTGAGCCCTGCTCACGCCTTCTATCCCCAACCAGAGCCGCAACCATGACCACCAACGGCACTGCCCAGAATGGCTCCGAAGATTCACACACCCCGTCGCAGCGCTACCTGAGCACCCGCGGAGAGGACGCTGGTGTAAGGTGTCCCTTTTTTCTCTGCTTTTTCCGTCGAACACGAGACCTCGAGACGTGAACCTGCTAACACATTTCTCCTCCCGCCTAGTTCTCCTTCGAGGAGGCTGTCCTAAAGGGCCTCGCCAACGATGGCGGTCTTTATATCCCCGAGCATATCCCCACTGCCGAGGGCTGGGAATCCTGGAAGGACCTCAGCTTTCCGGAACTGGCCCTTGAGATCCTCTCGCTCTACATTTCTCCTTCCGAGATCCCCAAAACCGACCTCAAGGACATCATCGACCGCAGCTACTCTACCTTCCGCGACCCCGAGACCACGCCCCTCGTTCACCTCACCGACAACCACTACCTCCTCGAGCTCTTCCACGGACCTACCTTTGCCTTTAAGGATGTCGCTCTGCAGTTTCTCGGCAACCTCTTCGAGTACTTCCTGGTGAGGAAGAACGAGGGCAAGACTGGCCGAGGTATGGCGTCCCCGGGAGACTTGCGACAACGACCGCACATCCCTCACCGTTCCATCACCGAACACATGCTCACCCATATGTAGACCGACACCACTTGACCGTCATTGGCGCTACCAGTGGCGACACTGGTTCTGCCGCCATCTACGGCCTGCGCGGGAAGCAAGATGTCTCCGTCTTCATCATGCACCCCCAAGGTCGCGTTTCACCGATTCAAGAGGCCCAAATGACCACGGTCCTAGACAAGAATGTCCACAACCTCGCTGTCACGGGTACATTTGATGATTGTCAGGTAAGTCCACAGTACTGCTGACTTCCACTACCGGGACATAGCTCACAAAATCCTACAGGACATTGTCAAGGCCATGTTTGCCGACGCTGATTCCAACGAAGCCTTGAATCTGGGCGCCGTCAACTCGATCAACTGGGCTCGCATTCTCGCTCAGATCGTCTACTACTTCCACTCCTACTTCTCGCTCACCAAGAAGTCCTCGTCGTTTAAGTTCGGCGACAAGGTCCGCTTTGTTGTCCCCACCGGTAACTTCGGCGACATCCTGGCTGGTTACTTTGCTCTACGCATGGGCCTACCCATCGAGAGGCTGGTCATCGCTACCAACGAAAACGACATTCTCGACCGTTTCTGGAAGACGGGAAAATACGAGAAGAGCGCTTCCGACGCCTCGGCTGGAGCAGAGAGTGTCGAGGGAGTCAAGGAGACGCTCAGCCCGGCCATGGACATCCTTGTGTCGAGCAACTTCGAGCGCCTACTGTGGTTCCTCGCCTATGAGTTCGCGCAGACTGCTGGCATGGACGACGCGTGGAATAAGAAGCAGGCCGGTCAGGAGGTCAGCACCTGGCTCAAGGAGCTCAAGAACAATGGGTCGTTTGGCCCAGTCTACCAGGATATCCTCAAGTGCGCCAAGCGGGACTTTGAGAGCGAGCGCGTCACCGATGAGCAGACCATCGAGACTATCCAGTCATTCTACACTAAGATCGGATACGTTCTAGACCCTCACACCGCCGTCGGTGTCAACGCTACCGCGCGTTCAGTTGAGCGTGCTGGATCCGACGTCGCCCACATCTCGCTTTCTACTGCTCACCCTGCCAAGTTCGCCAGCGCCGTCGACGTAGCTCTCAAGAGCACCGAGGGCTTCAACTTTGAGAAGGACGTCCTTCCCGCCGAGTTTGTGGGCCTAGAGTCTAAGGAAAAGCGCGTGACGACAGTGGACAACGACTTTGAGAAGGTTCGCGAGATCGTCAAGGTCCAGGTGGAGCAGGAGCTCAACGAGAGCAATTAGATGAGATAGGAACGAGGCGCATGATGGGACTGTTTTGCTTCGGGTGTACGTATTGAAAAGTTCGACGGCCGTGTTCAGGTTGAGAGTCGGTTAGATCCAGAGAAGGAGCATGTCGTCTAGACGATGGCTTGGTGAGCGAGAGTGAGCGGCCTCCCAGTTCCCGTAAGAGAGCGGCGCTGGGATAGAAAGCGTTCCCGACGTTGTATCAGCACTGTTTTAGAGGGAGTTCATGACACTTGGGCGCGTAGTGCAAAAAAACTATCTGCATCTTGGAATGTCGGATGGACGAGATAATTCAACCTCGGGGGAGAGTATATAAGTTCAAAACGCGACCACACCCAAATGGCATGTCAAAAACCCTGTCATTCAGCTTTTATTTTGCAGTTGTCGAAAACTTGCAGAACCTGAGTCAATTGAAGTGCAAACTATCGTGGTTTGTTCTCGTAGCAACGTCATCTAACCCTCACTTCGTATCCGCGGCAGCTAGCACATAAGATGGCAGCCAAAATGCAACAACGCTTCTTCTTTCGCCACTCGCATCATATGCGTTACATCTAGTTGTTGAAATCCCGCATAGATTGCGAGCAGCTAAGGATGAAGTATCCAAGGCAAACCACGGGCGGAAACAGGCAGGCCACATCAGGGCATGACCGCACATCGATTGTTCTTGTCCGACAAACCTGTCAAAGAAGACACAGCTTAGTTTGCGATATCCTGCTTTGCCATCAATCTGTCGTTAGTTTCCATCAGCTTCTGTTTGAGTTTGCATTCTCATAGTGGAGGGGGTCAATCAAGACTGATTGCCTTCACCACCAAGCGCAAGCAAACCCAGCAACGTCACCGGAAACACAGTCACGGGCATCATACCCATCAACAGTCACCCCAGACGCAAACTTCTCTAGAAAAAGGTATAAAAGGCTCGAAACCCCCAGGCTTTGATCAATTCCTCCTTCTACATCACCAACACACAACTCAACCGATCACATCTCACCTCATCACATCTCAACCTATCTCAACTCTCAACTCCACTCAACTATCATTCTCCATCAACCATCCACGATGCCTGGTTCTAACACCCACAAGAAGTCCACTCCTATGACCCAGGAGGCCGTCGACAGAATCAACACCGGCGCAAGTATCCCTTCTACATCCCGAGCGACCGCGCCTCGTGCTGCCTTTGCTAATACGGTCTGCCCATAGGGCGATGACAAGTTCAAGGAAAGAGCTCAGTCTGCTGTCGCCAACAACACTCAGGCGGCTGGGACTGACAAGGTTGGGACCTCCAACACTACACAGACGACTGGAACTGGTCAAGGTGGTCAGGGTGGCAAGAAGTAGGATATCCGCCTAATACGGGTGGCAACGAAGAGAAAACGATGGGGATGAATTCCCAGATGGTCTAGTCAGAGCACAACGCAAGCACTATACCTTCAAATTGTCCCTTCCGTTATCATCATGTCTGTGACCAACCCTTCCACGTCACTATAGCAAACTCAGAGAGGCTGCATGGGCTGAGTGCTGGCACATATGCCAGTTACTTGAAATCGACTTGACTTCTACATTCTCCCATGAACCAATCGGTATGTCCTCCGTTATCCGTTCCATATTCCACTGGACTTGATAACACTGTAGCCTTGTTGCCCCGTTACCCGTGCCAAAAATCCGCCCCGACTCGACCAATATCGGCGCCAAAACCCAATGCAGCCTTTACATTGTTGACGAAACGATAGGCCAAGGCGGTTGGCAGGGAAATTGCAGTTAAAAATCGACCAAGGAGCTCCAAAAACGCCTCGTAATACATGCATGCTTGTTGTCTGGTATTTCCCGCGTCACTCTCCCTCCGCTGAATTACCCAATGAGCCACCCAGCCCGGCCACAACAACGGGCCTAACCAGAGTTAATATGAATTTTTTTATTTGTTCAAATGTTTTTGTGGCGGGGGGGGAATTCATGTTTTAGTCTCCTCGTCCAGCGTGTTAATGTGCTTTTTGATGAATTCGAACGATGAGAAGAAGATGGCGTTGACGACACACGATCGGCCCATAGAAACACCGAGACCGCGATACATGTGACGTTTGAAGAACTCAATCTTAGGCGCGGGCTCGACTGTCTGGCCTTTGGAGTAGAGGAGCGAGTTACGCTGGTATATGCTCTTGGCAGAGTCGATGGGGTCTGCGGAAAACAGTGTCAGTGAAGAATGAGATGGGGTCAAGCCAAAAAAGAACTTACAGATCATGGCCCATGATACCAACCCACACATGCCTCCAGCGGCAACGACAGCCAGCTTGTTGCTGTTGGGGTGGTCGCCGGCAAATGTGTTTCCAATTTGCTTGCCGCTCTCATACACCATGAAGTAAATGGCCGTCCCTAGGGTATCGCGTACTGTGGATTTCTTGATTAGTTCTGGCCACTCGCTCCAAGTACATCCTAGAACGTACATAAATGGAGATTGAAGCCGGTGTAAAGCCCAAACACGCCGCGATGTTTGATGATGTTGGCCATGGTCCTCAATGTGCCCTTGTTTTGGTAGCTGACAGCCACAGCATGGCTGCCTTTACTACCGCTGCCGCGCTCGGCGAGCAGCACCGAGACCTGGGCGCTGAGTTTTGTGAGCTCGAAGGGGCAGGCAAGAAAGGTTATTGCGGAGCCAGCGGTAGCACCAGCTGCGCCGAAGCAGGCAACGGAATACAGGTTGGGATAGGTGCCGTGACGGTTGACGTGACCGATGATGTCGAAGCCGGAGTTTCGTTTCACCCAGTCGGCGTAAGAGTATTTGGCGCGCTGGTATATGGAGAAGGAGACGGTTCGAACGAGGGTAATACTAGCCATCGGAGCAGCGACACCTGGAAGAGAAATGGATCAGATTCGGTTCAGCATACAGATAAGGACAGTGCAGTAGAAGTCATGTCATTAGGGACGAAGGCGTACCTCGAAAGAAACCGCCTAGCTTCTCAGTGTGGTAGGTATGGCGGACGCAGTCGAGAAAGCCTTTGTATTGGTATGTTTGCATGCGCGTCTTGACGCTATCAAGGGGGAAGGCAGCGAGGGTGGAGAAGACGCTGGAGGAGCTTGCGGCCAGCTCTGTGCGATATCGTTTGATGAAGCGGTGGTGGTCGGCATTGGCATTGGTGAGCGAGGCGGAAGCCGCCTTCTTTGTCGTGTCGCCATCGCGTCGTCCTCCAGCGGCGTCCGGCATGATGGCTGGGGTTGCAACCGGGGATGGCAGTGGCGATGGTAACGGGTGGCCTGGGACATGTTGGTGAGCCAGTGTGGCCTCAGCAGTCATAGCTTCCCGCTCTCCCAAGGGGGAAAGCAATTGGGCACCTCAGACGGCAATCTCGTCGGGTAAAGCAGGGCAACCGCAGGAGGAGGGTTGGCGATTGTTCGGGGCGCGGTCGCAGCACGCCCAGTCGCCAGGAGCCGCTGGTTCCATCCAGACGCCGGGAAGCGGGAAGTGGAAGGCGGGCTGCGGCGGCGAGTTGCGGGACGTCGGCCTATGGGCGGTGGGCGGTTGGCGGTTGACGGGTGGTGGCAGTACCGTGTTGCAGCACGTTTTGTGGCTCGGGCGCTCAGGCGTCCGGGTTGCCCACGGCAGGGCGGCGGCGGCGCGGACGGCAGCAGCAGTGGCGGCGGCGATTGCGTCCTCTAAATCGATTCGCAATATGAGGTTGGTGAGGGAGGATGTTTGGTGGCAGAGGAGGGTTGTGAGAGCGATGGCGCCTGAGCTCCGAAGCTGGCAGGTTACGAGAGGCGGGGTGGAAAGACGAAGGAAAGGAACGAGGGGGACGCCGACCAAGGGCATGTCTCCCGCGTGCCATCGCTGTTGCTGAATTGGGTAAACCCTGAGGTGGTGGTCGGCTTAGTGCCAAAGCCGCCTTCCACTGTAGATAGAGAGCATCCACACATGCCGAGTACCTACCTAGGCACAAGGGACGGCTCTATGCTGGGATGCGCTGTAATCGATGTGGTGACGTCGCGGTTCCCGTTTCTTGACTGGCTACAAGAGGTCACGTGATTCCCTCGAGCCAGCACCGCGACACAACCTCAGCACGTCGTTACCTCTTGCAAACTACCTAGGTAGGTAGTATATGGGTACCATTTCTGCTTGTAGCTTTGTCTATAGAGCGTTTTATGTACTTGAGGAGGCCTCAACTCGTGCTTGCATCATGAGTGCCCTCTCTGTCGCCGTACAAACAAAGAACGAGTGCATTATTAACTGAATGAGGGACATTGCTTCACAATCCCTCGTTCACTCGAGGCCATTCACGAACACTATTAACTTAAACTATATGTCAGGAACATAAGCACTGGATAGGGACTCTATCGAGCTGGTTTGGGAAAGTGATTCACCAAACCTTTACAATGAATCGCAGCGCATTTATGTCAAGTTTGATCCGGCCTTTAATCAGTCCTGGAGATCTCGTCATTGAGGTTTACTCTGTGAATCAAGTCTGTCCAAAATTCAGATATATAAAGACATCAAACTTTCCTAGGGGGTTATTCCTTGCCAACTTCACTTCTCATCATCATTAATTTTCCATCATTATCCATTATCCATTTCCCATCATTATCCATACTTCAAGACACAAATGTGGTCAAACAACAATAGCCCCCCTAGCTCTCATGGAGGGAGCCCCGAATCGAGAAGAATCCCTCACCCAAACTGCGAGACTTGTCACGGAAGAGGGGTTTTCAATGTGGGGATTCAATATTGGCAAGAAAGGCCGTGCGATTATGTGGTAGCCCATTGTACATTTTATGGCCATACAGCAGGTTGCCAGCAGAGATTTATGTCATCGGGAAGAACGCAACGCTTCTGTCCTTGCCACTTTTGTTTTGGGACTGGCATACGCAGGGAGCTGCTGACTCGCATCGAGCAACGTTCTTGCAGTTGTGGTGGTTTTTATTAAATGAGCGCTCGTGGGAGGATTCCAGCCACACCACACCCAGGTTCCAATAATGATCATCATGAGACATGGTTAATGAAGGAGAATTAGTTGCGGTCGCATAAAATAAAGCAGCGGCAATTTAGCCCGCGCAAATTCAACAACAATTGAACCGTAAAATTGTGAAATTGCAATGAGTAAATCAACCACGCTATAGCATATGCAGTTTACTGGAACTATTTGAAAGATGTAAGTCAGCCAGATTGAACAGCGGCCAGATTGGGCGCTGGCTTGAATATGCGATTGCAATTACCTGGTTGTCGGTCGCCCCGCACTTCTAATGTTGGGAATGCCCGTTCAATAAGTTCACCCCATCAAGGTCGCTTAATGACTCAACGTGTAAACATTTTATGTATCTCGTGGCATTATCATGATGACCACTGAGTCAGAACAAAGTCTAAACAAGTCATGCAGCAATGAAAAGGGTTTTTTTTTTTAATAAATAAAAAGCATAATAAATCCCAACGAGTACATGTAGCCGCGATCCGAATTACCCCCTGCTCATTTCCTTCTTCCCTTACCACGAAACCTACCTGTCAATCCCTGCTTGACGTCTACTCGTTACCAGCAGCACAAGCGCTCGCTATCACCGTCATCACCTAATCATGGAGAGCTCAGCAGCGCCGCAACCCGAGGCGAATTTCGCAGGCAAGATACGGATTTTGCTACAGACAATTACGCACCTTGTGCCTGGTACCGATCGTCAAGAAAAAATCACTTTCATCAAAAACGCAGTCTGCCAGCGTCATTGGCAACGAGATTACGATTCTGCCCAAGAGCGCATATTTCTGTACGGCGACGACTTCGGCCTCAAGAACCGCCGTTGCTTTTTTCTGATTGATCACCACGGGTTTGATCACACTATCCAAGAGGAAAAGGTACCAGTAGTAGGGTATGAGTGGACAGGAGAGTCTCTGTAAGTCGGATCCATTTATTTATATCTGACCTCATCATTAGCTCAAGCTGACAAAGCTTCCAGCGTCCGTATCCACGAGGAACCCCCTTCCAGAATACAGGAAGAACTTAAGAAATGGCCATTTACATGGGAGGGAAGGAAGTTTCACCGACTGCCTAAAGGACCAGATGGGAAATACGATCCAAAAGACCGTCGCGATATTATCAAGTCATCCCTCTACCTTGGTATACCTATTGTTGAAGACCAACTCAAATTCTTAAGGGAGTATCCAGAACATGCAAAGTGGCTCAGGACTCACTTGGATCACCAATTGTGGGTTAAAATTGAGCCGTTTTGTGATCTCCCTGGGGAAGCAGAATGATTGTTTTGGTCGCGGTTATCAGTGTTCTAAACAGAGTTGAATGGAAGGCAATGATCATTAATCTTTTGCGAACCGATCGGGCCATGCAGTCAGGTTGTTTTCCTCCCGCGACAGTATTATGTGATGATGGGCGATGCGAGTACTCCGCCTTCATCCCCTGGTTTGCTAAAATTAAATATCATTCTTTCCTGGCTCCTTGCCCCCTGAGCAGAGACACTTGTTGTCTGCTTCAGAGCATCTAATTTAGGGGGGAAAGGCGGCTTAGGCAGCTCAACAGCAGTAAATGAAATCGAGCAGATGAAAACACGATAAATGCCATGCCCAGCCATTAGTTCAACGACGGTGCCCGTGCCGACATCTTTTAGGGTCACTTTAGTCGAACAAGCTAGTACTGTCGCCAGGTGCCAAGTCATAAAATAATTTTGCATATTGATTAACTCATTTGCATATGCTTGGTTCGTCATTTTGTAGAATCTGTACGCCAGCATGTATTCTATTCCAGGGAAAGACGTCACCCCTTCTCCAACGGGGAGGATTGAGGAGGTGACAGGATTTGCCATCGTACCCGCTGGAGCTTCACTTAATATGACAGCCTGCTCCAGCAGGGCTCGGGCTTGCCTCTGTATGGTCTGCTCCGGCGAGCCCAGCGAGTGCTCGAAATCCCACGATACTAGACACTTCTCTTTTAACTTTGCATACACCCGTCCCGCGTGTTCAAGACCCAGATGCTGCCGGCTCCGTGCTCTCAGCTGGTGTGGTGGAGGTTTCGGCCGGTGTGTTAGACCCTTCAGCTGGTGTCGGAGTCTCAGCCGGTGTCTCAGCCGGTGTCCCTTCCGCGCCGTTCATCACCAACAACCGATCTTCCTCCTTCTTTTCTCGCAGCGCCTCCGTTTCCTTCCTGAGCTTCATCAAGTTCCACACATCATCATCCTCGTCCTCGGTACCTGAATCTTCATCATCCCTCCACTTGCCACTCTCGAACAGAGCACGACCAGTGTTCTCCTTGGCCTTCGCTGCCTGCTCCTCGGCTGCTTTCTTGCTGAGGCGCTCCGTCTTCCACTTGGCAAACGTTTCCGGCGTCACAGGGGTCAAGGTTCCCGTGAGTTTGTGTCGCTCTGACTCCAGGAAGTCCTCGAGCGTCAACGTCTTGAGTGGCGATTTGTCCAGCAGAGCCTTCTCGGCAGCCCTCTGCTCCTTGGTCTTCAGAATAAATCTGTAGCGCATTGTTAGTATTTATGCAATCAAGTCCAATAATACAAATACGTACCCAGGTGGCAGGGCATGCTTGTACATGCATTTGTCTCCTCCGTTCGGGCAAACCCAAAACCAACCGTACTTTCCATCCTCGATGGCCTCGACGAAGAACTTGCACACCTTTTCCGTGCTTGTTTTTTGGTTGCCCTTCTTGGACAGCACAACCTTTCGTAGCTTTTCCTCGTCCCAGTCGGCAGACGTCTCTACCTTCTTCACATCCTCCTCTTCCCCACGGGAATCGTTGTAAAGATTCCTCTTCTCAACCTTACGCTCAACAGCCAAGTCGTGGGCGAACTTGCACTTCTTGCCCTTTTCACAGTTTCCCTTTTTGAAGAAGATACAGACAACTGTCTTGGGGTCGACGCCGAATGGCACCTTTTGAACCTGGGCTGGCTTGTTTAACATTGCCTCCATATCTCTCTTGGCATCCTCGGCCGCCTTCTTTTCTCGCTCGCGAGCCTCTCTCTCGGCAATCTTTTTCTTCTCATCGGCCGGGCCACTGTTCTTGAGGTTCGCTGACATGCGGGAAATCTCCCTCTGGGCAGCACCACCCTTCTTGTTCTTCATGCCAAAGGTTCGATCCTCCACAGACTTGGTCGACTTCTTGGGGACATTGCCGCCCTTGTCCTTTTTGGGAGCCATGATGGGCTGGTGGTGGCGGGGTAATCGGGAAGCTGGATCGCAGATGTGGTTGACGGAAGGACCGAGGCGGTTGCGGTTCGATTGCTGGGTCGCGAGTTCGTTCGTTTTCTCGTCGGGCGAGGCGAGATCAACTACCAGTTGGCGGGCAAATCTTGAGGTCAGGGTTTACTGGTTGGTGGGCTGCCTGGGCAAGTGGTGGATGAAGCAAGAGGGGTCACGTGAATCACACTTCAGCCCAGACTTTTTTATTTGTTAGTGGGGGTTTTGTGTCATCAGCGCTGAGCACTGTTCAATTAGTAGAGTGGAGGTTGCCGGGCACCTAGTAGTAGTACCGACCGCAAAGGGGTATGTACATACGTACTCTCTCTCCTCGCGCCAGTGAATGCTCGTTTATGTGGGGACTCCGCAATCTTAGTGGCCAGACTGACCAAAGCTCCAACTGGCCAGTTCGGGGACAGCTCCCGATCGTCATTGTCCACGTTCAAGTTGTCGCGTCCTAGGTATTTACAAATCCGTTCGTTATCGAAAGTCCTCGACCTAATATCCATCGCCTCACGAAGCTGTAAGTGAGCTTGAACAAGCCGTCCCAGTCACGTCTCCCTGATCACAGGCGCTGACCTATCGTATGCTAGCTCCTCTCCAAAGTCAGGCCTACATATCAGCTTCCCCTTGATCCCCCGATCCGCTTGCGACGATGATCTCCGACGGCGACCTCTACCGCTTGGCGATTTTCCTAGGCTCCGCGTCTATGGTCCTTATTGTCCTCTACCATTTCCTCGAGGTCAACGGTTCGCCCGTGGCACACAAGGTGGAGGGTGGAAAGGGTGCTGCCTCCAAGAAGCAGGCCACGAACTAAGCCCTTCGATCATCGCACACTTCAACGCTGGACCATTTGTTATAGGCGAACCGGAAAATGTATATTACGTCGCTTGATGAATGGGCTGTAGAGGAGACCTATTGGAAAGCTGGGGACCTTATGGTTCTCGGCTGAGGAGGATACGAGATGGAGCGCGCCGCCTCAGCAACCTGAAAACGAAGAGGCAAAGCTGGAGAGCTACAGGTGCAGGTGCGCGGATTTACGTCAACAAGGACAGATAGGCGTTACCATGTTATCTTCTGGCCCAAAAACAACGAGGACCCGGCTCGCCAACATGGGACTGGGAGTCATTCTGGAGAAGCGGCAACGGAATAGACAGGAACAGAACCTGGCATTTACGCGTAGAACCCTTTAGCCAGTGAGCTTCACAAACAATCAATGGCGATGCATAGGCAGAAGAGGTAATCAAGGAAAGTTTGCCTCTTTCTTGCCTTCCGATTGCCTACATTTGCCCGTCTTCGTTGTTTTGTGTTGGTCGGCGTCCTCGCAATCTGCCCAGCGGGCTGGCGCCACGCATGCCGCTCGGCTGGGGCTGGGGCAAGTCGTGCCAGTGGCTCAGGACTGGCTCAAACCGGACTAGCGTGTTTAAAAACCGCCGCTCGACTTGCCTCTGCCTGGTCCTGAGCGCGCCGGCTCCTTGGGCGCCACGGCCGCAGAGGTGGAAGGAGCAGGAGGCAGCGCCCACCCCGTGTTTTCCTGCGCCTGCGCGCTCCTTTCCCTCCCTTCTCTCTTTTCTTCATTCTTCATCATCAAAGTCTCACGCCCACACGCAAAAACAACCCCATACCATATTCTTCATACGATCGCGTCTGAACTGTCATTTCGCGCTCTCCCTTTTTTAATCACTCATCGTCTGCGCCTCATCACCGCAGTTCCGGAGCAGCCGCCCTTCTCGCGACGCTCTCTTCACTTCGACCTCCCAAGCTCGCGACTTCTCACCAGTCCCACCACTGTCACCCAGCTATTCATCGCGCCTTCTTTCGCGTACTTCCCGAAAGACTGCACAGATTGCTCGATAGCCTCTGCTGATCCGACGCCTTCTTAAGTCAGACCAGCATCAATCCACGTCTTCAGACATCCACTCCACCACACCTGACCTTCATCACACCATCAGTCAAAATGTCTGGAAAGCTCGACCAAGCCCTTGACGACATCACCTCGGCCCAGCGCCGCACCGCTCGTCGTCGCAATGCCCCTCGCCGCTCCGTTGGACGCCCCAACACTGCCGCGCCTGTCGGTGGTATTCAGAAGGCTACCAAGCCTGCCCGCGGGGCCGGCGCAAAGCCCACCCCCGCCAAGGCAGTCGGTGCCAACAGTGACAGCAAGATCATTGTGAGCAATCTGGTAGGTTCTCTCACGGCTCTCTTCTTGCAACAGGGACTAACAAATCACAGCCTAAGGACGTCTCGGAGCAGCAGATTAAGGTATGTCTCCGCTGTGGCGCTTGATGCCCTCGGACTTTGTTCGACCTGTTCTTCCTCGCCGTACTCCTCTTTGCCTTCTGGCGTCGCGTCTTCTCGAATAGTCTATCGACTATACATGCTGGTTCGGAGCTATCGCAAAGCCACTTCTCCTTCCTCGATTGAGCAATGCCTGGAATATGGTGAACCTGGTCGGAAGTTGAGAACATCCTTGTCGCGCAATGACTTCGTGAGAAACGCCTGGTCAGCGTTCTTCACACGATAGCGCCGACTGTCCCAGGATTGAGGCTTGTCATGATGATACGCGCAATTCCACCAGCCGAGGCAAGCGGCTTTCCTTCGGATAAAACCGCTCTTGGAATCACGCATCCGCGCAGCAAGCACAGCAGTGAGCACATGCCACATAACGTTATCTACCTGCAATACTTGGAGAAAATTCGTTCTTTTGGTGTTCGATGTCGAGGTCCTTCGCTGGAATGTGGGAGAAATCCATCTGCCCTGGAGGCGATGGCATCGAACGTTCGCACTTGTCGTTTGGGATGTGGGCTAGACTCTACAAATTTGGTGCAATTTGCGACCTTCAGAACTTGACTTTGCTCTTGGAGGTTCTTCGCCGTCTGGTGGAACCTATTTCGCGCCCGGGGGCCTTTGTCATTTGCTCACTGCTCTGCTCGCTGGTCACCTTTCGCTACTACCGTCCATGCTTTGGCGACGTAAAACTCCCGGAACTGGATCGACCGAGGCTCGAAGACGGAATGTCGGACTTGCGATGACTTGTCAACTACACTTTCGGAATACTAACATTGCTTTCCCCCGATAGGAGTACTTCGTCCAATCCGTCGGCGCCATCAAGAGAGTTGAGCTCTCCTACGGCCCTAACTCTCAGAGCCGCGGCATCGCCAATGTTATCTTCCATCGTGCGGATGGCGCTAGCAGGGCCTTCCAGAAGCTCAACGGTCTCCTTGTTGACGGCCGCCCCATCAAGGTATGTGGTTTAACTTGTCTTGATTTTTATTGTAATCTGACACAACACAGATCGAAATCGTTGTCGGTGCCGCACAGGCCGACAAAGTCATTCCTGCTGTGAAGACTCTCGCTGAGCGCACCAGGTAGGCAATCGCATGCCCTGCTGGAAAGACCAAGCTAAAACTAACAAAGCCATAGCCAACCCAAGGCTCAGCCCAAGTCTGCTGCTGCGAACAAGCACAACACCAAAGTGACCAAGGGTGGCCCTGCCCAGGGTGGTCCTGCGAAGAAGAAGAGTGGTCGCAGTGCTCGTCCTGCGAAGAAGACCGCAGAGGAGCTTGACTCTGAGATGGCCGACTACTTCGATGCGTCTGCTGCTGCCGCCGCCGGTACCACCACCGGCGAGAATGCCAACGTCGCCGCCCCTGCACCTGCTACAGCTGGTGATGCTACGATGGACGAGATTATGGTATGTTTCGCCTTGAAGTTGCAAACATCAACTGAAGCTAACTCTATGTTCAGTGAGGGATTACACGGAAGATACTTGCCAGTAGGAGGGTTGAGAACTTAATAATAAACATCAAAAACATGTCGATCTGTGGCGGCGTTGGAGAGACGCGCACTGGTTTCATGACTGGTTATTTGCTGCATCAGAATGGTTTAACCCCGAAGGAGAGGCGTGAAAGGAAGTCTTCGAGGTCGGGATAACGGGGGCAGCTGGTTTTGCATTTGTTACAGCTTTGATCTCCTTCCTTCTCTTCACCCATACCGCTTCCGTACGCGATGTCCCCGGTCCTGTGTCTTATGTTTGATCATTCATCACATTGCATGGGCCCGGTGGCTTGTGTCGCAAATAGTGTATTATAGGTGGAATACAAAATGGTTCCACATAGGATGTCTGTCTGTATATACCAAGGCAATTCCGTGTACGTTATTCTATGCTTTGTTACCTACACCAGGTGATGGTCGTCTTGGATCTCTACAACACAGCAAATATGCTAACGGCGGGTGCGTTGCAATGTTGGGACTTGACGACACCTGACGTTGTTGTGATGGCGACACATAGTTACTAGAATTACTATACTTTCACTTGCCTAATCAGATAAATTTGCATGAGGTCATATCTTTTACTTGTTAACATGTAGTTTTCCTATTCCACAGCGCAACGGATAGTAACGTTGAGTGAGATCTGTTCAAAATCCGACGACGCAACGCCTAGCCACCTTCGCTCGGTTTCCGGTGACAGCACCAACCACCCTAGAAGTCCCAATTCCTATCAATTCGTTCAAGCCTTCTTCTCGGAGGTAGCAGGCGTGGCGGCAGCAGGTGCCGTCTCAGCAGGCTTAGAGGAATCAACCTCTTCCAGACCGGGCATATCCTCATCATCATCTTCTTCCTCTTCTTCCTCTTCAACACCTCCTCCGCCTGTTAGGCCACTCAGGTCGGGCATGCCACCGCCGGCGGCACCAGCTGCAAGCTTGGAGAAGTCGATGCCGCCGAAGTCGCCACCATCCATGCCGGGCATGCCACCTAATTCACGTGTTAGTCTCGAATGCGTTTACGTTGTGTTCGCCCTACAACATAACCCATACAGCGCCATCTACCAAGAGATGTCGTCTGATTCGGGCTCGGTCGAAGGAGACACAATAGAAGGGATGTGTTTACTTACCCATGCCGGCGCCGGGTTGGTTGCCAAACTGGGAGAAGTCCTCATCTGCAGCCTCGTTCTGATCATCCTCATCAACCCACTTGTCGAAGTCGGTCTTGAGGAAGTGAACGCGCTTGGCTTCCTTGAGCAATCGAGGCCAGTACTCCTCCTTGAGCTCCTTCTTCTGCAGCTTCAGCTCGACGTTCTTGCCAGTGTGGTTGGTATGGCTGTGCTCGGGGTCGATCTCGCCCCAGAGCTCGAGCTCGACATGAAACGTCTTCTTGAGGCTGGAGGAGGTACCGGTAAAAGTGACGGCAGTGGGCTTGATGTCGAGCTTGATGTCATCCTTGGGAACATCGGGGGCGGTGATAGTCACGTAGACGAAGTTCTTTTCGGCATCGGCAACGGAAGATCGCTGCGCCCAGAGGACTAACAAAATGGAGACGAACTGGTTAGCGGCAGGCCTTTAGTCATGGGAGATAGAGGTAAGAATCATCTTGTGTGGAGGAGTTTGGCAATCGTTTCCAATTGTTGGTGGGACAGGCAGTTGAGGGCGCGAGCAAGCGGGTAACAGTGGGAAGCAGTGATAGAGGCAGGTGAATTGAAGAAAGTCGCGAAAGGAGCAGTGAAGGAGAGGTTGGAGAGGGCTGGAGCAGAGAAGCAAAAAGGAAGAACGTGGGAGAAGGTGCAAAGGGAGCTTGGCAGAGGAGGGGGATGATGGTAGGTGATGAGGGGGGAAGAACGCGGATAGGACATACCTTCAGGGAAAGCAGTAGTCGCCATTTTGAACGGTGCGGAGGGATCGGGGGAGGACCGAAGGTATCTTGGAGAGATTGTGAGACAGAGAGAAGCAACAAGATGGAGTTGTTGCGAGAGAGATTGAGTTGAGAGGTTGAGAAGTTGAAGATGGAGTTGACAAGTTTTGGCGGCGGAGGCGGAGGTGCAGGTTTAGCCAGACGGCAGCTGAGCGGAGGCACGTAATGGAAGGCAGGCTGCCAGTGGGTGGCAGGTACGAAGTACTTGGTCGGTATTGGTTTTAGTGAGGCTGCTGCCGCTTTGCGCTGGAGGTCCGGGGGTTGCGGCGGGCGTAGAATGTGCAAGAAGGATGCGGAAGGACAGGACGGTTTAGCACCTGCGAGGGGCAGAGCTCGATGATGACGCAGTACATGTGTTGTCACAGCCACAAGCGCTTGGAGTCAGGTACTGCACTATGATGCGGAGCAGCTTTGCTAGGCATGGCCCCCACCGTTCTGGCTTGTACCTGCAAACATGGCTGCGCCGAGTTGCGCGCTGGGGAAATTATAGCACCCGATGCTCGCAGGCTGGCAGCTCCATGGATTGGATTGGATTCCATTAGTTCCGTGACAATCCCTTGTGAATCCAGCAGTTGCCAGATCCTTCCACGCCCTCTCCCTATGTCTGTGTCTCACCCATATGAGGGACAGCCAAACACTTTGCAGCTGGCCGACTCCTCTCGACTCCCCAATGCCGAGTCTACACTTGAGCATGTCGAGATGCGCAGGTCCATGCTCCCACCTAGATGCGCTGGACATGAAAGCCTCCATGGCAACTACAGACAGGTACCGTACCTAAGCGCTGGAAGGCCTCCCTACTTATGCCTAGGTCATGGCTGTTCGAGTTCGCCTGGCCCGATGGCGGGGTAACTGGGCCAGGCACGCGCTTTCAGCCTTCGGCGGGGCGCCGCCCATCCATTGGTCGGGACGGGGTAAGTAGGTATCTAGGCAAGTATTCTTAGGTGCAGCGACGGGAGTTGTTGCAAAGTTCACAGCGGGCAGAGTGCCCTGCAACCCCTGTGGCCTTTCTCTGACCCGGTCGTCGGCCCCGCCACCTTTTCGTCAGCCTCGAGGCTGAGGCCACGCTGGGGGAGCCTCACTACCTGCCCACCGCCAATCACCTAACCTAAACCTCCAGGCATTCGCTCCCCGCCGTTATGCCTTGAACGACATCCGGCCTCTCAGAGTCGACACCAGCCGCCCACGCCTACGCACATACACCCATCGTCGCAGAGGCACAGGTCCGCGAGCCATTCGCTCACCCTAGAGCAAGTCTGAGCGCTGTTGCTGCCAGGTCTCCGTTCCCTCCCAAGTTGCGTCATCGGCCTCGTTATCAGCAGTCTCCCTCTCGGCCAGCCACCATGGAAACCTTCAAGTCCCTCTTCGCTAAGCCTGATCCTCAGGCGCAGGTACGCTTGCATCGTCCCGGCGATTCCCTCAACCTCGCACTCTCCCTATCATGGCGTGACGCCTCTGGCGGTAACTGACACCTCGGACCTAGATGCGCAAGTGCAATGCCCTCGTCCGATCCAATATCCGTAAACTCGACCGCGACATCGTCGCCGTGAAGCAGGTCGAGGCCAAAACCAAGAACCTCATTCTCCAGGCCGATCGCCGCGCCCAACGTGACCCTTCCCGCGCCAAGCAGGCCCAGCAGGAGGTCCGCCTGTTCGCCCGCGAGCTCATCCGCACCCGCCGCACCTCGGCCCGCCTCATCACCTCCAAGGCCCAGCTGAACTCGGTTCAGATGCAAGTCAACGAGGCCTTCGCTGTGCGTAAGATTGAGGGCTCCATCCGCGCCAGCGTCGGCATCATGAAGGATGTCAACTCCCTCATCCGCCTCCCCGAGCTGGCCGGCACTATGCAGCAACTGAGCATGGAGCTGATGAAGGCTGGAATCATCGAGGAAATGGTCGATGAGTCGCTACCCGTCGACGTGGATGTTCTCGAGGACGAAGAAGGCGAGGGCGAGGGTGAGGGTGAGGTGGACAAGGTACTGGGCGAGATTCTCAAGGACCGCAAGGAGCCCAAGCTGCCCCCGGTCCCCATCGCAGAGCCCCCGAAGAAGGTGGACGAGGAAGAGGAGGAGGAGGAGGATGCCGAGGCTATGATGGATCAGATGCGGAACCGATTAGAGGCGCTGCGGAGCTAGAGGGCAGATGTCGTCCAGTACATAGGAGGGGCTTTTGTCGTTCGAGGGGTTCGATTGTCTTCGTCACAGGGAAGGCGTTTGAGGAGTTTGGCGCTGCTCGATCTTCTGGCATACAATGGATCGCAGCATTTCTCTTTTGAAGCTGGGAAGCACGGTTTGCGGCGCTGTTTGTTCCGGGCATCCCATACATGGCCAGATATGTCAAGATCTATGCAAAATGATGTAAGAGATTTACCATCCATGTTGAAGCCATCTGAAATTGCCTGGTCTCGAGTGCACAAGCTTTGATCTAATTCAACGTTCAACCATGTTCTCCCTAAAGTATGCAGGCCATATTTCCGGAAGTCCTCATCCATGATTTTTTTAACAGTACTGGATGAGCGAAGGAATCACATCAACTTCGCTAAATATGCAGCCATACAACACCAGGAAGCGCTTTTCTGATATCAGGAACAGGAATGGTGTTTCCTGGTCGATTCAAAACACAGCAAGGTTTTGTAATGAACAAGTCAAATCATCTTTGAGATTTACCTACCCTAGAGACGCCCACCATCGAACTCAGCTTCCCACACCTGAGCAAACCAAGCCATGGTGATAACCTAAAGCAAGCGAGAATTTCAAAGCCAAAAGATGAAACTGAAGGTACGGTGTCTGTGGCTGTGTCGCTGAGGTTGTTGTATTGTACACTTTGACTGCATATTTACACGAATCGTACCTTTACGTGACAGACCAACATGTCAGGGCCTTTACGTGAACGCTGATGGTGCATTATTCATGACTTTGTACCCAGTGGCTTATCATAAATGAATACGGTTGTCTTTCATGATGATCAGCAAGCCACAGGATCAGCATCGTTGCCTGCCATCATGGCTTCTTCAGTGCTCCAATGCTCAAATTCTGACGCTCTTAAGACCACATTTGATGTAAGAAAAATCGCCAATAAACCTGGCCTGAGTTGCCTTGAAGTTCAACAAAAAGGGTCCTGACTCATGTGACAGGTTTATTATGGTCTTGCTCTGTTCCTTGTGCTTTGAGTATGATAGTTAATTGTCTATCACCTTAAGTTAACTCCTCTTACTCAGCCCGAGGGAATATCGAGCTTTCTACACAATTGCTGTAGTTCATCTGTAACAGATGACGGTATTGGACAGACCATTACACTAGACGTGAGCCATGGAAAAGCTACGATACTCTGTACAAAGGACTCGCACAGGATTGAGTGCGGTGACTTGTACTGTCTCGCATGTTGCAACTCCACTTACTGAGTGGTTCAATGAAGAGAACTACCCAACATGAACCTACGTTCGAATGGTGTGTAAGTGACAGTCAGAGCAGCTCTGCCATCGAGACACAACACAGCTGCCTGCACCGGTGAACATCGACAAGCAAGGGCGTAACACAGACAAGGGATATTTTGGGATATTGGCTGACCGATCGGTGCCTGCACGTTGTCACGGCTAGGTTCCACAACGAATAGGCACGGTGCATATTCCAAGCAGACTAATAACTCGTAGTTTTCTCTTTTCTCCTTCGGAACGATGTCTCCAGATGCTTTTCGCACCTCATGCAGCCACTTTGCGCCTGCAGCAACAACACAGCAGGAACTCACAAGGACAACTCACTAAACATGAAGCCAGGGGGAGAGAGGGGGGGTGTGAGGAGATCCAAACAAGCAAACGTTGGCCTCACCGCACAAGACAACAGATTAAAACCAACAACCACAACTTAGGATTTAGATAAAAAAAAAACCTGCAAAGTATGCTGCAGCTACGTTTTCCCCCAACAGCCCTGCCGGTTGGGCATCCAAAATGCATGACACACACGGCATCGAGAGCGGGCCCAGGCGAAGCAACCACTTAGCAAAGAAACAGGCGAATGGAAGCGAGAGTGGCAGCGCCGCCAGCGCAGCAGATAAGTGATGGGGACGCACAAACAGCGCGGCGGCAGCCAGGGTTCGTCCCGTCTCGTTACGTGAAACCCGATGCCGGGAGAGGGGAAAAAGGCGGTATGCGGGTCGCCTGCGTATGCGAATAGGGTGGTGAAAGCTGGCTGCGAGGCGGTGATGGGGGGCACTTGCGAGAGGGTGTGTAGGACACAGCAGCAGCAGCAGCAGCAGAGGGAGAGGACGATGTCGGTGAGGACGAGGGGAGAGCCTCTCGACACGCAGGCGACGACGGGTCACAACTGCCGGGACGTCCACGAACACCGGGAGATCGAGACACCAGCCTTCCTCGGCGTCCCACCACACCCCCCTATCGTGAGCATTAATCTCCCTACGGCTAGCAGGGGAAAGGCGAGAATAGGGCATTTCCTAGGCCTCTGGTCGCGGTAAATTGGCAAGTGGAGAGATTCAAGGGAAGCCCGGATCGGCGGGTTTTAGGACTGGCCGGGTTGCTCCCGCCTGCTGGAGCGCGGGCACTAGGCACTCCCGGCCGCCCGCCCCCTGATACCTAGCGAGCAAAGCAGTAAAGTTACAGGGGGGGAAGGGAAGAAAGAGTGAGGTGACGAGATGAGACGAGGCGAGGCGAGACGAGACGGAGAGGGATCCGGCATCGCGGACGCGGATGACGGCGTTGGGTGGGGGGGAGGACAAACACTCCCCCCCGGACAGCGTGGCCATGGCGTTTCTTTTGCGCCGGCTGGTTGCTTTTGATGCTTCGTGTGTTTAACGCCGTTGTCCGTTGTCCGTTGCCCGTTGCCCGTTGCGTGCTTGATGTAGGGGTGCGAAGGGAAGGGGGCGTGGTTGCGACAAGAACCCCCCGTGAGAGAACAACACGAGAGAACAAGCCCAGCGGAAAACGCATCGCAGCCCAAAGGGCGCGGAAAGAGACAGTTTCTTAATTAGTCTTCCGGCCCGCAGGGCACCGTCCCAAACGGGGCATCCTTCGAACCTCCGACTTGCGGGCCTGGAAGGCATCAATCATACCAGACGAGCGTTCCATACGTTGCTGGGTGGTGGGATGGGGGGTGGGAAGCATGCAAACACGAGCAACCTCCGAGGACGGCCCTCGCCTTTGTTTCTTTCTTCTTTGACTTCGGTCTTCTATTAGTAGTAACGCGCCGCTTTGAGTGCTTGCTGCGTGCATCATCCCACGGGACGTGGGAGGCTTCTCTTTGGAATCCCCCCACGTCGCCCGGCGGCCGGAGATGGTGCCGTCGCAGCGAGATGTGGTGGGATGGGGGTTGCAGAGCGAGGAGGGCCAGGAAAGAGGGTGGGAGGACGAGTTTGAACACAGGGCAGAGCCAGAGGGATGCGTCAAGCGAGAGAGTGACCACAGCGCAGCCATGACTGCCTGACTTGTAGTATTCGTGCGCCGTACACGGGTCCATAGAGCAGAGGCAAGAATGGCATCTCGAAACACGGCGCATCCGCGGTGACATGCCAGCATCTCTGTCTATTCACACACTCCCTCCCTCGCCTTTTGACCGTGTCTCTGCAGGACACAACATCACACTCTGTGCCATGCCAATCACACCGAAACTCGCGACCGAAGCCCATCGCCCAGGTGACAGCTCTAGAGCGTGTGGGCTGCGCCAGCTTGCCAGGAGAGCCCATCACCAGCGACCTCTAGACGACGCCGTCCCTCACTCGAGGAAGCACAACCAAACAAGCAGAGCGCACGAGACGACAAGTGGTGACGAGTAAGAAAGAAAAAAAAGAGCCCAGAACCTGTGGCGCTCCATGGCGCTCTGTGCGACTAGGACGCACTACCACCAAGCACTTTGTACCTGGCAGCATGCACTGCATCGCAGCCAATCTGATAGCGCTCCTCTGTAGGCGTGACGGGCATGCGAGCGGCGATACGTTGGCGATTGCGCTTGCCATCCCTGCCGCCCGCGACGCTGTGCGCCGCTATTCGCAGAGCGCCAGCCAGTGACCGAGCAGGGCACGAGCTTCACCGAGTGATTCAAGCAAACCGACGCGCCGACGATGGCGGGCTGGCGCACCAAAGGCAGTAACCAGTCACTTTTTTCTCTCTCTGGTTATCCGCGGTCGTCACATGCTTCGCTTTGTGATTTGTGACTGATCCCCGGGCTCGACGCGGCGATCGACGAGCCAGCTGCGAAGCAGACATCACCATCGCGACCGGGCAGGCAGACCGAGTCAAGTGGCGGCGGCTCCTCCGCGACATGGCTGGTCGGCAGTGACAGACGCAGACGTGCTGTTGCGTAGGTGGCAGAGAGCACGGCCGCAACTCAGAGCTGTGTCTGTGCATGGAGTGCAGCATGTCTCATGCGTTACCCCGTGTTTTCTCCATTTGTCTGGACCAGTCAAGTGAGACCCGAGTCTTTGTCTGCGTCTTTGTTTCCTCTTGCCTGCTCCCTTGCCTTGTCTCGATGGGATTGGCAGCCGCGGCGACTTTGTCACCTATCACATCCGCAGCTCTTTGGAGCCCTTCACCTGTGGCGCGTTTCCAGTCCTGCGGTGTACCGCGAAGCGACCGGCTTCCAGACCTCACCGCATGCCCCTCTGGCGATCAATGCAATGGATGGCATAACGACAGAGTCGCATCCCGCCATCCGGACCCCATCCCTTCTGGAACCTCGCCGTGCCAGCCCACCCCTTCTAGCCTATCCTTCTAGCCCGTGAGCTGGGTGACTACTTCGCGCGTCTCCTCCCTCTTCTGGCTCTGGTTTCCCCGGCGAGCGCGCAAGCCACATGAATCATGTCTCGCGTGGGGTTTCTCGGGGTGTGTCTCGGAAAAGAAAGCCGTTCCAAGAGGCGCTGTCCCAGGGGGGGATTTTACGCCTCGACCTTCCCAGGGAAAAGAAGCGCGGCGGGCAAAAGGGGGCGATCCCCCAAGAAGACAAAGACGGCTGGCGACAGCGGGTTGGACGGTCCTACCTTTGCCCGCGGAAGCAGCAGCCCAGCTTCCACCTAGCGCGGGCGTCGATCCCAACACACGTGGGAAGGAAAGGCAAGGGCGTGGGAAGGCGGCAGGAGGGCCGCGGGGAGCTAGGGGATGCCTTCCCCAGAGTCCGAACGTTTGCCGACCGGCAGCGTGGAAGTCTGCCGCGCGACGGGGGGATGCCTTCAGAAAAACTCTGATTTTCTTTCTAGTCCTTCTAGTGCAAAGGACCCTGCGAGCGTCGAGCCGGGGCAAAGGGGAGCGAAGCTTGGGAAGCTTGGGTCCCTTGGAGTCGTCGGTGCGAAAGAACCTAGCAGCCCAGGATAATAGTTTTCCGGCCTTCTACTTACCAATTACGTAGTAGTTCCGCCGGAGAGGTCCCCTGGCTTCCCTGACCGACTCCCTGGCTCCTCCACCAAGTGCCATGTCCCAAGCGGGCAACTCAGGAAATAGCCGGCTTGGAGAACCGTCGGCTCGGGTCCGGGGGAGACACGCTCTGGTGGAGCTCCCTTTTGTGGGGAGCTACTCCCAAGGGACTCGAGCCAAGGAGAGCCGCGGACCCAGGAGATCCAGCCGACAGGAGACCCCCAAAGGACCGAAGAGGGGCGTGGCCGCGGTCACCCCTGCGCACGTCAAATTGTCCCTCGGGTCACTGGAATGGGAATCCGGAACTCCGTCGGCTGAAGCAAGACCGAGCTAGCGTCCCAACACGGCAAGTCGGTGGAAAGCTGTCAAGGGCGGTCAGATAACGGAGAAATACAGTACCTGTGCCACCACAGACGGACCGCGGATGCAGGGCAAGCGAGTGCCGCCCTGAGAAAATGCTATTTCGTGTGTCGGGACTGTAGCCTCGCACACCCGGACAGATAGGGTCCGAACGCGCATCGGAAGGGAGAGGCGGACGCGCCGGCGAGCTGCATGGCTTAGTTGATGAGGGCTCGTAGTCATTGTCGCGAGCTGCGGACGGTTCGTATCTGCTATTATTGTTTGCGCACGCAGGCTAGCAATCGTGCAATCAGATGTAAGCCATCGAAGCCGACGGGCGGGTGATGGTGTTAGGCAAGCAACGCGGCGCAATCAAACACGGCAACACAACAATAAATCAGTGGGTGTCGTCCATAAGCAGCCGAGCAAGCCGCCAGCCCAGCCTCTGACAAAGCCAGCCGAAATTCGGTTGTTTGCAGAGATGAATACGAATGCCACGAGGCACGCCGCCATTGAATTAATAATGAATCTGGCCAAGGAACCAGCCCTGTTCCGCCACACACACACGGCTGGCGCTGCCACACCTCATGCAGTCTCTCAGCCCAGCGGCGTCATCGAAATCAGTCAGAATCCGGTATACGAACGCGAATGGGCTTATGGCGACGGCCCGGAGATGTCGGGATTAGTGATGATGACGAGTGATGGCTACCGATGATGATGACGAGCAGTGGGTGGTGATGATGGCGATTACTCAGGCTCGCGGGAGGGAATGCGACGGGGATGGAGAATGCGGAGGATGCGACGGAGGGATGGTCGAGCCATGCTGGACGGACACGGACGGATAGGTGCGCTGAGCAGAAACAACGTTACCAAACGTCCTGATGAATGCATCATCCAGCCGCTCTCGAAATACCCATTCGTATACTCGGGGGCCATCCACCCACCCATTCCTCAGCACAGTCCGGCTGAGGTAAGTCGGCAAACCCACCGAGGCTACTGGCCGGACACGGCGAGACGGCGGCCACCCATCAACTTTGGATTCCACGCGGGCACACACACCCACACCAAACACCGCCAGCATGCACACTCCCCCTCCTCCAAGCAAAATGTCAAATGGCGGTGCAGAGAAAGCGATCTGACTCACTTCGTCCTCCCCTCCCGCCATCCCAGCCAGTCAGCGGCCACGGTTTTCACTGACCGCCCCTGCGGTGCGATGCGACTCGCGAGCCCGGCGGGGCGGGACGGATAAGATCGCGGAAAAAACGGTGCGTGCGGGAGGGAGTGACCTAGATTTCGAGTTGCCAGTAGGCCGCGGCGGGTTTTGGGAGCTTCCATGTTTTTGGCATCTCTTATCCTGCCTGCAGCGAAGATAATTTACCGTGCAGATCAGAACCCCGGTGTCCCACCTCAACTGCCTGCCGTTTACGGCCGTGGTAATGGAGCTGGACTCTCACCGAGTTGCACTGCGGCGGTGGCTAATATCCTAAAGCCCATTACCGCAAGCAAGCACGAAACCTCAAGACAAAAGCAATGTCTAAGTCGAAAAGACATATCATATTCAGGTCCGTGTGCGTTGCTAGTCATGCCAGGGAGCGTCCGTAGAAAACCCGCAAAGGCTCCGTCGTCAGCTTGAAAGGGCCGTCTCGGTGATGGCTTCGACGCAGGCTCGGTGGACCGCAGGGCCCAGCCCAGGAATGTGTGAAACCGCGGGGAAAGCTGAACCAAAGAAAAAAGGCCCGGACGCAAAGGAGAGAAAATTCTGAACCTTGTCTCAGACCTCTAGGGACCCTGCGATGCGATCTATCAAAGAAATCTCCCCTTCGGCGGAGCAACGAAGGCGCGCCCACATATCTTGGGTCCGCCGCCGTAAGGGAGACCGCGCCGGTGCTTGTGCGGTCGGAACGGCTCCGCATTGCGGCGCACAGGAATGAAGGCCCAAAAAAAGCAAAGACAAGTGAGAGACAGGCGTTCCAAGACCCTGAATCAGAAAAAGCTGGGGGTGGAGGAACGCCGAGAGCACGCGAATCAGACCCGGGACGCCGCGCTCGAGCTAAGTCCTGAGTCGGCCCCGCAAACGCGGCTCCGGGTACCGCGGGGGTTCGGAGAGCTTGAGGCTGGGCTACGGCTACCACTCCGGCGAGAAGTCTGGCGCGCCAGAGATTCTCCCGGGGTTTTGGCGACGCGCTTTCTGAGAGGGAGGGGGAATGGTGGGCGAGAAGATTGGGGCGTGTGCGGTTGATCGCTACGGGTTCCCGAAAGTGGGAGAGCACCAAGTCGGTAGGTTAGTTGCTATTGCTTTTTGCGCGTCCCAGGCTGCTGGTCTGCAAGAAAATTTCGGCAGTATATTTTCTTCTTCTGACGCTTCCCGTTTCCCACCGAGGTAATACCAGATATTGCGGACCAATTTTCCTGATGGCTCCCAGGCAAGGACAGGGCAGGGATGCAACCACCCTGGCTTGGTTTGACCGTATTGCGATACCGACTGAGAGAACAAGCGAGGAAATGGCCGGGGATCGATTGGATACCGGCACCGCAAACCTAGGGTTTCCCAGCCGGCGGTGAAGCACGCACGCAAGCAGGCCCGCGATTCGTGCGCTCCAACGGCGACGCGGGGCCAATGAGTCGCGAGTGAAATGGGGAAGAAGACGAAGAAGGAAAAAAGCCTTGACCACCCGGTCCGGGGAGGGGGACACGCAAGGCAAGCAAAAAGGGCTATTGTCGCAAACGGCTGGTGGGATCGGGGAACCCACTGATTAGATTCGGGTGCAGCGCAGCGCAGCGCAGCACGTCTCGAATCGTGCAGCAAGGCCAAGGGATGGATGGGGGGGAGGACGAAAGGGATGCATGCGCCGCGGGACGAATGCATGGAAGCAAGGGATGGAATTTCCGTCCTACTACCGTCCGCCTGGCCCTCTGCGGCGTGCCTTTGTGCTGCCGCATTCTGACCGCCGCCGCTGACGGACGCGATGATTCCGTGAATAGTTACAGCCACACCCGGAGACAGGTACAGTAGGGCAGAGTTTGGTTGCTGGATGTGGACGTTGGGCGGCGGGGGGGAGATAGCTTTTGCGCGGTGTGTAAAGTGCCTGCAAGGCCAATCACGACGCCGTCGGGTGGTCGGGACCCGATGGCACTGGCTCGCAATAGACACCCACCAGCACACACACACACACACACACACATACAAACGCAAACGCACACATATCGTGCAGGCACTTTTAGCATTCGAAGAGTCATCTCTGCGGCGACGGCGAGCGAGGCGGTCAGATCACCGCTCTTCGCTTTCGGTGTGTTTTGCATTCTAGCTGCGCCCGAGCACTCGCATTACAGCTCGCGACATGCCACGCCGTCCGAAAGCATACAGTAGCTCACCAGTAGTCGGGCAGCACGCATTCGGCGGTGGTGATAACGAGCTGGCGCGGGACGGGAAGGTCGAACAACAGCGATAACCCCAAGCAACGAGCACGCAGCAGCATGCCGACCGACCGCTAAACTGCCTGGCCGCACCCTCAAAGGCAAAGCAAAGAACAACAAAAACTGCCCGGGCTTTGGATCCTCCGTTCCAACTCCCCTCCACGGAACGGTGGGGGGTGCGTGGCTCGGGAGGGGCGTGTACCCGCGCCTACTTTCCTCCCCGAACGAGGAGCTCCGTGAAAGCCAAGTCAAGTTACCCCGTACTCGAGCGGACGGGCTGGTGGCTTGGGCTGACACGGAGCCAAGGGGGGGAGGGACAACAAGCCCGACCAGCACAGGCCGTGGGGGAGGTAACAAAGGGTTGGCCAGGGCAGTGATTGCTCTATTGAGTGATTCATTCAGCAAACGCCGCGCACCAGCTGAGCTGGCTGTGCTATTGTGCCGTGGTTGTTGACAGCGTGATTGGACATTGGCCCAAGCCCAGTGCGCCAGTAAGCCTGATCAAAGGACAGTAATGAATCACACAAACAAAAACGCCCAGGCTCAGCACTGGCCGAAGCACAGCCAGCCAGCCAGCCAGCCAGCGCCGCGAGCCGCTGCCTAACAATACCCCGAAAGTACAATACTGTACGTTGCTGCCCTGGCTTGGGCCTCCGTGTGTCGGGGCCTTTTGGGCGTTGCGGTCGGGTCCCCGTCCGTATCCAAGTACCGTTGTAATTCTCCCCCCGGTCGGTGAAACTGCGGCCCCAAAATAAGGTACTCGATGACTCGAACTGCCCTGGGGGCTTGATTTGACTCGACGGACGAGACTCGACCCGAGACTCACACCTCACTGTTAGGCTTGGCACTCGGCCTGTCTCTTCTTTGCCTCACGGTCTCGCCTCTCTCTCGTCATTCCCCTGATATTGACAGGTCGTCTTTTTTTCTGCGACCGCCTTACCCTCTGCCCAACGCGCGCGAACAAACGACAAGTGGAAAAAGAAAAAAGAACAATCACGATATTTGTGCCTCTCTGAGCAAAAGCAGGATTTCCACCCCACCGCCCGAAGCAACAAAGCCCCCCCCCGATGACAATAAAGCTTCCTATTCGGGAGTGACAGAAGCAAACCGTCTCCGGCAAAGGAAAGCAGCGAAAGCCAAACGACCTGTCTCGCACGCCTTTTCCGCTACCCACAGTCCCGTCCAACGCCTCGTTTTCACTCTAATCAACGGATCCGCTTTCGGTGACCTTCCTTTGCCTCGGGCTGCATTACTCGAGCGCCTGGGCCTGCCGGCGGGCCTTTGTTCTGTCCACCGCCTTGTTCGGAGGTACACGCACAGGAACTGACTGGCCGGGACTCGCACACACCCCCCCGTTTCCGTTTTCCCCTTCGTCCCCTTCCAGCGCTCCGTCGGCCCCCGACCGCCCTCTGTCCCAGCCCAACCAGGGCTCCCTGGGGAGCGCTAGAAAGCCAAGATGGAGGGCCAGGGTCGGGAATCCTCGCCGAGGAGAGGAGCTGGCTGGGTAGGTACGTACCGGCTCCCGTGTGCTGGAACTTGACAGAGCGCATCCCGACGCCCGACCTGGCGGTGCGCACCCCCGGCAGGCCTTCTGGGAAACCTTGGCCGCCCTGCTCAGTGGACGCTTCCAGCGGACGCTTTCACTGACGTCTTTTTTCTCCCTTCTCCCACTCGCTCTCCCACTCTCCGCCGTGGCACACACACCCACCCCCCATCCGTCTCCATCCCACACTCTCCCTCTCCCGCAATCGCCACACCCCCCTCCTTCCTACGCCCCACACCAGGACCCTTCCACGGGCCTCCCTCCCACGCCCTCTCCACGCCTCGCCCTCCAGGCAATGTCCCACACGCCCCCCGGTTTGCCGGCTGCGCGTCCTTGTCCTGGTCGGCTTCATCGTTGTCTTTATAACACCCACGTCCCCGGACTGACCTCCCAGTCTCCCCTCCTCTCAACTATCACCAAGAAACCAAAGCTTCGATCCAAGACATCTGTCAAGCAGAAGGCATTCGCCTCTCGAGCAACTCCTCCCTTCCGGCTCACCTCGACTTACACCACACAACACCTCCACCTCACAACAACCATCCACAATGTTTGGCTCATATGGTTCATACAGCTCCATGTGTGCTGCTTCAGCGCCCATGGACATCACCTCCCGCAGCCTCAGCGCTCACGACTCCACCTGCGCCTTTCCCTCGTGGCCTCGTCGATCCTCGCTCTCCGAGTCTGATCGCGAGGAGCGCCCGACGTCTTATCTCTCCGACGACGACCTCTTCCTCAGCGATCCCTTCGACGACGACACCCGCTCCGTCTCCAGCGCCGGAAGCTCCTCGTCTGCCTCGCCTCCCCACGTCATCACCGACGCCGAGCTCCTTGAGATGGAACGCGAGCGTGCGGCCATGCAGCGAGAGTTCGTCCGCGGCATCGTCAGCGAGAAGGAGCGCCGCCGCGCCTTTGCTCGCAAGCAGCGCAAGTCCAGCCCCAGCTCCAAGAAGAGTCCCAAGAGCAAGCTCAGCTCCATGGCTCCCATCGCGGAGTAGAAACATGGACGAGCATCATATGCTCTTGACGACTTGACGACTTTTATGGCAGCGTAAGTTCTTTGGTCCAGTTCTTTGGTGCCCCAGACGCAGTGCACTAACACGATCCCTTCAGGCTGCTTTTTTTTTGCGATCTACTCGGCACGATACCCCAAGATACCCCCACACAACAACACAGAGACCCAGAGCAGGGCATGTGCACAGCGACAACGCTGCACATGCCAACTATCTCCACAACAGCAATACACCACAACACACCGATAATCCAGACATTCACAACACACATCCACATCAACAACAATAACAACCTATTCACCTACCACGATACGCGCTGGCGCAACCCGATCGCCCAGTTTAATCTTCTCTTCAACCAAGTTTCAACACTTGCTCACTATCAACGATGACGCCATGCACCTTCACAGGCAGACACATAGTCGCCTCCCGCTACCCCCACAGCACACCGCAACTCCAGTGCACAAGGCTGACTGCAATGCTACCCCAAAAGCATGAGTCAGAAAGGCGGGAAGAGCTGCCTTCTCGGCCCAATGTGGAGGTGGATGCATCGTTCCGACCGGTGCCGATGGCTCGGTCGCTGTCCGGGCAGATGGGGGGAAGGAACGAAGATTCCAAGAGTGGGGCAGAGTCACCTCGGCGCCGGATAAGGGCTGCAATCAACCGCCCCGCACCTGCCCTCTCTGGCTTCCGGCTTCTACCATCGGGTGTCGGCTCGTGACGAGGTCGGACTCCGGCTGGATGGATGACTTCTTGGCCACATGCCTTTTTGTCATCTTTGCCATCCTTGGGCTCGGACTTTGCACGCATCTCCGATTTCTGTTTATTCATTTTCAATTTTGTCTATTTTGCATTTCCCCATGTTTCCGAGGAGTCTTGTGACTCCCACATGCATCTTTCCATTCTGCAATCTACTCTTGGCGCACACTATTTTCTCATAATCCTGTTTGTTCTCGTCCCGCGGCATTGACTAGTCCGGCAACACATCTAGCGCATGGAGTTCTTGATTTTCCCACATTCTTGTTTTCTTGGTTTTCATCACTGGCATTTGGGCATGGGAAGCATACATACGGGTATGGGATCGCGGGCATGGGAGCATTGGAAATACATCTTGGCTTACAACTCTGCCCATCACTGGGCACGGATGATATGGGAGCACTTTGGGCATGTCTTCAGCGACATTTGATTTTTGGCATAGTTAGATACCTTAGGTAGTTAGTTAGCCCTGGCTTCGACCACCACGCAGATGGTTCGTCTACAGATACCCCCTCGCAAATCACAATCGATGGTTTTTTGAACCACACTTTTACTACATTTTTCGCTCTCCGTGCCATGCCTCTTGCCTTGATCGCTCACTGACTTGATCGACTTGGTTGCCTCGGGTGACACACAGCCTTTGATCCAGTGACGCGCCCTCCAGCCCTCTTTGTCTCTCATAAGCACCCACGCACTCTGCGTCGCTGCCTACCTCCGCCTCCGGGCTGGGTTGCGCCGATAAGTCACGGGCGCACGCGGCCTAGGTCATCGGCGCCTACCGCGCACCTTTTCGTTTTCGCCTTGTGTGTACCCTCGACACACTAACCGGCCTTTTGTTTTGTTTTGTTTCGCTGGCCGGTTGTCCCCGTGCTGTGCCGAGCCCCCTCCTTCGGTCTCGGTCACATGGCCGAGAATAATGCTTGAGGCTCTTCGAGATCGGCGACAGAGTTTCCAGAGTCTGTCATGTGAGCCTTATCTGGTTCGCGCGCCTTATCGGTGTGTGTGTGTGTGTGTCCCATGTGCGACTTCGTCCGCTGCCTTCGGGGGAGAGGCGTTATGCTGCGAGCGAGCGAGGTTGGTGCATGTCTATCTACAAGGCGATGGGGAGATGTTGGACGGGGGCGTGTTCTGCACCCTGCTTCGTACGTGTCGGACAGCCTGGGTGAAGAGCCGAGGCGTGCGCTCTGGTCACATAGGCGAAGCCTCGTAGGCGTCATCGACTCTTTGCCTGGTGATGAATTTGGAGAACTCTACGACGTTGACCCGTGGATCGGGTTCGATTCATCCATCGACACCGTGTAACTGTTTCGGGAGGACGTCGATAACTGTCGCTCCGGGTGTGACATTCTTGTCTCGTACTCATCTTCCATTGAGATTAAGCCCGTCTCTTCCGGGCAAGTGTTTGTGTAGATTCTGGAGAGAAACCAACACATACGACTCCATTGCCCCAAGTCGCTTTATTTAAAGCTCTTCCTTCACGGAACTTGTTCGTCGATGTCCATAGTACCAGCGAGACAAAGACTGCACAAGCTTTGTCTTACCAACACATTTCAAGGGTGCGCAGCTGGGTCTTGTGCTATACTGTAACGGCTGTTGCGTCCTGCTATTCATGGTATATTCCGCAAGACTTTGTGTAGATATGTGGCGCCTAGGGAAGAGTCAAATCTCGTGCGAAAAATTACAGCTAGGCAGCATCACGACTTGCGAACTTGCAACTCACTTGGAGCTTTGTTCTCGGAGAGTCGATCTGTCGTCACATGGCGACTCTAGCACTAAACAGCACGGTCGGTTTAATATATGGTGCCACGATTATGCATCGTGTGGTTGGATTTTCTCGAATACGATGCTACTGATTTGACTTGAATGTACTTGCGATGCACGTTGGTCCCTCGTTTCTTCATGCGTCGCCCAACTTGGCTGTGAATTCGAAGGAGGCCTTTGAACTTTACCCAGGGTTTGATAACAGACGCAATAAGAACTCTGGGTCTGCACTCCTGAATCTTACCTTTTCTAAAGATATTTTTACATCCACTAGATCCTATAGACCATATTTTCCACACAAGTCTAGATATCCGCCTCTACATCAGGCTACCTCAACGCGATACTGTAGGTCCTACGAGCGGAACTTGCGTTGCTCGCTATGGAAGACTGAGATCAAGTCTGACCGATCCTACGGAACAAACGCGTCGGGCTAGAGTTTCGGACAGGCAAAGACTTGGATGACCGGGAGAGCGGCTATACTCTTGACCGGCCAGTGTGAAAGGTCGGGAGAGACAACTTGAGTATTCAAAACATGGCTGAATACGGCACTAAGAAATGAAAGTTCCTGGGTCAGACCGACATCTGTTTTCGGAAATCACTGACTGTGCTTTCTGAAGTTTCCTATTCTGCCATCGAGATCGTGGCCGGGACCGATGTCGTAGCCTGCGTTGGCAGGTCGCTGCGGCTTACTGAGAGAAATGGATGTAGTCTACTTGGTGATTGAACGCTGCTGTTCGCAGTCAACCTGTCGTTTGTCCGGATACACGGTGGTGATGGCAATATCCGCTTGATCAGTCAACGTACGAAGAGAGAGTCAAGTTTATAACCATCTTCTGGTCAAATACCAGCCTATGATTTGTAATGCTGATGAGGTACTTGAAATGTGGCAAGACTTTGCTGACTTCGTTGTTGAATTTTGAAAATTTATCATGTTATCACTGTATTGCATCAAGGTCAGCTGCGTGGTATCAGCTGGTGTTGTGCCGACCTTTCTTGTAAGAACTATGTACAAGGCCACCTGATTTATGCCGTAGAACACCGATACATTTGGCTGGGGCCATACATCCTCTCAGCTCAACTACTCTACCATGCCAATAAATCTTTCGTAGACTGTCTGCCACATAGCATTACTGTCATGCACGCTTCTGCATCAAGGAAGACATATCTTCAAGTTATAGCCGTAAAAATTTGATCCATGCCAGACCTACAAAGCTTGAACCTGGCGCTGCGTCCTCATTTGAAGCTCCCGTGTTTCATCATCGACGATTCACATATGATCATTTTCTCAACAACCACGAGGGTGACTCTCCCCGGTTTAGGTCAACCGAGAACTCGAGCTAGAAGATCAACACCATACTGTGAGGATACAGTACCGTGCCATGTCGAGTGAGGTCGAGTGATGAGGTGAACACTGCCGTTGGCCTCGTTCTCAAGTTTCAATTTACCTTTTATACCATAATCTGGTTCTAAGCTAAAGTTATGTACTATCGATTGTTCTACATGGAGTACCTGGACCATCTTCACTTTTCCGACAGCATACTCGACTACTACATCTTAAATAGTTGTACTCTCAAACAGGCATGGAACTTGTATCATGTACTAATCGATGGTTTCGCGTGGTAGCAATGGCCACCACATACCTAGGGTCGATGATATGGATGCCCTCGGGTATGGATGCGTTTTTTGTGATGCTCGTATGCCACTGGTTAATTAAATACACACGTAACGCGACGAGACTGGGGAGGGCTGTCGAACAAAAGCCTGACAGTCATTCGAAACTTCCTAAGTTTCCTCTCTATCCTTTGTAGTGAAGCGCTGACATTGGCAAAGCTGCAGGGATGGACTGAACCACTTCGCCTCCCGGCACATCGCGACGAGAAACCCACTTCGTTTAACGGAAGATGTTTCCACTGGGACGATGAGGGGGAACTTGCAGCATGATACTGAAGACTGGTGGAGGATCCTTAGTCGGTGACCAGATAGTCATCACTTTGTGATGGTCTCTCTCGTGTCTCTACTGAGCCTTGACCTAACCTCAAAAAACAACCGATACCGGCCCTGCGTTCATGACCCCTCTCCGAAGCTCTTTTGTGTGCTTCATCCTTGAGTCCGACTAATGCTACTTCTGCATTGAGAGGGATACACAATGTACTCAGTAGACCCAGATGTGACAGGTAAGGTACGGAGGTGACAGCCAGCAGATTGTTGGCGGCCATTCGTCTTGCATTCATGCACAGACGCTTCCACACCGGCAACTCCGAAGGAAGATGGGTGTGGTGATTAGACCACTCGGCCGATCAGCCGTGGGTTCCCAGATCGCATCCGCGCATAACGTGCTCTGCAGTCGTGAGGTTTCCCCCCCCGCAACTCATCTGCGACAAGCGACGGTCCAATAGACTGGCCGATGGGCGGGCGCTGTCATCCATTTGCTGCACGGCGACGAATCCCCGCCGAGCGGCTTATTTCCAATTGGACGTTATTGCGGGTGATATTGAACGGGATGCTGTTTGTGGCTCAGTGGTGCAACATGTGGTGAGGGGCTCTGCTTCTAGTTTTAGCGTAGACTCGGGCTGTGCAGTGTGCACAATGGGGGACGTGTATGTTTCACGTCTCAACTCGAGAGGGGGATGGCAGCAATGTGAAAGTGATTGTGGGGGTTGTCGTGTGGCAACCACGAGGTTGTTGGTGTGTGCGCAAGTGTGAGCAACGGTCGATGGTGTATCTACGTACTTGGCCTGGAGCCGTGACGGAACAGGCGGACGGCGAACGGTGGATGGTGGACGGTGGACGGTGGACGGGGGTATCGAAGGTGGTGTCTTGCTTCAAAGTTTTGCTGATCGACTATTCATAAACTGTGCCAATGCATTCCTTGTACCTTTGGCCGTCACCGAAACTGCGCCCGCTCTGTATGTAGACCTTGTCGAAAACGGAAGCAAGGCTGGGCTGGTGTTAGTCTCCAACGGCCTCGTCACCTAATAAGCACCACGCTCGAAATTGTTGATCACATCCCTCGGCGGATATCACTCAGGTCCCGTCACCGAAATGGGTTAAAAGGATCGGCAACCATCACCACCACCACCCATGTTGTGACAGAGGAGATGTTGATGCTAGTGAACGCCCTCATGATCTAAACTCCACTGCGTTCGTTCATGTATGTAGCTCTGTCACAGCACCCCAACCTGCCACCCACGTTAGTCATGTATAGTGCCTCACGTATTGTAAAATATGTGATCGGTGCAGCTTAGATGGCGAGCGCGGGCGCGAGCATGCGGCGACGGAGCTTTGCAGTTTAGACCAAACACCTCCGTCGTTCCCGCATTCAAGGGACGGAGAGGACATGGACCACGGACATGATCCTCGCAGGCCGTTTTGCGACCTCAATCGCCACCACTGGCCAGCCGCGTCTTTTTGAGCATGACATGGGGTTTGGCTGACAGGGGTAGGCTCGCCCCCAGCCGCTAGTGCTGGGCTCGTCACTTAGCTGAGATCTTGGCCCGTTGCCTCATGAGGTTCAGCTCCCGAAGTCTGAGAAGAGCTGCGAGTTGGGACCAGTTGGCACGAGGCTGGAGATTGAGCACCCACAAGGAAGATCTGCGGAGACCGAGCCGGATGTGAAAGAAGCCGATACACAAATTAAGCCCAGGTTCCTTTCTGACAAATGCAACGAAGAGTGGACAGGAGAGGGGAACAGCTGCGTGGAAGCTCAATAGAAGTCTTGGCAGGATGAGAGTCGCAGCCAGACCTGCCATCTGTCTTTCATATTGATTCTGGGCTTGGCCGGGGTGCGCTGTTCAAAGCGTGACATTCGATAGCCAGGCGAACTAGGAGCCGGCCTGCCCCGATCAGACCATCCATCCAGACTCTGTAAAAACAAAGCTTGCCATAGACCGGCCGGGGGAGTGGTTGCAGGCTCTCTATCGCGGGGCTACTTACCACCTCAAGGCTTTAAGCCCTCGAGCCTCAAGCCTCAAGCCTCACCTCACCTTGGGTAGAGTTACACTCAAAGATGCGCGTCTGGCGCAAGCGATTGAAAGTCCCCGCCCGCGCGCAGCATTGATAAGATGCGGTGGCGTTGCTTGGTCCCAACAGCAAACCGTCAGGCCTGGCCACGGTTTGGGCCGCAGGCTATGGCCCCCATTTATGACAATCCATGAGAGGGCGCCACCGGATGACCCGCGGCCGGATTGACAACCGTTGTGAGCCAGGTCGGCCCTGCGGCAGCCAACATATGCTTGTGGGGTGATCAGGTCACAGGCCGGCACTCTGTTGTGAGTGGAGGAACTAAACCGGACGGCGGAGTTCCAGTTGGTGACGGCATTCGAAGGATCGGGGCGGTGGGACAGCAGTTACGAGATGCGAAGCAAGGTCAGTCAGTGCAGCAAGTTGGGGTCTGTTGAGGTCAAGCCGCGATCAAGCATCATCAAGCATCAGCAACCTCAAGCCAGCGCCGTGAGGCTGCGGCAAGGCTGGAGACGGGTCGCGGGGTCTGAGGCCTCAACCAAATTATTGGAAAGTTGTACCCATGTGAGGAATTTGTACAGAAGCTAGGATCCCCGGGTTTCCTGTGGCCGAGACGTTCCTTAATGGCTGTACCGACAGACAGTTCAATCGCCGAGGCGCCTCAGCTGTAGAGTGCGTGCAGCCGCAACGAGGTTATGCGGAGCAGTCCACTTAAATCTGCACTCCGGACCTGATTCACGGCTTCTTGGAAAAAAGAGGGAATGTGTGCAGAGACTGAACAGGAAGTCGATTTCGCCCACAGAAGCGCGCCACTGAGCCCAAGTTAAGTCACTAAGCTAATGTTGGGACTCAAGACTTGCACTCTGTCCATATGCCCGCCTTTTCGGGCCTTAAAGCTTGCCGACCGCCGGGAAGCACGGCAGAGACCGTTGCCACTAATAAGCCACAGGCACACCGACTCGAAGAGGTCAACTCAAAAGAGACTGTACACGTGTAGCCGCGAGATCTGAGAGTGAGGCGAGAGCGACGGTGCGGGCAGACGCGCGGTGGCAGTGGGCCTGGTAAACAGTCGTGGCGTAGCCGAGCGGTTGGACAGCATGGCGCTTGTTAGATCGATCTGATGACGAGGGCGGGAGAGGGAAGGACACCCGACATTCGCGGTCTAGGCACTTTGTAGGCACAGGTAGTATTCGTAGAGCAAACAAGAAGAGAAGTGACAGGGACTGGGTTCTTGAGGGGGGGGGCGCACTAGTCTTGAATGTGTGTAAGCCATTTTGCCCGTCTTGGCTTGTTGGTGCTGAGACAGAGCTCGGTGCGAAGCTGTATTATTTTTTCCATGTCTAGGCGGGCACGAAGCGCATCCGGTACTGGGGGGGGGGGCAGTGGAGGTTATGGAGGTTCAGTAGGACAAGCCAAGGCGGAACCAGGACAGGCCAGGATCGGGATTTATGGTGGAGTTGTCGGTGACGGCCAGTGTCTCTTTCTTCGCATGATCTGGATGCCACGAGGCTGGAGGAATCCACGATCCCGAACAGTGCACGGCCAACCCTCGACGGGTCTGTTGAAGTTCTTGACGTTGTTGAGTGGAGATTCGGAGGTCCTGGATAAAAGTACCAATACGGTCGATCTCACTCACAGTGGTCGACTGGCACCGGCCGAAACCCATGCCCATGCGAATCCTTGACTCATGCCTGAATGGATACGTGGTATCGTACGCAGTAACGTATGGGAGCGAGGGGAAGAGACAGAGAGAAGAAGAGTACTTGTAGCTTGAAAGTGATCGATACGCGTGGTGGCACGGAGTAGTAGTGTGTGTAGCTGATGGAGTTGTCGTCGAAAAAGTACGGAGTACAATGGAGTAAAAAAAAGGTGTGGTGGCATTGTGTAGTAATTGTGGCGGCGGCACGGAAAAAGCAACGATAGAACGGTGGCAGACAAAGAGACAACGACATAATAAGACAAAGGACAAAGGAAGGTGAGGCCCACCACTCAAGAGGCAGGACCTGGATGCTGGCAAGTAAAGTGGTGGAGACTGACAGCTCTTTCCCTCTCTGGGCACTGCCGTACCAGTGACCACTGCCAGGCACGGAAACCTTAAAGTTCAGGCGATGATGAAGAATTGTGAAGAATTGTGAAGAATTGTGCGTGGATCGACTGATAACTGATTGCCACCCAGACACTGTGGCGGGGGGAAAGGGGAGGGTCGCTCCTCGTCGTTGATGCTGAAATGAAGTCGCACCGGGTCACAAACCATTGCGGCCAGCAGCAAGTTACAGATGAAAAGGTTGGTGCAACTTGGCGGTCGTGGTGGAGCTTCTCGGATGGATGAGAGATGGACCAGGGGCAGGGGACATGGATTGACGAACTAGACTAGACTGACTACCTTACATACTTGCAGCCAGTCTACGTAGTTAGGGATCTTGGGGGACTTGGGGGACTTGCTTTGGGGGGAGCCAGGGAGCCAGGGAGCAGGGAGTAGGGAGCCAGGGACCAAGGCCCGTTTTAGCGGCCGGGAGAGGGCGATTAGATCCCTGTCGGGGAAGTGATCGGCCCGCCCATTGGCCCGTCCCGGCACAGAGCTTGCAGCTAGCGCAGCCAATGAAGAGCCGCAACACACCTGCAGCACACTCGGGCGCTTCGACGACGACGTCGATTGAACGTCGCTCCATGGCGCGCCCCGCCCCCGTGCCCCAGCCCCAACCACATGCTTTTACACCCGGCACCTTGGACGCCGTTTCGCTGAAGGCTCAGGTCAACCAACGTCTCCAACCCGGCCCTCGAGCAAGCAGCGATAGCACCAGCAGCGAACACTCCGAGGCCAATCCCTCTTCACAGGGCGAGAGACCGCTGCTCCCAGTCCCCAGGCAGGGCCTGTCCAGGGGTCCAGGGGCCCAGGGGCAATTGGCAGATGGAGGGTGCCATCGTGCCCTCCGCCGGTTGTCGTGTCAGGCCAGCGAGAAGCCAGCAGCCAAGTGCATCGCATCTGCTGCTCTCCCAGCTCACCTTGCGTTGAGGACAGGCAACCCCAAGCCCCTGGAGCATGGAGATACAGCAGCCGGGCAGCAGCCGGACAAGCCAGAAATAACGAGAGATGACTGCCCTACCCACTATCCCGCACCTGCTCCTACACTGCTACACACAGACGCGCACACACACCGGCACACACACGATCCTCCATCCGCTGTAAGGTACCAGGCAGCCCCTTCTTGCGGACGGCCCGTGAACGGAACGGCGTCGAATAGAAACGCCGTGTTGCCAGGCCTGCTCGCCCTGCAACGGCGTCACAGCATGTACTTATGTGCGCTGGTGTCTCGACGTCGCACCAGACAGAGGTCGACCCCGCATAGCTCACCCGTTTCCGAGCGCAGAGCCAAAAAGAGGGGCTCCCGTGGTGACAGGGGGAAGAGGCAGCTAGCAAAAAAGAGCCCCCAAGAGAAGCGATGAAATGAATCAAATCAACCGCGTGGGCGAATCTCGAAATCGACAGGCGACAAGACCGACGAGTCGATGGCAAAAGTCGGGTGCTGGAGCGGTGGGATTCGCGACTGCGGCTCGACAATGGACAATCGCTGCAAGTGATAGGCCCGCAGGGTCCCGAGTCACCGAGTCTTGGAGATGGAGATTCGCAGGGGCCCGGAGCTTGCATTTCCACCGGGGCCACTCGGTCCAACGAGTCAACGGAGTCAAACGCAGTCGAGCAAAGAGTCCAGCAGAGCCGGTCAGAGCCAGCAGCAGCCCACGCCGGGCACGCGGGCAACCCACGAGGCTAAATACGGCAGGGGGGCGCTGTTGGACGTTGAGCGCGTTGCTCGCATTTGCCCTGCTTCTGCTTGCCAGCGCCTCGCGAGATCCACATAGCCGGTTCCACGCTCCACGAGTCCACAGCGAGTCCTCTCAGCATTCTTCGATCTACGCCAGCCCGAGCCAGCCCGGGCGCCGTGAATGGCCTGGCCAACAGCCCGGGTGCCAACCAGCTCAACGTAGCCGCCTTCGCTCGCTCCCAGCTCCGAAACGAAAAGGCGAGCAGCGAAGAGAAAGGGACAGAGGGCGAGACGGAGAGCGCGCATGGGAGGGAACCGAAGCGCAAAGTGCAGAGCGGGGATGCCTGGGGCCCTTGCAGGATTTGCAGGACGTGCAGCTGCTCGTCTTGGCCGTCGAGCGTCGAGTGTCGAATCATCCATGATGCGCCATGCCATGCGCCATCCCAATCGCAGTTGCCCAAGCTCCTACAGGAGCACCTCGAGGCTCACCTGGGCCCTGGGCCTTGAGCCGGTCCCGTATCCGCTGATCCATGGAACCCAACGTTCGCAGGGCTCTAATTTTATATTGCCTCCCCTCCCCGGGGGCCCGGGCATCCACTGGCAGGCCCAGACGCCACTTCGTAGGCGCCATCTCTGACTGTCTGCCTCTGGCCGTCGAGCCCTCGGTGGTCTTGATCCATGCCTCCATCTCCATCACACACCCGCACCCGCACCCGCGCTCACTGTCCACACACGGCTCACCACCAAGTACCCGTTCCCACACCCCCCGGGCAAGCACTCTTGCGCGTCTCCGTCTCTCAAAACCACCCCAACCTGCTCTTTTCCCTTTTCCGTTTCCCTCTTGGGCTTCTTCCTGTTCTCTCGCCTCTTCTCCCGGTCCTGGTCTGTTGCGTCGTCTTTCGTGTCTCCGCTCTCCGCTCTCCGCCATCCGCCCTCCCGTCGTCACCTTGTCTTGCCTGTCACCTTGTCACATCCCGCACAAGTTACAACCAACATCACCAACAATAAGCCTCCCAGCCCCCAAGCTTCCTCAGCCTCTCCGGGGAGCTCTCCCAGCTTTTTCTTCTTCTTCTCTCCCGCTAGACACATATCAACGCAATAGCTGCTCATCCCATCCCCTCTCCCCCAATCCCCTTCGTCCATCCCCAGTCGCCGCCTCCTCCTGCATCCTGCTGCGTGCATCTAACCAGCTCTCTCGCGTGCACCCAACAACCCTCGCCTACCTACCGAGTGCACTACTTCGTACAAAGTACACGCTGCACGCTTTCTCACCTCTCACACACCCACCATTGCTCGAGTCCGTCTTGAGATCCAAGCTACTCCTGCAAGTCAAGCGCCGGGTCACACCCCTCTCCAAGCTTGTCCACTTGCCCACTTCGCCCAGTCTCCCCATTCGGTTGTCGTCCGACCCCGGGCAATCATCACCTAAAGGTAGGCGGCTGCGTTCTTCACTCCCTACCATCCTGCGTCTATAGCGTCTTTCTCGTCTTTCTGCTGCAAGCAAAACCACCGTCTTGCCCCAACTCCACCATCTTTTGTCATCTTTCCCGGCTCTCTTGTCCTCCCTATCCCTACCTGGCCTACGTACCGGCACTCAACCTCCACCATACTCCTTCGGTTTCTTCAAACCCCTTCGAAATTCGCCTTCTCACCGCGATCTAGATTTTCTCCCCAACCTCGACGCTGCGACCGAGACATACAGCTATCCCCGAGTCTCGCCTCCCGTCCAACCTCACCTGCCCGGCCGCTACCCGGCCCGCCGCATCGCATCCCGCAACGGAACAGCAAAAAGAAGCCCTGCCTTAAACTCCTGTTCGCCAGGACGCATCAGGATTCATTGTCCGGGTACGGACAAGCTGTGCATTCCGAGTGATGTCCGACCGTTCCTACGTGTAGCTTCCTGCCAGGTCTTGCTCCGAGAGAGAGACTAAATCCCCCGCCAGAGGGGGATAGCCCTCGCTGACACTGCATTGAACTGTATGTGCGTTGTTCCACGAGACTGCCCACGTCCCTGCAGGCCCTCCCAAACGGTTGCCGTTCCTGCCGCTATCCGGCCGACTAACCAGACTTCTTTGGATGCAGATCGAGAACCGAAAAGGATATCAACTCTACAATGTCCGCCATGTCCGCCCCCTCGCGGAACCGCACCGCCGCCGTCTCAATGAGCTCCGGAAGGTCGTCAAGGGGAATGGCTGCCGCGGCCCAAGACTTCAGCACCATGCCCTCGGCCAAGAATCTCAAGTTGTTCGATCCCTGCGCAGCGACGGCGTCCATGTTCCTCTACGCTCAAGGGTCTTCCATCGTCTGCAGCCACCACGATACCCTGACGATTGAGCGAAGGTTTTCCAGCCATACCGATGAGGTCCAATTGCTGGCTGTGGACAACCATAGTGAAATTGGCGGTGGTCGGTTTGTCGTGAGTTACGACTTGGGTCAGACAGCCATCGTGTGGGACTTGATGACGGGAGATGAAGTCGCCCGATTTGCCTCTTACGAACACCTCACTTGTGCGGCTTGGATGCGAAATGGAAATGTCGCATTCGGTATGTGCCCCTGAAATGCATACGTCTTGAATTAATGGGCAGCTAACAACCTGCAGGCAACACGCAAGGAAGCGTCATTCTATTCGAGCCCACGACTTCTGAGCACATCTCATCACGAACACTAGACCAGATTGCTGTGACGGCTCTGGCTCCTTCAGCCGACTGTCGCACGTTTGCCATCGGGTAGGTTTTCAATATCTCGAATTTTTTGGAGACGCCTTTCTCACTGACTTGTATACAGATACCAAAATGGATCTCTTCTCGTCGCTACTCTTCAGCCTCGATTTACCATCCTGCACAACCTTACCACTTCCAGGGGACCCTCGCCAATTGTCACATTGGCCTGGCATGCCTCTTCATCTCGGCAAAAATCCGACATGTTGGCCGTCCAGACCCATGACGGTGACCTTCGGGTCTGGAGTGTCTCCAAGGCGTACAACGCTGAAGATCCCGCCAAGATTGTTCGCGTTTTACGACGGACGGAGAACAACATGAACGGTCCCAACTGGATGGGCTGGTCGAAAAACGGCCGCATAATCCAATATTCTGACTCGTACGTTCAAAACTTGCCACCATGTCTGCCCACTTGGCATACGCGCGCGCTTAACTGCATGATCTGTCACTCACTAACACCCACCACAGCCAAACACAATCATGGGATGTCCGAACCAAGCACGTCACCTATGATTCCATCCCCACTCTCGAACATGTCAGAGGTCTCGCCGTCTACGGCCCAGGTGCCTCCCTGTTCACCCTCGGGCCCAGTAACACCGTGCAGCAGTTTGACCTCAACTCCCCTGCTATCATGGTGGCAAATGTCCAGCACCCGGCCAACTTGCTGCCACCGTCACCTCCTGTGTCAGAAGAGATCGCCGACCAATCAGTTCACTCGGCCACGACTATCAACACGTCCGAGTCGGAAACCAGCTCTATCCCCTTGGATATGCAAGGGATTTCCGAAAGCGACGATGATCACCTGTCCCCGTTTGCCCGCCTTGCTCGAAACCAAGTCCAGGACTCCCTGCTTGACATATCTTATGAGTCGACGAATAGCCCCGTGTCGAGCCGGAGTAACATGTCGTACACAAAGTCTTCAGAGGGTGGATCTCGAACACCGGGTCGCTATCCCTCCTCACTGCGATCAAAGGGTTTGACCGAGGGCACGTACATCTCCAACGGATCCTCACTCAGGTCGTCAACGGTTGGCAAGAAGGAGGCGGACAGCTACTCCATGGGATACTCGCTCGGGACAACATCGCTCGCCACAACAAGCCAAGCGTCGATGTCCTCAACACAGTCCCGACGGAAGCCCTCCCGCCTGCGACATGAAGTCCCCCGGAGCCCAGATGACAACAAGGTCCATGACCTATTCAAGTTTACTCGGACCCGCCTCAGTGACATCCCTTACAAGCACCCTATGGCTTCCAACTACTCCCGCCTCACAAACGATGACCTTCGACGACAAATGCTCACCACTATCTTTGGTTGGAACAAGGAAGTCGAAGATCTCATTCGGGATGAGATGAGCCGACATCCAGCAGGATCCCCAAGCCGCATCTTGCTGGCAAAGTGGCTTGGCGATATCGATGCCGATGTGATGGCTGCCAGCTCCGAAAACATGACTTCTTCGGACTGGATGTTGTTGGCGTTGAGTGGCATTGGTGGGCAGGCATCACAGCACAAGCTTGGCCGCGCTTACGTCCAGCGTCTGCTTGAGAGTGGCGACGTCCACGCTGCAGTGACTATCATGCTCGGCATGGGCGATCATGCCGATGCCATTGAGATCTACATCTCGCACAGGCGGTACATGGAGGCTCTGATCCTAACGTGCGTGATATACCCCAGTGTGTGGGAGCGCCAGGCCGCCATCATTCGAAAGTGGGGAGAATGGGCTGTTCAGCATGGCCAGCAGCAGCTTGCGATTCGTTGCTTCGCATGCACCGACACAGAGTCCACCGAGCCATGGACTTCGCCATCTGCTGCGCAGCTCACGTTCCAGAGCATGAACCCGAGCATTCCCGAGATTCTTAGTCCTCCTTTGTCACCTCCGGGTATTCAGCGAGGGCCCCAGCGCAGCATTGCAAAGACGTCGGCTTTGAAGCTCATCACCTCGTTTGGAGACCCAACGCAGAAGGCCAAGTTCTTTTCGCAGGGTGACGGGGGCCAAACCCCCATCGCAGCGGGCGCGACGCCGATTCAGGCCGACACAACGCTGTCACCGGGAGGAACCCAGGAAGCCACCACTGCGTTCTTGAGGCCTTCAAGCAATAGCAGGTTCAACACGCCAACCTCTGCCCGTGCCACCGGCCCAAGTTTTGGACGAGGCCGTCTTCCCTCCATCGGTGAGATTCCTTCTGACCTCAACCGTGACCAGATCAAGACCGTCAAGCTTCAGGCACCCCCTAAGGAGAAGCGGCTAGGCCACTCCCGGCAATCCTCTGATCAGGATAGCATGACCGTTGGGATGGGTCTACAGCGCGCTGCTACCGCAAGCCCGATGATGATGCGAGACGGATACCAGAGGGTGACGGCGGGACGTGCTGCCGAACAGCCACCCTCCCCTGACAAGAACGTCATGGTCAAGATGCAACAGCAAGCCCGAGCAAACCATCGCAATGGCTCTCGTGACCGGATCCCTCTTGGTGTCAACCTTGAATTGCAGTCCTGGGACCCCATCTCACAAAACAAGGAAGTAACCTCGCCTGAAGCTTCTGTCACCTCATCTACCCGCTTCCACTGGCCTACTCGTCGCCGCGGCCCTGGGTCCGTGGCCAGCTCCGTCACGTCAGCTTCCAGTGCCGGACGAAGCCTGCGGCACCAAGCTGTCAGAAAGCGCGATGACTACATCCATGCCCTGGATGCTGCCTCTAAGAAGGGACGCAGCCGACACGGCAGCAGGGAGAGGTCTCGTGGCCGCCACGGTAGCCGCGAGAGAACCAACCAGTCGCGCGAGGTCTCCGAGGAACGCCGCCTTGCCTGGCCGCCGGCCAAGAGGTCCCCTACATCTCCAGTTCCCATGTCTCCGGAGGATTTGATCAATTTGTCCACTCCAAAGCGTATCGAAACGGTGGACCCGTTGACAATCAGGAAGATCAGCGGTCCCAAGAGGCCCAGCAGCCGTACCTCGAGTCGTGGCAGCCGTCGCCGCAGCCCCGAGGGACGACATCCTACCCTGGTCTTGGACACTCGCGGCCGCAGTCAGAACAGAGGTGACCCTACTCAGCTATCTCCCTCGTCCCCAGTGCCAATGTCTGCCATTGTGCCTCACTACGAAGGTTCCGAGGACGAACAGGATTTCAAGGCAGCACTGGAGGCCCAGGAGCAGTTCCGTGCAAAGCATAGCCGCAGCGTCAGTCGTGGCCTCAACTCACCTGCCGTGTCCAAGAGAGAGCGTTCCGAGAGCCGCCACAGGGCTGCTGCAGAAGTTTCCGATATTCTTATGCCCCTTGTTCACGGACGTGCTGCGTCGACCGAGCACGCCGGAGATCTTCGGCAAATGAAGGATGAGCGACAACGCAAGAAGGACATCGCGGCCCGGGAGCTCGAAGAACGCCGAAAGTCCCTTGCCAAGCGACCTCAGGCTCCTCCCATTCCTCATCCCAACCAGTTCTCTCCGGCCTTCCACCGAATCGGTGTCGAGGCTGCCGACCCGAAGCCTCTGCCTGACGACCTGCCGCCTCGTTCTGCGACGGAGCCTCCACAGGAGCTCCCCAAGAGCATGTACGCTCGAAACGGCCCTTTCATTGGGCTGCCTGCTACCCCCAAGGCCATGAGACTGGTTCTCGAGTCGGACCATTCCAGTGACCAAGGCAATATGCTATTGCCTGATGTCCCCCCGATCCCGGCCACGTTCACCCAGAGACACTCTCCTCATACCTCGCCTGAAGCCTCCGGCAAAAGCGCTGGCGAGGAAGAGAAGACGGATCTGCTGACTCTGCTCCCGTCGACCGTGTATCAACCGCCCACGCGGCCATTCATCCCCCGAAGCATGTCGGCACCCATTCCCGACGAGCCAGCAGCAAGAATGAGCCGTAAGGCCAGTATCGGCAGCCGGTCTCGTCGTCACCATGAGGCCGAGGACAGCGACCGCCGCCGATCTCACGAGGAGCAGCTTCCTCCGCCGCCGCCTCCACCCCCGGCCCCCTCGATGCTGAAGCAGCTCCAGCATTTGGCTACGCCTCCTCCTCCTCCTCCCGCTCCCCTCCCGTTCAAAGCGCGAGCCCAGGAAATGGGAGCGATGGGATCTGGCCTGATCGAGATTGTCATGGACGACGACGAACTATCAGGCAACGACATGCCCCCGGCCAGCAGTCCCCCGACAATCACCACCTTCATGGGACACAGCCGAGGCCGCAGCATCGGAGACAGTGGCAGCATCTCAGGCCGCATTTCCAACGCCACACAGCGCCTACGATCTGCTAGTCGCAGCCGCAAGGACGCTGGGCGGGTCAAGTCCCCTCCTTTCGAGGCGCCGTATGAGAGCGTCCCTATGCCCCGGAGGCTCAAGTCGCCGCCTCCCGTCACGTACGATCCAGATATGATGCGATCGCCCACTGAGTCAAGGAGCAAGCACATGTCTACGGGCCTGCACCGCAGCGAGATGATTTAAGAGCTCGGCACCGGACGTTGGCGGTTGCTGACTGGCAAGGCACTTTTCCCCTTCTTCTCCTCTCCCTAAATCGTTGTTCGCTTCAATTCTGTGCATGGCGATTGGCGTTGTCGATTCGAAATCTCTCGATACCACTTTCTCGACATTTGAGTTCGTCCCACGACGATATTTTATGCCTACGCTGCCGATTATTGCTTTGGTGGATGCAAGGGACTAAGCAGCGTGGGCGCTTTCTAAGCCTTGAGAGCATTTGATTGCGATTTTTGTATGCTTCTTTTTGTTTTTACTTCTTCTCACTCCATATGCCATGGAGTCAAGGTCACCTTGCAGCCGCGAGAGATGACCGATTTTTCTTTCTGCTTTTTATCTGAGCCTCGGATTCTTGACGATCCTTTGCAACAGCAGGCGGCAGACGTTTATACACAGATTATGTTTGATGGATACAGAATAACATAGGTACAATGATTGTTGTTGAGCTTTGGCTAAGAGTAGTTGTCTGTTTTTTGTGTCGAGTTTTATGATGGGTGGAACGGAAAGGGGAAACCGGACGAAATATAGGGCCACCATGGAGGAAAGCAGCTGGAGCGACGATGGATGGCAAAAATCAAGAGCACAAGTCGAAGAGCACGGCTAGGTGCTTTATACAATGCTGCCTCACGGCACTTGTTTGAGTTTTTGAGGGATTGCGACTGAAAGAATGCGACGAATTGCGAAGGATGTGCGGAATGAATTGGTGAGAGGGTCTGTGATTCTCGGAAGGGTGGTGTGTTTGGTACATTGGGTTCGAATGAGATGTGGGGGAGTAAATTTCCAACGACGTTATGATTACCATTTAATTGAGATTCTGCTGCTTAGACTGCTACCATTGCGATGCGAACGTGAAGACGTGTGGTATCTTCCAAGGGGGGGAGAGTATGCATAGCTACAGTCAACAAAGTGAGGGAGTCGTGGTTTTCATGATACCTTCATTATCCACCCACCACTTTACACAACAGAACTACTAAGGCGTTCAAATCCGTTAGGATCAAACCACCAATGCCTTCCAAAATATGCAAACTGTATTTTACAAAAGAACAACTACCAATTAACACAAAAATGAATTTTCCCAGCTCTCAAACTGACCACACAAGCACACAAAAAAAAGCCAAAAAGATAGCGTCGAACTGTTCTATCACAGCCATGTCATCCCAAGCCCCTCGCCAGAACGTGATCCCGCCCGCCACGCGACGGGGGAGAAGTCTCTGCAGAGTGAAACCTCCCTCAAGGGTCGTCTCCAGTGCTGAGGGCCACAGTAATGTTACCAGCATCGCAGGTTACCCGTGCGAGTGGGCGGCCACCGCAGCGTTCGGGTGGGACGCGGCGAAGGGGAGCTTAATGGATTGGGATGGACGGCTGGGCGTTGTGAACGTCTTCGCCGTTGGACCATTACAGTCGAGAAAAGTCGCCGGGATTTTGGTATATGAGGGTAGAGCAGCGGGGGTAAACTTCGGGCGGGGGTTTGGTGCTGGAGCTTGGGGGGAGCTGTGACGTCTGCCCGCCTACAGTAGGGGTGCAAAAGTTTCGACAGTCACCAGATCCACCCGAATTTCCTCGATCACACTACCTTCTTTGACTGGCTATTATATATGCAAATAATATTATATTAATTTTAAACCTTAATGACCTTAAAGCCTAGATCCTAGAGATTATAGTAATATATATTAATATTTAGTATACTATCTATTTATATTAATAACTACTTATATTTATTAGGGTATTAATTTTAGTATATTTTCTAATACCTTATCTTTAATCTTATTCTATAGCTCTTATATATACTTAATTAAATATTCCTTTATAGCTAAAGTCTTTAGAAGCTCTATAAGGTCTAGGTATCTATTATAGATCCTTTCTTTTAGGATTACCTATAGATTCTTAATTAGATTAAGATTAGGTAAGTATAAGGGCTATTCTATAAGCCTAATCCCTTAAGAGCTTATATATTTATATAGCTAATTCTAGACTAAATAGGCTATAAAGGTAGGTTTATTATTATATTAGAAGACTTTTTCTTTCTTACTAATTTCTAGAAAATATTCTTAAAGGTTGTAAGAGTTAGGGCAGCGTTCCTAACCTTCAATAGACCAATCCGCTGTTAGGCCAAAAGATCAACCAATCCGAGTAAGCTACGTTACCCAGACCGCGCTACACAACAGGTTATAAGGGGTCAGGACCTCGCGGCAACCCTGCGGCGAGCCCGCACCGGACCCTCGGCCAGCCCCTTACAAAGGTAAGCTAAAATAACTTAGCTTATAATATTATTATACTTAGAATTAAGATTTCTAGCTAAATAGACTAAATTAATAGTATAATTAAAGGTAAAGATACTAAAAAATATCTATAAATACCTTATTTAAAGCTTCTTAGGCTATATATTCTTTTTCTTAAGTCTTTTACCCTAGGTATAATTAGAATTATAGTTTAAAAATAGGGTATAAGACTTATATATTTTATAAAAGCTTAATATCTTCTTTTACTATTATTATAGTTAATTAAGACCTTATCTAAGAAAATCTAAGTATACTAAAAGCTAGCTAGCTTATTAATATATTTTAGGATAAAATCTAAGTATAATTTAGCTATCTCTTTACTAAGAAAAGAATACTAGCTTATAAGGTAGTATTAGATATCTTACTTAANTTTAATTTATTTATATACTATTTTAACTCTAGAGTTATCTAAACCTTCTTCTAAGTAACTTAGACTAGTCTATAATAGAAAGGAAAAACCTAATAGTAGGCTATAGGATGAAAAACCCCCTACTACTCTTACCTAAGGGGGAAGTAAGTTAGGCTTAGTATATATATATAATAGTATAAGTTTTAGGTAGATTAGCTTTATAAGAAAAGCTAGTTATATACCTACTTTAATAACTCCTTATAGGGCTTAGCCTAAATTATATATTAGAACTTGTTTAATCCTAGGGTAGGTCTAAGTTACTTATACTACTTATTTTCTTTATCTTCCTAGGTATTATCCTTATTACTTAGTATACTTTCTCTAACTTTTAAAAGTATTTATTTTCTAAATTAGTTAATTAGCCTAAATACTACTAGGACTAGACTAAGGTCTAGTCTAACCTAAGGGTACTTTAGAGACTACTTAAGCCCCCTTTAGGCTAAGTTATTTAGTACTATAGTTAATATTAGTATTAGTACTACTATTATATCCTATAGTAGGTATACTATATAGTTATACTATTTATTTAGAATACTAAACTATATAAATCTCTCTAAATAAGTATTCCTTATCTACTCTTACTCCTTTTATACTATATAGTATATATAGGACTATACTAAGTATAGCCTATTATAGTTATAATATACTAAGGGGATATTACTAGTAGAGGTAAAGTAAACTATATCTCTTATATAGTAAGCTCCTCTATAGTAGCTATACTTAGCCTATTCCTAATAGTATTATATAATATATTTAAAGTAAAAGTACTTAAAGTACTACCTAGGTTAAATCTCCCCTAAATAGGGCTTAGTCTAATATACTTTTATAGCTATAATTATACCTTAGTTATAAAGTTTATTTATATCTATTAGTTTAATTAATAATATAACTAGTAACTAATAAGATCTAACTATATAGTAGCTCTATAATAGTTTAATAGTATATACCTTAATACTATTTATTTATTAGATATCTACTATAAGGTCCTTAAGTAAACCTTCTATATAGCTAGTTAAGACCCCTTTAGTAATTACTATAAACTACCTAAGGATCTAATATATACTTATACTAAAGATAGTAAGGATCTAAGTATTATCCTTTAGGAGATCTATAACTAGTCTATAAAAGAGGACTATAATATCCCTACTAGGGAGATAGTATAAGGCTACTATAGGCAAAGGGTAGCCTCTTAGGAGGGTATAGTTAATAACTATTATAGTATCTAATAGTATATAGGATATAATATTAAGAGCTATACTTAGTAACCTAATAATAATCTTTCTACTAAGGTAAGGAGGGATTATCTTAGATAGTAGTACTATAAGGAGCTAAAGTATCCCTTTATTATAAGTAACTTAAGCCTAGGTTAAGGCCTTAGTAAGTATTTCCTAAAGGGTAATTAATACTACTTTTTTAATTATAATTATAATTATTTCTATAAGGAATAATAAGATTAGGATCTTATTACTTATATATTAAGTATAGCTTATAGTAGTATTAGCTAGGATTACTATTAATCCCTAAACTAAGGGAAAAATAGCTTCTAGGATAATTACTTTAAGTTTAAGTTTAGTCTTAATAATAAGGTCTTTAAATTAATTATAGGTTATACTTATACTAGGCCTAGCCTATAGTAAGTATAGGTTTTATAGTAAAAAATTTTCCTTAAGGGGAGAAGGAGGATAGTCTATAATCTTAATATCCTTTATTTTACTTAGTCTACCTATTGTATATAATATAGTAGTAATATAGGAGTAGAAAGGAGGTAAAGAAGGTCTATAGAGAAAGTTACTTAAGTTAGAATTGATTTTAGGTATATAACTAAGATATAGTAAGGGTAACTATTAGATATTTATAATATTATTAGTTTTAATATTAAGCTAATTAACTTATTAATATATCTTAAGATAAAATCTAAGTATAATTTAATTATTTTTTTACTAAGAAAAAAATATTAACTTATAAAAAAATATTAAATATTCTATTTAATTAACTATTATATTAAAGTTATTCTATAGTAATAAGTATTATTTTTATAAAAAAACTAATTAATTATAATAAAAGACTTAAAATTAATAATTCTAAGAATATAACTTTTATCTCTTAAAGTAAAAATAATTAGATATTTAAAGTATAAAAAACTCTTTATATTATTTTAATATTTATATTAATAAATAATATTAAATATTATATACTTTNATATGCGTTAAAGTTATTGAGGCTATGCAGTTGTGTCGGAAGGTTGAGGTGCAGGAGCGGGGAAGCCGGAATAATGTCGGAACTTTTGCACGGGATTGTAATTGCCCTGTACACTTGCAACACCATAGCAAAGGTCACCAATTTGCACAGCCAGATCCAAGACGTTCCATCTCGGCCGCCTCTCTCCTTTCGTTTCTTTCCTTTGCTGGCTGGATCAGAGCTGCAGTTCCCGAGTATCTCAAACAAACCAGAATTGGAATTCACCATCTTTCATCAACCGATTGACCTACAACCCGCATTTCCCTGGGCCCAAGACTCCTTCCTCTTCCTCCTCCCACTTCATCACCCCCATAATGGTCCTCCATTGATCGCCTCCGAACCTCTCATCTTCAAACGCCGATACCGAAAACCCCCCCTTCACCATGCTCTCGACACCCGCCCGCCTCCAGATTAGGCGCCCCTCGCCCACAACCGCCGAATTCACCGTCACGACGCTGCGCCAGCTCCCGACCGCCCTCCACATCATCCTCCTCGTCGGCCGGCTGCTCCTCTCGCTCGCCGCCGTTCTCCTCCTGCACGCCCGCTACGCCCTCTCGCCGCTCGCCGACCGTACCCCGCTGCTCCGCGCCCCGGCCTACCTGCGCTCCCCCGCTGGCCGCGCCGTTGCCTCCCTCGCCGACCGCGTCCCCGTGCCCGTCCTCGTCCCCGCCGCCGTCGCGCTGCTGTGGCTGCTCAGCCGCAGGGGCTATGCTTGCGAGAGCTTGCTTGTCATGAGGGGCCTCGGGGTGCAGACGAGCGAGACCGCTGCTAGTTACCTGGCCAACACGGCTACGAGGTTTATCCCTACTGAGAAGATTCGCGATATCCTGGTCAACGAGGCATTTCGAGGCTTCGAGGTCCGCTACTATCTTGTTGTCGTCGTCGAGGGCGAGGAGAATGTCGTCGTTGTGTTCCCCAGCTTGTTGCCGCGGCTGAAGATCGTCGAGGAGGTGTGGAGGGGCGCCAGAGGCTGCCTGTACGAGGGCAGGGGAGAAGAAAAGGGACTGGTATCGTAGATTCTTTTATACCACCCAAAATGGGATTGTCATGTTTGTTCTGCCTATCTCTATGTGTCGCAGGGCTTTGCCGCTTTTCATTTCTAAAGTCTAGTTGTCCGCCGCGGACTTGTCCGGCCTTCGCTTGCCGAACCCCCTTTTCTGCCTCATCTCCTCCGCGTCTGCGAACCCCTTGCGCTTCGCGTACCGCTCGTTTTGCTCCTCGGGGGCGATCTGCCGGTCCTTCTTCATGAGAGAGACGTATGGCCCACCCATGCGTCCGCTGTTGCCGCCCTCGTAGATGATGGCGCTGTTGTTCTGCTTCGCCGCAGCCAGCCCGGGTCGCGGGACCAGACGCGAAGGATCGGAACCGCCCTGCTGCGAAACGAGCTGCAGAAGCTGGTTCGTGAGCAGCTCGTTCATCTTGTGCTCGCGCCAGTGCGCCCACAGGCCGTCCATGACGCCAAACTGGCCATGCTTGGCGAGCGCGGGATCGTCAGCCAGGTATATCCAATCGAGGGCGTCCTTGTTTTTGGTGGATAGGACGTTGATATCCTTGGGGAAGATGCAGTCCCACAGCACGAGGGGCGCGTCGTCGGCCATGGTGTAGTTGGGTTTGCTCGGGTTGGTGGCAGTGTCCAGAAGCTCCGAGACCACCTCGGGCTTTTCGAACCGCTGGCCGATGAGGAAGAGCACCGCAACCATGTGCCGAATCTGGTGCCACAGAAACGCCGAGCCTCGCACGTTGAACGAGTAGACCTTAGGGTACGCCGTCTCTCCGTCCAGCCCGCCGGCAGGTGCAAACCCGGGATTAGCCAGGTAGGGTAGCGCAGACGCGACGTCGTTGACCTCCTCGATGTCGGCCTCGTAGATGGTGCGGTGAAAGTTGGTGATTTGCTTACCGGGGTCGATCTTGCACATGTTGCGGAAGTCGTGATCGCCCTCGTACCGCTTCGCGCCGTCGCGCATGGCGTCGATGTCCAGCCATCCGGTCCCGCCTCCTACCTTAGGGTCGGGCGACCAAGCCGGCTGCGTGAAAAAGTACCGGTACTGACGCTCGCGACAAGAGAAGCGCGCGGAGAAGTTGGGTGGTGGCGAGGGACACCAGGCAAGGATGCGGATGTCAGGAGGTAGGATGCGATTCAGAAGCCGTGGGTACTGGATCTCATCCGTGATGGGATCAAACGGCGCCTCGACCTCTTCCTCCTCCCCATCCGTTGTCTTCTTTCCAGACTTCTCATCTACCACCATCCCCTCCGCGCCCTCAGCCCCCTGGCTCGGCGGTTGCCGCGGCTTGGGCAGTGGCCGGTTGCTGCGAACGCGGAGGCCGATGACCTGGCCAAAGGCGCTGACGCCGCGATCGGTGCGACCGCACTTGGAGTACTCGCAGCAATCAAAGTCGACAATCCTTTCGTCCTTGGGGAAGATGAGACAAGCCTTGGTCAGGGCCATCCACAATTCCTCCTCGATGGACGTCTGCGTGGCCATGGGCTGGAACTCGAAGCCGCCATAGTTCCTGCCCAGGTACGCGAGCTTCAGCGCGATGTACCGCGTCGAATACTTGGAGGGGTCGGGCTTTCGCTTGGGCTTGGGCTTGGTGCTTTTGGCCCCGGGCTTGGCCGAGGGGACTGCGGCGTCGGTCCCGGGCTGGGCTTCCGGCTCTGCTTCCGGCTTCGGGACAGACGGGGCCGGCCGAGTCCTCAGCTGCTTCTCGAGCTCTTTGACGCGGTCGATGAGACCGTTCTTGGTCCAGGACAGGTAGTTTGTTTGGCCGGTCATGGTGCGGTACCGGGCTGCCTTTTGCTGCGCACGAGCTTCGTGGAATTCACCACTTGATGAGGACGACGGCGCAGAGGACGAGGAAGAGCTTGAGGCTCTGCTGCGAAACGATGGTGTGGGTAGGGTGCACACTTGGGCTCCGGCGACGGTGGCTCCGAGGAGAGGTCGACACCCAAGACGGTGGCCAAAAGGTCGCATGTGAGTTGGTGTGGGGGTTCTCTTTCTTATATGCGACCCATCGGAGTTCGAGTTGTGGAAGGGCTTTGCGCTCGCCAAGTGTGGCGTCGACAGTCTGTTCTGTGGCTGGTGCATGAGTTGCGCCACACCCAGCGTTTGACAACCTTCTAGCTTCAACTCCTACACCTCCCTATTGGCGCTGCGTCATTTCCCCCGTTCAACCTGCCCTCATATGATCTACATTGTCGTACAAGTCTACAGCCAAGAGATAAAAATCAACACTGGACATGATGGACTCCGAGGTGATCAGGATCTTGCTCGTAGGCGACGAAAAGTGTGGCAAAACAACGTTTCTCTCGTGTGTAGCCGCCATCCGTCTATTGATTGTGTCCATGAATCTAACACTAGGCTCTGCCGATGCATCAGGCGACTGAGTGCTGGTGAAAAGACCAACCCGATCCCCATGCTCCGCGACATTGACCAGCCCTTCATCTTCGAGATCAAAGTGGGTGTCAAGCAGCTCCGCTTCGAGTTCTTTGATACGTCGAGTCCGGACAACTGGCGGCTCCTAGAGCCCGATGCCGTCGTCTACTGCTACGACATCAGCCAACGACTTAGTCTCATCAACATGCAAAGATATGTCAGTTTTCCCGCCCTAGATTCTTTCCTGCCGGGTTCGCGTCAAAACGTTTGCTGATGATGGGCGACAGTGGCTTAACGAGGTCAAGATGTCGTTTCAGCGAATTGACGCCCTTCCCGTCATCGTGCTGGGGCTGAAGCGCGACCTGAGGTCGGAGAAGGATCCCAATGGCATCATCTACCCGCAGGAGGCGTATCAGGTCTCGCAGGCCATGCGAGTGGATCGTTACATCGAATGCTCAGCAGTGACCGGGGAGTTGTTGAAGCTGGCCTTTGAAGACCTCTGCAAAACGGCGATGACGCCAGCCGCGAGACTGGGGAATCAAGATGAGGGCGCGTGCTCGGTAATGTAAAGTTGGCGGGCGCGTTTGAGCTAGTCAGGGAAGGCTTTTGTGCCAACAGATCTCAACAAGGCCCGGATAACTAAGAGGGTGGTATCCAATGTGATGCCTTGGAGAGTCAAGCGAAGCTCTCAAGCAGCGGTGGTCTCCCCCATATCGACATCACCGTTGGCCTCGCCATCTTCACCCTGAGCCTCGGCCGGCGCGGGGAACTGACCCAGGATGTCGGCGATGGCGGTGACAATGGCCTCCTGCTGCTCTTCGTCGAAACGCTCACCCATGTCCTCGACAATCGTATTGAGGGCAGCGACAGAGGCTGGACGTAGGTTGAGGAGCATAACAACCTCGCCCTTGGCAAGGTTGTAGGGGCGCAAGCGCTCGAGGAGCTCGCCGATGCAGCTTGGGGAGTAAGTGAGAGGAGTCTGGCTCAACGGGCTGGGGTGTGTGTTCATATATTGCAAAAGCTAAGGCGCCAACGTGTCAGTCAATTCGTCAATCTCATGACAGGGCCTGGTTCTGTGTTCTCGATGTGTCGATAAATGAGGCTGAGCTCAGATAACGTGTGATTTCTTACCTCGCGAACAACCGTCTCTAGATTAGGAGGACCACGACGCTTGGCCTTTTTGTAGCGATCGCGCTGTTCGGTAAGGTGCTTGTAGACCTCATAATTGGAGAGAACGGCGGACTGGGCTTCGATGACCTTCATCGCGGCGGTTGATGACTGGCTTCAGCGGCGGTTTGCAGTGTGCAGCAGGTCAGCAAAATTGGCGTGTGGTGAGGCGCCAAGGGAGGGTGGAATCAGGCTCCGTGGCAGGCTGGATTCCAACCAACCAACGCTAGAGCTTGACGAGGCTGAGAAATGTGTAAAGGTGGGGTGCGTGTGAGTGAGTGGTGGACACAGGGACGGATAGTGGGAGGCTCACCGACGGAATGAGGCAGCTGCGCTCATGGAACGTCGGAGGTCTCTGTTACAGAATGATTGGTTTCTTGGAAACCTTGCGAATTGTTAGGCCGTCAATTTTAGTCCGACGGCCTTCAGCGTTGCGATCAATGGTTGGTGGCTACTGCTAAAGGTGGGCGTCACTGTGCAGTTGGTCCGCGCTCTGTTTTTTCTTTTTTTCTTTTCCCCAACCCTACAATCTACCAAAATTTCACGCTCCAAACATGCTGCAGCAGCTAGCAAGCACTGCACAGTTGAGCCTCTTGTGAGACACCTGGCCCGTGCACGGTTGAAAAGGTTTCCCGCCATGTAAGCCCAGGACGTCCGGTTACACATGGCTGCCCACTTCTGAGTAGTTACTTGGAAGAAAGTGAGAAAACAATAACCTCAAGGCTAGGCATCATGTCTGCATGATGTGCCTTTCTGACCCGCGAAGGCGTCATTGGGTGGTCACTGTGCGAATATCAAGCCTTTTTTTCTTTCTTTGTTCTTGCGCCGTCCCGCCGTCGGAACAACAACCCCGCGATTTGAGTTCGGGATCGGAGATGCGGGCACGGGTCCAATCACGACGGGCGAAGATCCGACGCACGGAAGACATCATCGAGATGGGATGGGGAAGATCCGCTACCTGATTTGAGCTGTAGAGGGCGTGCGAAGATAAGGTGGCAGGCCATTTGCGAAGATCTCGATCCGTTTGCTTGCGATACTTGAGTACACGGCATGTTCAGTAGGAGGTTCGTCCCCGAAGTACATATCACCCAGTAATAACCTCGGTTTTGGCTGTATTATTTTCGGAGACGATGCAAAGCAGAAACCCTCTTAGTGTAGAATGTACATACACTGTGTACATTGTGGATGTACCGCTGAGTCTCGTTCCCGACGGGGCGGTGTGGGTTGAATGGGAGGCGGAATAAAGTTGCAACTCGCGAAAAAGTGTCAAAGTCGTCGAGACCACTAGGACGCCGGCCGTTGAATGTGTGGCACATGTATCACGCACAGTAGTTGACAGGCGTCTATTGAGTGCATGATTGCAGGGCCTCCGTCATCGGGACGTCGAACACGTTGCAGGACCGACAGGTCTGGGATGGGGACAGAATGAACAAGACAGACGCATGCCAGGCCGAAATGGGAGATGGGTGACACACAACCCCTGGCAACCTCAGCGGCTCTTGCGAAAAAGAGAGGGAAAAAAAAGCCTGCATGTTCAGCAGGGCCAGGGGGAGGAGACTAAAACTGGATGGCATAAAAATAAAAGGCTTCACGATGATTGGCTGTAGCTATCTGTACCACCCGCTGCACAGCACTGTCAGTTGACTTTGCCCACTGGCGATGGAAGGTTTCCAGAGGAGCCCCCCTCCAGCTCGCTCGCCCTCCTCTCTCTCCGCGCGCCCCACCCTACTATCCGCAGACGGCCCCGTCCATGCTGGCGATACCTCGTCGGTACCCGCGCGAGATGCTGCACAGTCTTCCACAGTGCGTTGCGCCGCGTCCGTGTAGATGGGTGGGTGGGTGACGGCCCTGAAATGCCGTCGCCTGCAGGTCTGGAGGCAGACACGACAGGCTGCAGTCGCTTGTTGGTGGTGTTGTCGTTTGCCTCGTGGGCTTACTTGCTTGTTAAATTAGACGCCTGCCTTGTTCAACTGATGGGTTGGTTATATCTCTCAGTTGCATCTTGAGATATGCAGACCGGGCAGTTCCATTGGCGGGGGCGGGGGAGAACTCCCGATAGTGCTATGTACCTCGCTTGTATCCGTTCTCCTCCCTGTTTCTGAATTCGCACGGGGCTCAGGCACGCGAGTGTACCGACGCTTGGCGGTTCCTCAATAATAAACCCTCCTTGTCTCCGGGTACCGGTGGGCCGGCTTTGCCATGTTCGTGTCGACGCCCACATGGAAGTTTTTGCGGTCGCCGTGTTTTTCTTTCCTTTTTCCCCTCTGCGTGTGGCCCGGGGCACAGGATGAACCTTGACCCATTGTGGATAGGCGGCGGCCTGGAATTTGGGAAGCTGTCTTGCACATGGGTGCAAGCGTCGCTCTGTGCCTGGCTGTGGGTTGTGTGTTTATGCTGTGCCTGATTGGTACAGAGGATCCGTGTGTGCTGGTATCCTGGGCCGTTTCTACTGGTTCGCTGGACGTCAGTTCACCACTTGACCACCACCACGACCCCGAATCAGCCAGTCTATTTGCACCGCTAATCATTGCCAACCACTACTGCCAACCGCTACTTGTTGCTCATCATCCTGCTCGATTCTCACATCATTATGCCTCTCAGCTCGCGGGTAGGTTGCTCCCTTCTGCTGGAGCTAACTCAAACAAAAGTCTCTCTCTTGCCACCTGCGTTCCCCCTCTACAAGCTGGGCTGGTTCGCATAGGGTCTTCGCAACATCAGAACGAAACCAACCCTGTCCCGGAAAGAAAAATAACAACGGACCTGTGTTGGTATCCGGTACCATCTGCCATCTCCACTTAATTGTCCCCTCTTCTGCCTCCAGGCCCTTTCATCCTGCTTCTTTGTTGTCTCGCCATCTTGTCACTTCGTCACCTGCTCGGCCTGGTGCTGTTTGCCGACTGGTCCTGGCGCTCCCCGTCCTCATCCGGCGTATCCCTGACACCTGTATGACTCTGTTTGCTCCCTTGCGCCGCCGGCTTCGCGCCTCGCTTGGAAGAAACAAGCCAACGCGGCTGAAAGAAGAAAAGGCATCTCGCTCGCTGTAGATACAACTTAAAAGATACATTGCAAACGCCTAACCCTCCCTCCCTCCATAAACTCGCGGGTGGAAGCACAGCATCCTGCTCCCCTGCACCTCGTGGATCGTCATCCCACACGCAGCAAGCAGCCCGCACACCCAATCTCGGCGCCGCTCTCGACGCAGCAGCCGCCGCCAACGCCAACGCACGCACGCACGCGCGCAGGCAGATTTCCAATCCCGCCTCCACCGTCGCAGCGCAGTGCAGCCAAGAACGAAAGCTTCAGCGAACCCCCCACCCTGACGCAGGCCACCCAAAACCAGGGCAGGCTTTCCTGGTCGCGCGAGTCGGCGCCGGCACTACTGCCACGGTGCACGGCGCGATCCTGGCACTGGCCTGTACCGCGCTGCACAGGGCCTGTAGGTACCGCCGTAGGTACCAGAGTACTGCACTTGGTGCGTTCCATTGCGGCGTTCATTCTGGGTCTAACCCCGGCAGGCCATTGAAAGAAAAAAAAAGTCGACGCCGGGTTTCGCCTCGCAAAACCCTCGCCTCGTCTCGTTTCGTCTCGAACTTCGGCTTGTTCTCGACTCGACTCGGCTCAATCCCTTCTCGGGTTGCTCCTGACTGTCGTCACTGCCTCTTTCTCTCCCTTCATCTCGTCAATCCGATCCTCCGGGCTTGCCCCTGCCTCTCCTGCTGCCGCCCCGTCTCCGTTGCTTCCTCCCAACCTTGTTCGCTGGCCATCCTCGTCATCGCTCCCGTCAGTGCCGCCCCTCCGATTCCGCCCCTCCAAATCTCTCCCGCTTTCCGTTTCCGTCCGCCGCCGTTGCCTCAAATCTTTTTCGGCCAAAAGTCTTGCGTCAAAACCTCGCTCGACAACCTCACGTCCCGCGCCCTCACCGTCACCATGGTGCGCAACATCGTTATCCTGGGCGGCAATTCCCACCCCCAGCTAACCGAGAGTATTTGCAACATCCTCTGCATCCCGCCGAGCAACCGCATCCTCTCAAAATTCTCGGGCGGCGAGAGCCGTTGTGAGATCAAGGACTCGGTCCGCGGCAAGGATGTCTACATCATCCAGTCTGGCTCCGGCAACGTCAATGACAACCTCATTGACCTCTGCATCATGATCTCTGCCTGCAAAACTGGCTCCGCCAAGCGCGTTACTGCCGTTGTGCCTCTCTTCCCCTACTCTAGGCAGCCCGACTGGCCCTACAACAAGTCCGGCGCGCCTCTCTCACAGTCCGCATACGCTGCGAAAAAGGACTACACCTTCGAGAGCGTCCCGGCTACTCCCCGCCCCGGTGGTCCTCGGTCCGTTGGCTTGCTCAATGGCGTTAACAACCTGACGGAAAAGCTCACAAAGACCTCACTTACTCATGAACACACCAATGGCATCGGCGCCACCACCAACGGCATCAACGGCATCACCAATGGCGATTTCACGGCTCCTCGCCGTTCCGATACCATGTCCAGCCAAACCTCCAACCCCCGCGGCCACCATGCTGAGAATTCAACGTCGTCCCAGAGGAGTTACACTACTCATGACTACGAAAACCCCACAAACATCACCGCTTTTCAGCCCAAGCCCGGCTACAAACAGTGGGTTGCCCAAGCCGGTACCCTCGTTGCCGACCTCCTTACTTGCGCCGGAACCGATCACATTATCACCATGGACCTCCACGACCCCCAATACCAGGGCTTCTTTGACATCCCCGTTGACAACCTTTACGGCAAGGCATTGATACAAAATTACATCCAGCAGAGTCTCCCCAACTATCGGGACGCCGTCATTGTCTCCCCCGATGCCGGAGGCGCGAAGCGCGCCACTCTCATCGCCGACAGTCTCAACATGGACTTTGCTCTTATCCATAAGGTAAATTAAATCTTTATCACACACCCCCTCCCGTTCAAGACTCATGCAATCCCCCCAGGAACGTCGCCCTACTCGGTTTACCGAGCAGCGCAATGCCAGCATGATGCTTGTTGGTGAAGTCGCAAACCGCGTCTGCATCCTTGTTGATGACATTGTCGACACGGGTAACACCATCACCCGTGCCGCGAAGCTTCTGAAAAAGGAGGGCGCGACTAAGGTTCTCGCTCTTCTCACTCATGGAGTCTTCAGCGGTGATGCTATTGCTCGCATCAATGCTTCAAGCATTGACAAAATCCTCGTCACCAACTCCGTCCCCCAATCCGAGCACCGCCGATTATGTCCGAAGCTTGAGGTCATCGACATCTCTCCCGTCTTTGCCGAGGCTATCCGCCGAGTTCACCACGGCGAGTCCATCAGCGTGCTTTTCCAACACAACTGAGCTCCACAACACCGAATTACCAATCGCTGTACCACCGAAAGCACACGGCGTTTTATTTCCGCATGGGGGCGTTGGTATCGAATCTTGTTGGTATTCTTGTTTTACAGAGAACCCCTACAATGGGCGCGTCGCCCTCCCACCCCACGTCGCGACGCTCAACAGTCGTCCGGCGACCCTTTTCTCTGATCTCTGATATGGGAAGTTTTGTTTTGGAGTTTATTCGTAAGCTCCTCGTGTGTCGTGCTGCATGTATCTCTCATCTGCCACGCCTTGGTTTGCAGGCATTTTTTTCGATATTCTCTTTTTACTCCCCATTCCCCCAAGATCGTATCTGTGAAAGGATACTTGGCATCACGCGCCCGCCTGGTGTGTGAGCAGACTTTGGAACGAGAGGGATTTGATGGAAGCCGGTGGCAGCGCGGATCGGTGGACGGGTCTTACTGCTTTCTGCTCTGCTGCAACATGTCATCCGGTCCCTACCCTCTCCCTCGTCTCTCATTTCTTGGTTCTCTTTTTGCTACACACAAACAAAACTCAGAGGAGGCCATATTCAAACTCCTCTCCCGTCCTGCGGGAGAGGAGATACTATGGACGAAAGAAAAACTCCCTCTTGAGGCCCTCATATCGCAAATCTACACATATAGAAGTAAAATCGATCGTAGACTTTGGACAAAAATCTAGACAGGAGTCATGGCCTGGGTTTCGCTGCGGAGCGCATGTTTGCCTTCTTGTGAATATCCCAGGCCCAAACCAGCTAGCTACGCAAATGGCAATGCTGAAGTATAATGAAAATTTATGGAAAAAGAAATTATTGAGAATAATTTATTGCTGCTTTTTGCGATGCTGTCGATGTCATTGTGCATTCATATTATGCGAGCAAACGAACCATTGGGGATACGACTAGGTATCTGCAAGAAGTGACATGATTCATCCATTCATTCATCTTAATAGGCTAAGCACTGTTCCTCTAACTTTGGTAATCTATCCTGCTTGCTTGCTATCGCCATCCCAGCTCGTTCCAGATAAGCTTTCTTATCAGTGGGATGATACTCATCTGATTTCCGGTCTGCCTTATCTCGTCCGTGGGAACAGTCAAATCCAACACCAGGATCCGGAAAGAATGCGAGTGAAAGAGGAGACACAGTCAGTTTAAACATTGGCCGAGAAAAAAGAGACTCGGAGTGGTGGGCCGCCTTGCTGGACCCCATGGGGTGAGGTGTTCACGCTGTTCTCCTTCGGGCAGGCATCTAGTATGATGAGGCGGTGGATATCGTGCTGAAGTCTTCAGGGAGTTGCCATTTATGACTTTCAGCTGCACGTCGGAACGCTTCCACGGCCTCGCCCATGGCGTAATCCCTGCTTCCGAAGGTTGGGCTTGTTTCGAGGCGCGCGGGACGTTCCACGTCGCAGAGGTTGGTGCGGACCTCAAGGAAGACCTTTTCGAGAGAGAGGGCGGGAGACCAGCCCGAGTTCGTGAGAAGCTCGGAGCATATAGCGCCGCCGATGGTTACATGGCCGCCACCACCCTGTGCGAAAGGGAGGAAGCGAGGGCGGACAACACGGACGAAGGGCGGTGAGAGGGGGAACGAGGAGCCGAAACGGAACTCGAGAACGACGCTGGAGCAGCCGGCGCGCTTCATATCCCGAGCGAGGGGTAGGGATTCATCGAAGGTATGAAACTCGACAATCCAGCAGAACAGATTGGATAGTTTGTCGAAGTCGATGTACCAGCCAAGGGCGAGAAGATCGGTCTTTTCCTGGATCCTATGAAGGTCTTTGATCTCTCGATTGATACTTCGAAGAGCTGCAGGGGACGAAGCTGCCCATGTCGGCTCAAGAACCTTTGGGAACGAGTCGATATCAAGGGCACCTGGCCGGAAGTCGCTTGTACTGACGCCGCGTGTGGAGATGCGGTCCTGAGCGATGCTGGCGTTTTTGGATTCCTGCATGCTGGTGGTCAGCTTGAATGGCCGTGATATCCCCATGCCCGAATCTTCTGATGAGCGTCGTCGTTGTCGCACCGTTGTATCTTTCCGGCTTTCGTCCTCAGAGTCAAAGAGGTCATCGATATCATCCTTCAACTCCTTGCCAGTTACACTTTCTGCTCTCGCGTTTGCCGTCAGAGTAACTTGCCCAGCGTTGGATACTTTGTTCATCAGCTCCTCGCGACGTCTAATCGGAATTGCTGACACGGGAATCTTGACTTCTCTCGTCAAAGGTCCCACCAGTGCGCGAGAAGGATCTTGTTCAAGGTACCCAAGAGAGTCACATGCCAACGGCTTAGGGAATGGTTGCGTAACAGCTGCCTGCGTGGGATTCACGCGGACGAAGAGATATCGGCATTGGATCCACTCGACCTTGTCCACAACGTAGTGCGGCGTTGACGAAACGAATTGCGCGGGCTCATTGATGACTTCGCAAATGCTTATAGCGGAGGTGGCCCTCAGATGGGAGTTGGGCCAGCCGGTAAACTATTGGGATAATCGCGTTAGTGTCTTGTCGAGGTTGTGCAGTGTGCTTGTTTTGCCAGTTGCAAGAACTTACGGGGCGAACGGAATGCGTGCCCTGAATTCCCTGCATTCCAGAGTACCCATTACTAACCATGAACTGACTGCTGAAATACACCCCATTCCCATAAGCTCGACCGTGAATGCTGCTTGAAAAGTCGAGCCCAGTTCGGATTATGTCATGCCAGTTGCCCAAGGGGCTGCCGTGCCATGCGAATAGACTTGGGAACATTCTCTGTCTGCCGCTTTCAGGTCTTTGCAATTCCAGCTCCTGTATGAACTTTTGTTCCTTCTCAGGCGAACCCTGAGCGAAACGAAACTGCATCCAAATGGGATCCATGCCTTTGACCGAGTTCGGTTGGTCTGTGGGTGGTTCAGTTTCAGAAAGATTGGGCACAGGAGCATCTTGGACGATGAAAGATCGGTTTGAGGCCACGATCCAGTTCAACAGGGCCAAAGTAGATACGTCCATTCGCTTCCACGATGATAGCCGACGTCCAGGTCGTTCCTTCAAATACTCTCTCATTTCCAAGACTGGCGGAATGGCGTGCGTCATGAGCATTAAGGATATATTGCGCTCGTAGTTCTCAAGATTATCGATATCGGTATCGTGCTTGAAAAGGAGGACCCTCATCCAGTTCTCAGTTGGATGCGTTGCCTGGGTCGGTCTCTCAGATGCTGGCGGAGGGGCGCAGTTTGGTGGCTCTGTAAGCGTCGATATTATTCTAAATGTGCAAAGCTCGCCCGCTATAGCTTCGACAATACACACATGACGCTCAAGACCTGTCGGTTGGTTAGTGAGAAGGTATTCCCTTGGTAGAAAATAGGGAACGGTAGAATACATACCTCCAGTCAAAATAGACCGCGTCGGGACTTGGTCAATATCCTTGAGGACAAGGAGTACAAACTGACCTTCTTTGATAGAACTATACGAACTGTAGTCGGCGCTGCCAAATCTGATCATCTTGTTCAGAAAGGAAACTTCAACATCGAGATGTTCGGCTGGCTCCCGCAGACTCCCCGTGTAGGCACATCTCAAGTTCAATCCTTTGGGAAATTCTCGAATCCGGTTATCTTGGACAGCAGAATGGAAGAAACTGATCAAGAGGTCGACAACGTAGGGGTTGTTGATGATTTCGTGCTCGATGCTCTGCCCAAATCCTAGGGCTAGGTACTGGTATAGGCAAAGTCGTTCGTCGCAGACAAATGGCTTGACTGCTTCAAAGGATCCATTCGTTCTTTGATGACATACCATGCAGTATTTGGTGCATCGTACCAACCTCTGAAGGCCGAACTGCATAGCCACAAGGGATATATTGAGAACCTGCTGATCGTCCAGGGCATAATCATGCTGGAGCAACTCCTTGTTGAATAGACTCGGCAGGGGTTCTCTTTCAGGGCTGCCGATTTCTTCTACATTTTCGTCGCTTTCAATTCGACGATGGTCACCTCTGCTCAACTTGAATTTGAGGGCTTGTGCCTGGTCCCAAGATAGCTCCTGACGTCGCCGGATGAGAACAAGGTCCATAAGCTCCTGATTGAGGAGAGAGTTGAGAGAACCTGACATGTACAGAGACATGAACATGTCGCCGGAGTCATCGGGATTGCCTGCGGTATCTTTATCGCCTTCGTTCGTCTCATCATTGTCTTTATGACCAAAGGCTGCTCTAGCTGTGGAAAGAGAAGGTCGAGGACCGGCACACTTGCCAAATCGAATTTGAAATACCGACTGATCGGAGGGAAGGGTAAGGTATTCCGAGACAGATGGATAACCGAATGGTATCTTTACGGCCATGACAACGTACTCAGAGTTCTTGAGGTCCCATGCCTCTAAGGCTTCTTCTGGGATACCTAGTTTCGAGACACGGATAGACAGCGAGAAGATACCCGCAGCACGGTTTGTAGTGTCCATTGCTAGGAGAGAAACAAAAAAGCCGGCCGCGTTTGCCTGTCGCATGTCTCGCTTGAATCGTTTCAGGGACTCGTAGTTGGCTATGGTCGGGAGACGACCCAAGGTCGCCGGTCTTCTAGGCGGCAACGGATCAAGTTCCATCTCATATTCTCCTTCGGAATCTGAATAATCGTCTGCATCGAAAGCGGACTCGCTTCCTGAGGTGAGATCGTGGCTCGGATTATCTAAACTCTCGGCGGGTTCTATCGCAGTGGGATCGAGTTTCGCCGTCAGTCTCGTCGAAATGATCTCGATAACCTGGGCAACGGCTTTCCCTTCCGCGTGTACAGCAAGCCCTTGCAGCGAGGTGACCAACGCCTTTCCGGCATGTTCCGACGAGGTGAACACGAGGAAACTAGAGCCCTTGGGATAGGAATCAACATCTAGTGCGTGTCAGCGTCAGCGCCACTCTCCGATCCTTCCCCAAGAAGGAGTCAGATTACCTGTAGCGAGAGCCTGGATCTCGATCGGAGGCAGGTTTTCTGGGGTGTAGGTGAAGACAATCTCTCCATCAGAATCGCCTCGCCGTACTTCCGAAACCTTGTCGCAAGGGATGGATTTCGCGGCCTGGATATCGAGGTTGAACTGCTTGAGGCTCATGTCGACGTGTAAAATGACCGAACAGTTCGGCCGGAGGATGGATTACACCAGGCAGAAAACAGTAGTACAGCGAGATATCAGTTGAGATGTGTAGATGCCGAGGCTGGAGAGTCGGCGTGGCATGAGATACCCCGTGGCTTCATGGATCCTAGAGAGAGACGGTTTGGTCGCTACGTGACGACCTAAAGAATAGGTGAATCACAGCTGCGTAGACGACAGTCGAAAGAGTCGGCTGACATATGTACAGCTTCTGGTTACCTAGTAAGGCAAAGTAAATGCAAAAAAACAGTTACTTCAGAATGCAAAAGCTCAAGGTGCAGCTTTCGTCGCGGAACTGTCGAGACAGCTGGTCAAGAGGTTTATTGCTGGAAAGGTTGATCGGCAGGCTTCGTCGAAGGGCATCGGGCAAAAGTAGCTGATGTCAGAGTCGCACAAGGACACGGCCGGTGAATTACCGGAAGCCCGGAAATGACAAGGGAAGCCGCAGGTTGGTGCGTGAATGTGCGTGCGGTCCTGTCCAGAATCTCCCGACACCTGTCCAGCTGGTGTAGGTACCAAGTCGGACGCCTGTGTTTTGTTTGTGTGAGTAACTCTGGCGGGATCGCGGGGTCACAAGGCAAGGCAAGGCTGGCCGCTGGCGCGGTTGCCTACCTGGCGTCTGTTCGCCGTGCGCTGTGCCTGTTTACCCAATTATGTGCATTTGTTGTTAAATTGTCAAGAGAAGGCGGCCATGGAAAAAGAAAGCGGGCCGGACCCGGAACGGCAAACAGTCCAGGCATCATTCATTCGCCGCCATGATGATGCATCCAAAGGAGACCCAACGAGCATTTCCCCTTCTCCCTTTCATGCCTCCTAGCCTCATCCGCTCCTAGTCCATCCAGCCCTATATCTGCTAGTGGGACGGAACCTAAGGCAGACGAGGAGCACTGTGCCTGTTTTGGCTGCCAGGGTTCACTGCATTGGCTCAGGCTCGGGCAGAAGATCCAGGCGCCAGGACCCAGGTGCTGCCAGCGGGGGGCGCGGGGGTTCGCTTCCAGGGCCCGGCCACTAACGGAGGTCTCTTTTCAGAGCGCATGCCCCTGAAGCCAAGGGCCTCCAGGCCCACTCCACTACGTCACAGCTTGATGGATCGCGGGACCCGATGGTTCCATTCCATTCCGGGTTTACTCAAGCCACTGCGAGCAGAGGCGTCTTGCGTGGAAAGGTGGTCGTAGTCCTGGTACAGACTCGCTGCCATGCAAATTCTCACGGGTTAGGAATTCGTAATTCGTAGATAGCCGTCTTAATTTAACTCGGTTTGTTGCGTTGGCTTTTGTTCCGACTTTGTCACACAAGGGCTAGATCAGGCAACGCGTGGCTTTCCTCTCGTCTCAGCTCCCCTGTCGGCGCACATCGCCCCACGTCTTCCGACGATGGAAGATAAGGGGATCACGACAGCGTCAGCATCAGCCCGAGCGCCGTTCGCAACCTCGACTTTGTGTGAATTTTACCCTCGAGAGTCGTCCCAAGCCTAATTGCGCCCCGTCGTCCAATTGCTCCCGCTGCAATGCTTGTCTAGAAGCGCTTCTCGTTCTTTCTCTCCAGTCACGACAACTCACCGTCGATGCCCTTCGTTTGAATCCCATTCCGTTTTCGCCCTTGGCGACTCACGCATCATGCCTGCGACACATTCCCTCTTCGGCCGGCACCGTCGCTTCGCCTCTCGTCGCCTGACGTACCTCTTCTTCGTCCTGGGCCTCTTCCTATTTGCCTTCTTCGTCTTAAGCCCTGCTCCGGCACCCGTCTCCATCGGCCCTACGGGCGTGACGCCGCCCAAACCGGAATCCAAGTACACCGTTACTAGCATTGGCGACACTCTCTACAAGAGCATTCTCAGCCCTTTCCTGCAGCCATCGCACCCGCCTCCGCGCCAGAAGCAGGACACCTACGAGGGAACCTCCTGGTGGGCCGATTGGAAATGGCTGTCGGTGCCCTTCTCCAGCTCCGTCACCTTCGACGAGGAGAGAGCTCTGTTGCCTCCGCTCCCAGAACGTCCGACTATATATTGCTACTATGACTCTTCGCTGAAGAAACCAAGGGCTGAGAAGGATGCTGAGAGCGACCTGCTACGGACATGGCGACGTGCGTGGTGGGCGCATGGCTTCCGGCCGATTATCCTCTCGCCTTCCGAGGCCATCGACAATCCCAAGTACAACGAGCTACAAAGGACGGAGGTTGACCCAGACCTCAAGGTCGACTTGATGAGGTGGTTTGCCTGGGAATCAATGGGCGCAGGAATCTTGGCGGATTATGTCCTGTTCCCAATGGCACCCAGTGACGACCCGCTTCTGTCATACCTTCGAAAGGGGGAATATCCGACCCTGACTAGATGGAAGGGTCTGGACAGCGGGTTGCTGGCTGGTCAAGGAACGGAAGTCAACAAAATCCTGCGCGCTTTGTTGGATTCTTCCAGTTTGATGACTGGCAAGAGTGTCATCGAGATTGTTTCCAAGGATGCATTCGACATTGACAAGACCCCAGGCTCATTAGCATATTACACGCCTGAGATCATAAAAAAGGATTACTCTCAGGTGGCGGAGGCTACCACGAGCAGCAGAGCCAAGGGTCTCGACTCTCTTAACCGGCTCATCAATGCCCATCTGCATACCACCTGGCAGAGCCGTTTCCGCGACGGGATCGAGGTGCTTCAGCCACTCCCCGATCACACCACCCCAGTGGTTGCCCCAGCTCTCAAACTGGCCAAGTCTCTTGGTTACTGTCCCGAGAATCCCATCCCGTCATCGTGCCCTCCCAATATTTGGAGGTGCAAGAGTTGCTCCGCGGGTGCTGCGTCGATGAAGATCAACACTCCCACTGAGTACCGAAACACAAGCCGTGTATTTACTCTTGGAACCGTGCCTCATCCTTGGACTGTGGCCTCGATGGATAACCTCCGGAAAGACATCGACGTTGCCTGGATTCGGCGCGAGTCTCCTCGCGACCCATGGCTTACAGCTCTGACGCAGAAACTTCTGGGTCCTAGCGTCTCCGGTTATGTTCGCATTGTGCGCTTCAAGCAAGCAGTTGCGGATGCATATGGATCCGCAAATGCTCTTTGGTTGACCGCTGAGGCTGAAACTCCTCAAGATCTTGACTGGAATTTCGGATTCGCTATCCCACACCCCGAAGAGAAGAAGGTCGACGAGATACCCAAGACAGAGGCTATCAAGGCTGAAAGTCCGAAGAAGGCCAAGCGAGATGCGTCAGCCGCTGCAGCGGACAAGAAGTCCGAGAAAGATGAGAAACCAGAGGAGAATAAGAAGACAGAGGGAAACAAGAAGACAGAGGAAAATAAGAAGGTCGATGGAGAGAAGGACCGTAAGACAGAAGATGGCAAAAAGGGAGAGAAAGTCAAAAGCACGGAGGAAATGCCGGCGAAGCAGGTAGAGGAGAAAAAAGAGGAAGCGCAGATTTCTCTGTCCCCCGAAGAGCAGACAGCCAAGGAAAAGTCCTTGCTCGAACAAGCCAAGCGAATCGTAAATCTCACCAAACTTACTCGAGAGACGCGACTGCGTACATCGATGGAGGCATGGAACTTGGCGGATACTGAGGCGTGGAAGTTCACACGAGCGTACCTGTACGGTGGCACCTTAGGCAGACTTCGCTAAAGTGCAAAAACCCAAATCCAGAAAATCATAACCCCGCATTACCTCGTACTAGGAAATACCTTATAGCTATTGTATGATAATTATATTACTATAATACTTTAACCTCTAAAGGATCTTATATCTATATAAGATAAAATTTAGTCTTAATTTAACTAAGTTTAAACTTATAAGAATATTCTCTAGTCTATTAATCCTCTTCTTCTTATATAGGGATATTTATAAGTTAGTCTTTATATACTAAAGTCTTAGATCTTTACTTAGGGCCTTATATAAAATTTAATAGTCTCTCTTAATTAATAGTATAAAGAAATATTAGAGCTTTATATCTAAGAGATTTCTTTTTTATTAATATTAGAATTAGTAAATAAATTCCTTTATATATAAGACTATATTCTAATTAGCCCCTAGAAATTATAGTAATAGATATATTAGTAGGATATTTTATAATAACTATATTACTAAATTATAGATAAATTAGTAAACTATATATAATTCTACTTTTTTTCCTATAGATATTCTAATTAATCTATCCTTTAAGATATCTAGATATAAGATAGACTATAGGTCTCTTATTATTTAATCTAAAAGATCTACTATAAGAATAGAATAAAATAATAGCTCTATATAAGTAAGGAAAAAGAAGTAGCTCTTTAGACTACTATTTAATTTCTTTAGGATAATCTTATATAATTATTAGTAATTTAATCTTTTAGATAAGAGTATCTTTACTACTATATATATATTTAAGTAAATACCCTAGTTATATAGAACTAACTATATAATTTCTATTAGTCTATCTTTCTAGAAGAAGTATAGAAATATTAAGAAGGGAACTTTAAATATTATATAGACTTTACTATTCTTAGACTAAATTTTCTTTAGTACCTAGATAGGTATAAAAAGCTAAAGAAATTCAGATTCTAGATCTATACTTATATTAATATATACTTATAATATATTATATAGTTCTAGATTAGCTAGTCTATAATAACTAGAATTAGTATATTAAAGTAATACCTTTATATAGTCTAGTATCTTAGAATAAGGCTATTCTTTATATATTTAGACTATAGAACTAAAATACCTTTATAGGTAGTAGCCTAAGTAACTCTTACCTAAGCTAGACTAGCTTATATCTTATATAAAGATATATCTAGGAATTATTATTCCTATTAGTAAGGAGACTAAATTTAATTATATTATATATATAGGCCTAGTACTTAAAATATCTATATTAAAAGCTAGTAGAAGTAGCTATAATCTAGATCTTTAGATTATTAGATTATAAGTACCCTCTTATATATAGAAATAAATTCTATTCTAACTCTTATTTAGTCCTACTTTAATAAACTAGTAAGCTATACTCTATTTATTAAGAATAAGCTAGCTAATTAAGTTATATTATATATAATCTATACTCCTATAATCTAAGATAAATTTACTAAATTTATCTCTCTTTAGAATAGATATAAGATCTATATATAAAAGAATTAATAGTATATTATTTCTAGAATCCTAGTAGATCTTTATTATATATAGAGTATATAAAATTAGGGTATTCTACTAGATAAAGATAATAATATAAGTAACTATATAGTTCTTTGTATAATAAGTGATTCTATATAGGATATTAATATTGATTCCTTTCTTTTAGAAGAAATAACTTAATAGTATATAACTTAGCTGTCTAAAATAGGATTCTTTAGTTAAGAAATTAATGATTTTTAACACCTATATATTAATATTTATCTAGCCTTATAGTAGAAGATTAAATAATATTAGAATAGTAGCTAGCTTCCTATTTTATAGCTAGCTAACATTCCATTAGGTAGGCTAAAGAGATATATAGGAGATACTAATATATTGTATATAAAAATAAACTAATAGGATATAGATTAGATTACTTAAATAGAACCTTAAACTTTAACCTAACCTAACCTTATATAGAGATCTAATTCTATAAGCCCTATAGACCTAATTTTTAAGCTTCTAAGATAAAGAGATATAGCTAGCCTAGTTCTTCTGTATAACCTTTCTTTTCTTCTATAGTAGCCTCTACGTCTAAACCCAATAAGTGTAAAAGGCTAGGCCTGTTTCTAAGTGCTCTACTGGGCTGATCGTACAAGGGGTTAATAGCTCTAGTAGACTCTTAGACTAACTGTATTTAATCGGGAAGATTAGAAAAGGTAGCTTATCTAAAGAGGGTTCTTTTTATAATAGTATCTCTTCCTTTGTAGATATTAAAATATTATCTTTCTTATTACTTAGTATTCGTTTCCTTGTATAAATAGGGGAACTACTATCTTCTATAATTATAAAGTTTAACTATATAAGAAGCTAGCTATCTTAAACCTCCTAATTAACTAATCCCTTAGAAAAGAGATTAGTAACTATATAAGTTACTCTAGGTCTTAGATATAGTAGTTAATTAAAGCTAGCTTACTTTAACTATAACTTTCTAAGCTTATATAGAGTATTTAATATAAATTATATAGGAAAGCTTAGGTAGATATATTATATAATCTAATCTTCTTCTACTATAGTAAAATTAAGTACCTTAGTAGAGAGCTCTACTAAAGGGAGGGGATTAAGATTAATAGTTACTAATAAAGATTAATATTAGAAAAAACCTAGGATAATATATATATACTAAGTTTATTTATCTTTCTAGGGATAAAGAATATATCTTAGTATTAGCTAAAGGTTATAAGACTAATTAGATAGATTAGAAAGCTAGTAGGATTTATATATAGATTAGTAATCTTTTATAGGTAGTAGGCTTAAGTAGTATCTTAAGTATATCCCTTAAATACTACCTTAAAGTTACTTATATAATTATATTAATTTTAGGGTAACTTTACTACAGGGGGGCTAAAGATTTAAGAAGAGCTTTAAGATATTATATAGGGTAGTTTAGTATCTAAGTTATTAACTTTAATAGGCTCTAGCTATTATATACTATAGAAAGGGTAGAAAGTACTACTTAGGGACTAATTCTAGATAACCTAATAGAGATATTATACTTTAGGGTACTACTTTTTGATCTAAGCTAGTCCTATTTTATATATAGGAATAAAAAAAATAATTAAAGGAAAGGAATTAAAGCTAGAGGAAAATTTAATTAATACTATTATATTATATAGAAAAAGTAATTCTTATTATTATTATCTTAGTAGTTATATAATAAGATATAATATTAGTAACTATTTTACCTCTAGCTAATACTATATACCCTTATATATAAGAATAATAGTAACCCTAATATAATAACCTCTAATATATAATACTACCTAGTATATTTATATATTAGGGGTTATTATTTTTTAAGGTTATAAGTTTAATCTATAATTCCTTTTTTTTTTAGCTAAATAATAAGCTATAACTAAATAGTTAATTAGCTTCTAGCTACCTTTTATATAGCTAGCTACTAGCTATTATTTAGGCAGCTAGAATAATAACTTAAATAGTAACCTAAATATTAAAGCTATAGCTAGAAGCTCTATCTTTCTAACCTTTTTATTATTATTGTTATTACTACTATTACTACTATAACTATAACTAGTATATATAAGCTCTTATAGTAAAAGCTATTATCTTATAATATTAATATTAGCTAACCTAATCCTCTTAGTAATTATAAGCTTATATCTCTCCCCCCTTTAAATTTCCTATATAAGATAAGTTAAAAGTACTAACTAAAGTAAGTATTAGTATTAGTAATAATAGTAATAATAATAAGGAAGGCTAACCTTATATACCTATAAGCTTTATCCTATACCTCTTCTAATACTATATAAGAACTAATCTATCTTTAGTCTATACTAGGGAGTCTTATATATATACCCTATAAGTCTTACCTCTTATAGGTAGATATAAGTAGTTAGTAACTTTAGCTATATATATATAATACACTCTAGTATAATATCCTTAATTAGCCTAGTTATCTAGTATAGTTTTTAGCTTACTATATATATATTAAGTAGGTTATAAGTTATAGGGACTTATATATAAATATCTTCCTTATCTAGAGTTAAGGTATTTTTATCTTAACTCTATATATATCTTATATTAGTAAGATATATATAGATAGGGACTTATATATAAATCCCTTCTTCTATTATATATACCTTCTAGGTTATTTTAGTAACTACTATAGTAATTATAAATAGCTAGATTATACTACTTAGTACTCTAATAGAGACTCCTTAGCCCTAAAAGGTATATATAATAGTAGCTCTAATAGGTACTAAGGTTCCTAAGCTTAGCTAATCTCTCTACTTAAAGATATACTAAGGTTATCTATATTAGAGCTAATTTAGCTAGATAAGAAAGAAACTAAGAATAATCCTATTAAGTTAAATTAAGTATATATAAAACCTTTCTATTACTATTTTTACTTCTTTATATATATAAGTATTTTCCCCTATATAGCCTATAAAGCCTTAGCCCTTATAACCTTATATAGAGATATTAGCTAGATTAGCTAGCTAGCCTAAGATAATAGCTAGTACCTTCTTATAGTATTCTAGATTAATAGCTAAATATCTTATATAAGACTTATATAAGATATCTAGTAAAGTAAAGACTAGCCTCCCTTAATATTAAATTAATTAATTTGAATTTTTTAGAGATATCTTAATATAATCTACGACTTATACGCAGTCTAGGCTGCATGCGGGTGGATTCTGGATTTACGATTTCACGATTTAGGTTTTTGCACTTTAGCGAAGTCTGCCTAAGGTGCCACTGTATACCTGGCGCGTCGCATCTTGGAGCGCGCAGAATGGGAAAAGGAGGAAGCCAAATATGCCGGTGGCGTTGGCTCGGAGAAGGGCCGTAGTGCATGGAGTCGGTGGGGAGACACGAAGGAGCACACGCCAGCACCGGCGGAGGGCCAGTAATGAAGGCTGTACAATAATGTATGTTCTATCAAGGTGGGATTTGCTTGGCGGTTAGAAACCTGATGCTTTGTTCATTATTTGTAGGTTATAACAGCGAGTTCATGCAAATGAGTTACTCTGCAGAGAACAGCATGTTTCGTCCAGGGGCCTAATACGCGGCATCAAAATGCCAAGGTATGGGTAAGCTAATAGACCTACCGATGAGGAGCTGATGATATTTAGTCTCAATTTCAAAACAGACTACTTTGAAGATCCTAACTACTATGAATTGAACATATCTTGCAGGGCCCTGGGTCGTCAACAACAGCAACATTTCTCAGCCGCCAGCATCAAGTCTCCAGAGCACCTGCCCCCTCCTCCCAGCTCAGACACGGATAGTGTCACCACCCATCTCGCCGCCAAGCGCCCTCGAGGAGACGTCGCGATGCTGCGCAGCAGGCGACTTGGAGAATTCGCCGTTAGCAACCTTGCCGGGGACGACGCCGTTGCTGTTGGCACCGGGAATTCCGGTGTAAGAGCGCAGGGCGAGACGGGCAGCTTCGAGGACCTTCTCGGCGAGCGCGACGGCGTCCTGGAGAGCAGCGGCAGTGGGGTCCGAGGATCGCCGGGTGCGGCGCTGCTCCGTCCGGAGCTGGATGATGTGGCCGTTGAGCCAGGCGCCGTCGAGCTGAGCGTCTGTCATGTCGCGAGCGCCGGCGATGCGGCCGCGGCAGGTGGGGGCCTTGCAGAGGCAGTCGAAGGGCTGGGCCATGAACCACTCGGTGGAGGGATAGAAGAACTGAGGAACGGGGGAAGAGTCAGGAATTGGAGATGGGAGCGAGGAAGTAGCGGTGCTCTGGGTGTTTAACTGACAGTGAGCTCGTCACCGGGCTTCAACCCCTTGGGTCCTACCAGGATGTTGAGGTTGCCAACATCGAAGTGCTAAAATACGAGGGAAGAGCTTCTGTCAGCGAGGTTTCCTTGCGCGGGAGCCAACAGGCGGAACAGCGTGACTGACAAGAGACGGCTCGCAGGAGTGGTTGATGTAGAGAAGATCGCTGTTGAGGTTCAGGTGGGTGTCGCGGCCGGTCTGGACGGTGGCGTAGGTGGGCTCCGAGGCCGGGGTGCACGGGGGAAAGTCGAACTTGGCGAAGACGGAGAAGGGGGGCAGAGCGACGCGGGAGATGCTCTTGGTCGTGAACTCGGCAGGGTTCTCGACGACTTCCTGGATGTCGGGGTGGGAGGGACGGCTCCAGTGGGGGACGAGGGGGGCCATTGCGGATTGGGTTGGTGTAGGGTGGGCTGGATGGAATAATGAAGCTATACAACAAGATCTGGGATGTGAGCTGGGTCTGGCGCAGGGTGGTCCTAGACGGGGGAGGCGTACAGGGTAAGAGGGTATCAATTGCTGTGTTTGTACATGCAATGGGATTGAGTGGATCTGGAGCTTGGTCTTGGAGCTTGGAGCTTGCTGTGAGAGGACTTGTGAGAGAAACTGATCCGGGAGAGAATGCGACTGAGGGCGGGTCAACCATCTTTAGTAGTTGTCTGCTCGGTACTCGTCAACTGTCCTCAAGACGAGAGAACCCACCCCCAAGCACGCTACCGCTGGCGAGCTCCCTACGTAACCACGTCAAGGGCGTTTTAGCCTCCGCAGCGCCGAGCACGCCGCAGGGCAAACCATCGATCAAGGCCCAGGTCTCCGGCCCGTGCAAGTCCCATGCTCCCCACCCCAGTGGAGGCGGCTTTTGCGGTGCCCGTTGGCCGATCGCCGTGATGGCGGGGTAAAGAGGGTAGAGGGGCAACGATGGGACGGGGAGCGGGGCATTTTCTCGACGGCTGTTTGATGATGCGTTTTTGTTTGTCCGAATTCTCACAGCTGGGTTGCCAGCAATTTTCCACCGATTTGCATTGGATGGAAGGGTCCTATCAGCGGCCCCGCGTGTACCTGAAGCCGGCAAACGCAGAGGCAACGGGACCTGTGGTCCTGATCCTGGTCTTGGGTTTTGGTGGTGATGGTGGTGTGTGTGTGTGCCTTGTGCCTAGCGTGACGAGACAGCTAGGCCAATTCGCCTCACTCGCTCGACTCTGCGAGGTGGGGAAGACGTCGCGAATCGGCCGAGGGATAGCAAGACGAGGGAAACGAACCATGCTGCAAGTGTAGATAAAACCGCGCAATACTGTACGAGCCGTGGCTGGCAGCGGGTTTCCGAGCTTAAATGAGCCGAGGCTTCCACTGCGTCTGGCCATTTGGGCGCTGGGGACCACGACTCCTCTTATTACTACTAGCCCACTTGCCCCCCATACGACTCGCCCTTCAAGAGTCAATCCCGCGGCTGAGGAACCACAGACTCTTCCCCGAGGTAAGCGAAATGTTCAGCATGTCATTGTGGGATTCTGGTGTATCTAGCTATAGAATTGAATCCTGGATGCTCCATCTGTGTGTATGTATAGTCAGTCATGTGAGTGCCCAGATCCAGGCCTGACGTCTAAACCATGACCGACCTCACTTGACCACGTGTGGCCTCGCAGCTACCGCCTTGCATCCCGCCTCGCATACGGCCCAACGCGTCCGTAGGAAATGGCTCAAAGCCTCCAGACCTGTAAGACTCTGTATCGACGTGTTAGTCTTGCCCTCTACTGCGTAGCTGTCTGATGCAATTACCCTGCCCTGCATCGACGCCGACCCTCCAAACACCAATCGAGTCCCTTCCCTCCCCTCCAGCCCGGCACGCATCTCCTCGCCGACAGGGGCATTCTTCCAGACTGTAGGTAGTGGTACAGATGGTCGCGCATGATGGCTTCGTGTCTCACTATTGGCGCCTCTTCTCCAGATAGTTCCTATGCCGCCATCCCCACCACCCATTCTGTCCCCCCACGCACACCAGCGCCAAGCAAGCAGAACTGTTGACGCGCGAGCCCTAGGCCTTTCTTTCGACTTCTCTTCTGGGGTCTGTGTGGATGGGATCTCGAGGGGCAATGATGCCCGCTCGCCTTGACGTCGGGGAGCGATACGTCTTGCTTGCTTCTGTCCACCGTGTGCTCCGAACGCCGTGGGCTCTGGGTATTTCGTTCTCGACACAGGGTTCCGGCACTACCTCGTCGTAGGGCATAACCTAGGTGAATCCTTATAGTTAGCTCGGAATAGGGAGTAGAGGTATGGTGTCTTGGTACGAAGCCGTTTGGTCAGCTTGGACCGAGAGACTGGCTCCCGGTCCCATCGGGATATCCAACTCTCTGCTCCTGTGCGTAAAACATCGACTAGACTGTCAAGGGCTCGGGGGAGACGACTTGCATCCCATGCGAGGGGCACACTGGTCGAAACTCTTATTCCGCACTCCATCCATCGATGTAATCGTGTACCCAAGGCTCGGCCAGAAGCTGTGGCTCTTCTGCCGGGGCGAAGAGGGGGGACAGGATAGAATAGGACATGTGCCATTGAAGCTGGTGGGACCTCGTCGCCATCGGCGGCAATGATGGAAAACTTTCAAGCCGGTCTTGTTCAGCGCGTAGGACCAAGATTTTCTGGGATGGTAGCAGGTCGACAACCGCCAATCTGACCTTTCGGATGGAACCTCTGAGACTACGCCTCCCTTGTCCGCTCTTTAGACACTGAGTTTCTCTCAGACGTGATCAAAACAGAAAGCCGTTGTTTGTATGTAAGGACTCCAGAATATTGTTGATAGTCCCAAGTCTCTCCACACATTGGGTCGATTGACCAGCTGCTTGGAGACAGGGAGAGAGATCGCAGCGACTCCATCGCCTACATGGGATAGTCGAAGACTCTGTGTAGGTCTTGATGATTGTACTTCAGTAAAAGATATCGAATGGAGTGGAGTAGGGTCAACGCGTCCACCGGTGTGCCATCAATTTAAGTCGACGTCTCAACGACGCGACCATCTATCGACCAACGGCATCGTATCTTGTATGTTGTGCTCTTGAATACCGGGTAAGAACGTTCATGGCCTGAATACATCATGACCCTCGGTAAATGCGTGGAATCTATTGTATCTTTCCACGGGCAAACGTTGGTTTGGTCCCAAACCAAAAGCCAACACAACGCAATCCTCCTGCCCACTCACAACTACTACATGGCATCTGTCGGCGAACACTTGAGTTCTATTACATTGTCTCAAGTCCGCCATCTTCGGTGTTTTTGATGTCTGCCATAACCGTTGCACGACCATCGTTCCTGGTGTTGAATGGGCTTCAATGGTATCTCCGTTTGATATGAGGCTCCTGTCCTTTGCTATGGGATCGATTATGACCTTGTCTGTGATGGAACTAAACAGCAATATGTCGTGATATTAAAGATGGAGGTTATAGGAGGTTTGGCTTCATAACGAAGCCTGGAAATGGGTGGCGATAGTCATGTATCAGGTGGCCATCCAATTCCAGGAAAAGACACCACGACGCGGATAGGAGCACTTTGGGCTTTCACTTATACGAATGTTAACAATTATTAATGTCTGGAAGACGGGGGATTCCTGGAATCGGCTGCGTACCACAGAGACACGGCTCCCTCGTCTGGTCCCCGGGGAAACTGGCGTCTATGAATCCCGGTCACCCCCGTCGACCAGCTCCGCTTGCTTAGTCGTATTGCGGCGCAAGATCCGTCAACGATGCGGCGGACCGTTACAGCCATAGGAAAAGACCCCAGCCGCATGAATCACGTAGTTGCGTGAAGATCATGTGAGCAAACGCGTCCCTCCCGTGTTGTTTTGAGAGAAAACCCCGTCTCCCTCGAAGCTATTCTCGTTCTTCACCACGCAACACCACGCAACAACACCGCAACGCGAGGTCACCCATCGTCACCCACAACCATCTCCGCTTCCCGCAAGGAGGCTTTTAACTCGAGTCTACTCAGGCTCTTCTTATTATCCTTCTTATCTCATCCTCATATTCTCTACTGCCACAGGCACAGGGAAAAAACTTCTCGTCGAGGTGCGCGCTCGCCGCCAGCTTCGAGCACATCACCACATCACTCCTTCCGTGAGGTAGGTGCATCACAAGAACACACCTTCTGACATCTCCATCTCTCTCTCGTGACTACCTGCTAACTGTTTCACTAGCATCGTTCTTCTCATCAACGGGGTGGTTGCTGCAGCTACCTACGGTTCACCTTGGAGCTTCCCGCAACCACTATCCACCTTTTGGGCAGCAGCTCACGAGAACATCAAGAGCGTTCCTTCCTCGAGGACACTCGTTGAGCACCTACCCTCGTTGAGTTATAATACTCTTCCACCCGTCTCTCCAAACTTGGGAGACTCAACCCTTTCTTCTTCTTCGTTTCCATTCCCTCTTCTGCCTGCACCAGCACCGCTTCTTTGTCTTGGCCGTAGCCATCCGCAACTCGTCCGCACCGCGTCCCTACTCGTTTTCCCTTCCTCACTGGCACCCGCTACCGCTGCCACTACTCGTCCAATCGGACGGCCTGAAACAGTAACGGGCAATTTTGTATGCCTACCAGTTGCTGATTGCTGCCACCAACGCGCCTTTTGGGTAAGTTCTTTTTTTCCCTTCTCTCCTCTGGTTCGCCCTCGCCGGGCTCGCGGCTGTCACCAAGTGGTGGCAGCCGGGAGCCATGGCAAACGCAACAAATTTTCCCACTGCTTTTCGCACAACCCAAACCTCTCATTTTCTTCTCGGTGGTCATCGAGGCTGCATCTTCCTTTTCCCTCAACACCGCACCTCCAAGATCAACCCCACCCCCATCACACACCACACACACCACATCCCCCTCGCCACCATTCTTGCCTCTTGAATCACCGCAAATCAAGCCTTCTGTTGAACCTGCTTGATCTTGGGTATCCTCGTCAAGAGTTCTATCGCATCTTCGCCTGGAATCATGAGGACCCCGCGGGCCAAAGCCGGGCCGCTCCTCACTTGGCTTTATGATTCCCAGTGGTATGACACTGGAGTGACAACACCGGTCATGAATATGATTCGCTACGTCCTCCATTACAGCAATCGCTGTGCTCTTGTCACTTTCAAAAGCAGGGAGTCCTCCCGGCTTGTTGAGCCGATTCTGAGCATGGACGACCTGTCCAACCACCTAAGATCTCAGTTAGATGCACAGAACATAACTGACGACAGCAGTCTTTGGACACAGGTGAAGCCTCTTGTACAGTTCATTCAAAAAAACCTAAGCCGCCCCGATCATACGGAGAACTTCCCAACCTTGTTCGCCTGGTACTCGAAAGAGAGACACCGCACGTTTTTCTTCTTTGCCTTTATCCGATTCGCGATGGCGTCGAGAACCTACACTGCTCGTGGGCTCTTGCGCATGAGACATGTTCCTCTCGACGCAAGGGTTGAAGAGATCCTACGGGCCAGACTACGCTCGGACTCCGACCTAGGTAAGTTTTCCCTTTCCCTAGGTCCTCTTGTGATCAACTCAGCTAAAACACCGTGGTAGTTGGCGTTGTCCGCATACCCTCGGACCCAGCGCTTCCTCCCACCAACGGAGAGGTGAAGGAAGACGAGCCCAAGAAAGAAGAGTCCAAGAAAGACGGGCTCAAGAAAGAAGAGATCAAGAAAGATTCCAGCGACTCTGGACATCATGATCGTGCTTCTGCTCCCCAGCTTGATGGCACAGACTCGGAGTGGAAATACGTTCGTCGTTCCGACTCCGAGCAAACGGAGACACAGCCTATCACAGCTCCTTCAGGTCTCGCCGCCCAAAAGTCCGAGGGCTTCCAGAAGTTTTACAAGGCTGTCATTTCTCCAACACACGTCCGTGTCACCGCAGGTGGCCGAATTGTGCCCAACACTCGTGGATCGCAGTCGCCGACCACGAAATGGGCTCGCGAGCGCACGCTTGGAGACCCATCGGCTGGTAGTCACCTCCCGACAACTGTCCAGTCCGGTGTTATCCCATATCCAATGATGCAGCCTCAGTACGGCCTTCCTTACGGCCCGATGATGAATGGCTTTCCTTCTAGCATGCATCAAGGAGCAGGCCATGCACCAGCGCCCTATCCGGTCATGACAGTTCCCATGGCCTTCAACATCCCCGGCGGCTATGCCATGCCCCCTCCCACCTTCAATCATTTCCAGCCTCCCAATGTTATGATCGACCAACCCAATGGCTCCTCTCAAAGCGACAGACAGAGAGAGGCCAGTGCCTCCGATCAGGCCAGACCCGTCCGTATCTCGCCTCCGGAGCAGTTCGATCAGTCTCTCCCGTTCTACTACAACGGTCAGTGGATGATGCCAAACGGCCAACAGTTCTACTCGGGCAACATGATGCAGCCCCATGGATTCCAGTCTGCCCTCATGCCTGGTCAAATGATGGTGTCTGCTGAACAGAACGGAGCCAACCCCAGCTCTCAGGCTGCTCTCAACCATGTGGCCGATTATTCCGTTGGAAAGTCTGAGCAGTCTATCCAATCTCAGCCGGTAGTTACCTCAGCTGTGTCGGCTGTGGCTCCTATGCAGCATCCACCAATCTCGTCGATTCGCCCCAGCGAGATCACAAAGAAGCAAATCCAGAGTCTCCGCGGCTCAGTCAAGTATTATGAGGACCAGCTCCTCTATAACAAGCATCAGATAGACGAGAAGTCTGTTGAGCAGCAGGCGCAGATGATTCGCCACCAAATCGGTCAGTTCGAAAAGAACCTCGAGGGCCAACTTTCGTTTGAGGCAGACCACTATCCCAAGATCGAAGCACAGAACGACAGTTTCCAATCCACCTTTTCGAAGGACGCCAGCACGATGAAGACCACAAAGACAAGCGATCTTCAGCCTAACATGCCTCAGCCTACACAACGGGAGTGTATTCAGGCGTCGATCATGGAGAGCATCATCAATCGCGAGACAGGTCCTGCTCAGACTGTCCGAGGTCTGAATTCATCGAAATCGATTGCAGCACTTCAGCCCACCATGCCTGCAGCTGATCTGGCCGCTGATGACAAGCTTATTTCCAAGAAGGCCTCGAGTCTGCCCATCCACGCTGCTTTGGCCCCGCCATTCGAACCTCGACCCTTCGAACCTCGACCCTTCGATTTTTGGACAATTGACAAACGCCCTCGTCCGCCAGGAGTCCCTAGCCCCCATGATAAGCCTATCGAGGATATACCCCTAGTGAATGATCACCTCGTTCCAAAGGGTGGCTCTGGCTGGAGGTCTTTCTTCAAGGATTATCGCTCTGTCATTGACTTGGGCCAGCCTTATCTCGTTGGAGAGCTGCCAGAAGGAATCGCGGCTGAGGACGCAACCCAGGATGACTACGTTTATGAACGCCCGCTTACCGATGACGAACTTCGCGCTCGTTACATGTTCTGCGGTAAGACTCCTCGACACCTCCAGAAGGGGCTTCCTAAGTTCGACGGCAAGAATTTCTACCCTCCTTCCCCAGTCCAAGGAAGCTCTACGCTTGCTACCCTCCCCGCCACTTCTCCTGTTACTTCTTCTGTTACTTCTCCTGTTTACGGAGAGAACTATCAAGCGGACGATGAAGAGTCACAGCCCGAGCAGAGAGATCCGTATCAAGGCATGGCCGCATCTGGCCTGGCGACAAACCGCGCTCGACTTGGTCCCATTGCCATGTCGGACCCACCGCTAGACTGGACGATGAGATACAGACCTCTTTCCGAACTTCCTCGCTCGGCATCCCTTCTGTCCGAACTTCGTCGTGCGTCGCCCTGTCTCTCCCAGACCAGTGAAGTGTACCGTGCGTTTCGTCAATTTGACGAGCCAAACCATTACGACACCTTGTCTCCCTCGATGAAGAGCTGCGAGGACAGCCTCAAGAGCAAGTCGTCGCCTGACGATGCCAGTTCTGACAGTGAAAAGAGCCTTATCTTCCAAGGTCGCCGAGCAATGGAACGCAATGGGTATGTCAAGGCGAACCAGCGAATATTGAATTGTTCTGTGATGTTAACTTCTTCTAGGAACAAGGGCCGCAACGGTAGCAACACTATTTTGAGCAACATGTTGAAGAAAGGCAAGACAAGCGCTGTTGTTGCCCCTGGAAAGGTATCTCCTACCACGGCTCATGGATTGATTCCCAACTACGCTGGACATGCCACTGCCTCGCTCGCACCCACCATCGCCAACACAGCCGGGACCTCTCGAGCTCAGTACGTTAAAGGTGGTGAAGTGAACAACGTCGGAGCCGACCCAGCGAAGCGAGCTGAGAACCTGCCCCCAGTCGACCGCCGACTTGAGGAAACGCGTCGTGGTGCTAGCCGCCAAGGCAAAGGCATCCGCAACCTGGGCTCTCGTTAAGGGGAGCTTTTCCCGCCACTACTTGCCGACAACGCACTGATGTGTTGTTGATGAGGATTTGATTTCACAGCATACTTACGAATTGAATGCGTACTCTCGCATATGGTTATCTGCGCGCATGGTTTTGTTTTGTTTCCTTTTCGCACTATCAAGTTAACGCACGACATCTTGCTTTTGTTGAAGCCAGCATTTCACCTGTCAAGCCACGACGATGGATCGTGGACCACGAACGAACATGGGCTGGGATCGATTGCAATATTGGAACGGAAAACGATGTAGAAACTAGTGGGACTCTTGTATTTATAGGGGCATTGCTCTTACACAACCTTGATGTATTAAAAAATTGTAAACTTCTGTATTACCTAGTTCTCCTTTGATGTGATGTATCACCATTGACCTGACCAACCGATCAGTGCGCACCGAGGGCCGACTGTAGCGGGCAGATACTAACCACCATGCGTGGCACAGTGTTGTTTCGCAAGTTGCATCCCACAAGAGCAAGAAGTCTGCTGGGACTGAGATCACTGCATGTTCCTCACCATCAAATTTCCAGCCTCATGGGGAATCGGAGAAAATCTTCGGGCGAGAGTAGAACCATCATGATAGTTTTGGTCCTACTGGGTTTGTTCTTCGCCAGTCGTATACCTCGAAAACCATGGGCTAAGTGGTTGACGCGGAGATATCCTAGCGGGGTGTGGACCTGTCTACAGACCTACCTTTGACACTATGCACCGAGATAGTACTATGATATTGCAGTCTACGAGGACGACTTCGTCAGGTAGTTCGGGATTGGGTAGCAATGCCTACGATCGAGATGGGCAGTGGCGTGCAAGACGCATGCCATCAAGAGGTCACGATGGAACTCGTGGTTGGAGCAGGTATGACTTCGGGATAAACCTCCCATGGAGCATTTCACCCGTTGAGTGAAATGGCCATTGAGAACCATAGAATTCTCAATTCATCTACCCTGCTGTAGACCCGTACCGCGCCGAAAGGGACGTAGGTATCGCAAAACGCCGGAGTATATGCCCATTCCTCATCAACTTTTGCCCATGGTGTTGCGTAAGAAACATTTCGTCCTCGAGGGGAGGGAGGTTTGTCGTTTTTTCAGTTGTGTGCAAGAATCATCGCTTAGGCGGTGACCTTGTTGTTGGCGCTGAGCTCGCGGCCAACCTTGGAGCGGGCCAGAATATCCTCACGGTCCTTGTCAAGCTTGAGTTTGGTGATGACCACGTTGGAAGGGTGGAGGCCCAGAGGGACGCTCTGGCCAGAGGCCTTGTCGCGGGTGATGCGCTCGACGTGGATGACGTACTTCAGACGGTACACGGAGATGACCTTGCCCTCACGGCCCTTGTTGGAGCCACGGACGATGGTGACCTCGTCGTCCTTTCGGATGGGGATGCTGCGGACCTGTTTCGATTCGGTTAGCGAGCCGTCGACGGGGAGTGATCGTCTCGGGGGAGCGCAGGGAATCTTACGTTGTACTTCTCACGGAGCTCCTTGCTGAGAGGGGCGCTCATGATGACACGACGGCGGTCAGAGGGAGCCTTGAAGTGAGCGGCACGGCTCTTGCGTCGCGAGGACGAAACGTCTGCAGAAAAGAAAAGATTAGGACATTGCGAGAAAGAAGGGGGGCTGGCGAGAGCAATTGAGTCGGTTTCACTGCCGAGGGAGATAGACTTACGGGTGCTGACCTTGACCATTTTGGCGGTTAGTTGGGCGACGAATCTGTTCTTCGGCGTTGGGCGTTGGGTGATGAGGCGGGTTGACGGACAGAAAATTTCGGGAGAAGGAGTGGTTGTGGGTGAAATTTAGACGAAGCTGTGCGTGGGTGGATCGGCACGTGATTCGCGTACCCTACCAACCACCTGCGACGATTTTTAGACGCCTGGGCTCCGTGATGAATCAGCACTTCAGGGGGTAGCAAGCTTGGTCGGAAGAACGGCTTGTGATTAGCTCCGATTATGCAGGGTCCAGATGGTGGATGAAGGTCGCGAAGAATTGCAGAAGTTTGCATCAGTTTGGTGGTACGCTGTTTTCAGTCGGTCAATTAGGGTCGATTAACACTGAGTTTAGCTGAAAGTAGAACCTAAATCTCCTGCATCTCTCACTGGTTCCTAAATGGCTTGCAAGGGTGACCTCGTGACTGCTTCGAGATGGTTGTGTGTAATTCGTTCACTGAGAAGACATGCAGCACACAATATTCGTACATCAGGTTAGGCTTCACGACACTACACATATTGTAGTTTACTCTGGAAACTCCATAAAATATGGTGGCCGTATGGGGTTGTGAAACTAGAAAGTCGCTTTGCGATATCCAAGGATACTCCATCTGGCCAACGAAGGCGTCTAGTGCAATATACATGATAAATAAGAGGAGGGCGTATCGTACACATCACTTCTTCCCATCCAGCCATTACGACGCGGCCGGCCTTTGGAAACGTCCATTGTTGTCATACCTCGCTTCTATGTATCGTTAGCATCGTCGGTTGCGTCTTTTACAGCTCGGAAAGACTCACTAAAGAATGTATAGCTCAACGTCACCGTCTCCACGCCCTTCATGTTCAGGTCGTTCAACAAGTCGGGGTCCAGGTAGAAGAAGACAGGCATGTCGACCGTCTCTCCGGCATTCAGCCGCTGCTCCTCAAAGCAGAAGCACTGGATCTTGCTGAAGTAGGGGGCACACTGCGCGGGGGTCACGCTGTATGTCGCCACGCCAATGATGTCCGTATCGCTCGTGTTGGTCGCCGTGTAGAAGGCCAGTGCAGTCTCGCCGGGGAGCACGCGCACCTCACGCTGCTGGGGAGAGAACTTCCAGGGCAGAACATCGGAGGTGGAGGCGTTGAATGTGACTTTGATGCGTTTCGCGTCCTTGACGGGCACAAGTCGGCGTGCGATGTCGGGGTCGTTGTTGTCGCCGCCGTGGGCTCGCACGGGCTGGCCGCCCCAGCCGGTGGTTTGACAGATCTTTGACTTGTTAGGCTTGGGCCAAGACTCCCGGGGAAGCAGCGCATACCATTTTATAGAGCGGCACCGAGCCGTAGGTCAGCGCGACGAATCCGAGAATCGTGCTCAACGTGTAGTACCTAAGCGGCGTCAGGCATGGCCACCAGGGGATCTGGGGCGCTCGTACGCTACCGATCGGTTCTTCTGGCCGTAGTGGGCTCGGATCTGGTCCATGGTCGGCGTGAAGTCCCTCCTTGGCTGGCTACCTTTGGGCGGCGAGGTCGAGGCGTTTCGGCCGAAGCTGAGGCGGGTCTGCTGCGGGCGCGGGCGGGCATTCTGGCAGAAGAAGCAGGACCATGGCGACGAGCCAGCTCGCATGGAGCTTCTCGCAATGCGAGGCGCGGTGTTCATCGTCAATTGAGCCCGTCGATTCGGGCGTTTGGTGGAGCGACGTTGGAGGTTTTGGCGTCGGATGATTTCTGGAGATTTCTGGGTGACGTCGGGGCCCGGCGCTTGAGTTCTCCGACCGTTCCGTCGTGGGGGAGACGTGCCGAGCGAGATACCCTACAGGCTGCAAGTAAAAGCCCGGAAAATGCTTTCGAATTGGGGGCTCTGGGTTTCAACGGGTATTTGTATTCTAATGAGTTTCTATACTCACTCTCTTGCGCCTACAAGTTATTCTGTGAAGGCTCAAAAGTCAGTACAGGAGCTGGATGCATTCTTGTGGCCATTGTGTTTTTAACTGCTCCCCATGGCACTGAATAGATCACCAACAGTCTGTTCACTTTTGAAAGCAATCCTAATTTCGGAATTAGCGCTGAATCATGCCCTGATCGGCTCGATGTCGACAAAGAAAGTGGATCGACGAAAGTGACTTTGAATATGTATAGTGAGCAGCTTGTACCCTAGGTACCTCTCGTCCATTAGTTATACACCTTAGGGCTTTAGGGCCATCTCTTCGTCTACTGTATTCTAGGCGTATTCCTAGACCAGATAGAGGATTATTACGTCTTCTACATTGTCTAGTAGGTTATCTATATTGTGGGCTTCATTTTTACTACTTATTATACTAGCTAGGGGCTATTATAGTATTATATACTTTAAAACCCATCAGAAAGGCTGTTTCATCAACTTCATTCTTTTTGTAAGAGTTAGGGCAGCGTTCCTAACCTTCAATAGACCAATCCGCCGTTAGGCCAAAAGATCAACCAATCCGAGTAAGCTACGTTACTCAGACCGCGCTACACAACAGGTTATAAGGGGTCGGGACCTCACGGCAACCCTACGGCGAGCCCGCAACGGACCCTCGGCCAGCCCCTTACACTTTTCTCGATTGAGCACATACATAATTTCCATATAAGCTCGATCCAATAGGCCTAAAATCGGTCAAAAAGAGCAAAATTCCTTAGCAACCAGTCCACATTTGATCAAGCGGCAAAAGGTACATCAGGTGACTATATATAACTTTTGGATATACCGCTAGATAAGGTTTACCCAGTTATACAGCTAATTTACTAGCCCGAGGGGGAAAGGAATGTCTTTTTAGCGTCTAATCCCTGTCCTCGAGGGTGGTTTTGTGTCCTCTTGTCTTTTGTCGACATCGAGCCGATCAGGGCATCATGACCAACGAAGGCCTGATTGACAACTGCTCCATTGCGGTTTCATCATCGCATCAATTCGCAGAAAACACAGCCTACACGCTGATTGTATAGTACTACCCATCAGGGGATCCCTGCTAGTTAGTCTTAAGGATTGCATCAAGGTTGATTTGAGGATCCTCCAATGCACCCCGCCCCAAAATAAATACGCCTGCACGCGCAGTGATCTCTCCCATTTCTGTTCAAGAGTTGCAGCTAAACTTCCGCAAAGCGAAAAAGAAAAACAACATCATGAAAGAAACACCTCGCAGTAGCACTGCGGTGGCCCTCGACGAAGCGGGAATTTTGCTGCACTTTGACCAACTCGTTCGCGATGGCGTTATCTTTTACGATCCAAACCCCCAAATCATCTCGCATCAGGATGGGGGGCTAAAGGTAATCGACAACCCTAGGAGGCTGCATTCCCATCTATTTACAAGCACTGACCATGGCGTCGCGCTGGATTCCAGTTCGAATTTCGAATAACGAATGCGTTAAAGAACAAACCAAGTGTCCCGTCTGCTCCGTTAGCAGAAAACAGCCAGGGGAAAGAAGCTGCGATTCTCAAACCTGGGAGTGATATCAGCGTCGCAGGATTCGAGGTAGAAAATATTGGCACTACTCATCTCCTCACATTCAACATGTTCGACGCATTTCGGCCGCACTTTCTGCTCCTCACACAAGATGGGCACCGTCGCCAATATGAACCACTGGATGTTGACGACTTCAGAGCAGCCCACACCGTCATCTCATCGCTCGGAAGCAAGTACATGGCCATATACAACTGTGGCGTAGAATCTGGCTGCAGCAGGTTCCACAAGCACCTACAAATTATTCCCCAGGCCGGAGAGACATTCAACGTTTGGCGGGACATCATTGCCCAGACTCAAACACTGCCTTATCAGGCATTTGTCCGTGCTTACGACCGGGGAACGCCGAGTCCGGAAGAGCTACAGACAATTTACCTGGATCTATTCCAGCAGGCCCAGATAGCTTTGGGACAGTCGGTGAGCGAAGACAACAGAGCTCCGCCGCACAATGTCATTTTTGACCAGACTGGGATAATGGTCATCCCCAGACGGGCCGCGGGGCTTCATGGCGCAGAAGCCAACGCTGCTGGAATGCTTGGGGTGATTTGGATGTCTGACATGGCCAAGGCTGAACAGTGGTTGGAGTTGGGACCTGCGGAAGTTTTGAAGACAGCAGGTGTGCCAAAGTCATCGACTTCCTGAATAGGGCTCATGCAGATTTGTATCGGTAGTCTTACTCATAGGCAATTCAAAGGCAATCTCAGGAAGAATAGACAAGCGCGGGGAACAGACGCAGAAGCGAGTACCATGAACTTCAAACCTTAGATTATCTACATGGAATATGCTTTCGAAGGCTTGACTGTGTTCAACCGTCGCCACCAATACCAAAATCCAATCACAAACACAGTCAAGGCAATCGCCACGCTGATAAAGGGCCACAAGTAGTCTGTCGTCTCCGCAGCACCAGAGTCAGCAGCCCTGAAAGCAACGCTTGAGAAGACGGTCTGCAATGTTAGTTCAGCGAATACGAAATAAGACTATAGGCGCGTTTACCGCTGTGAAAGTCCCAGGAAGGAAAATCATAGTCAAAATCGTGACCGTGTTCATGGAAGAACTGTCGTTTGACATTCTATATGCTACCTTGAGATTGGTTGCGCTGTCCTGTTGGGTGACAATGTGGAATACCTAGGAATGTTAGATAACTTCCTCTCGGCCGGTACTGATACTCACAAAATTCATGGCCGTCTCTTTCCTGAGGTTGTACCCATTGAGATAATTCTGTTGGCACTGAAAGGCATCCAAAAGATAGTGCAGGATGCCGTTGGTGCGATCGACCAAGGTGCCGGGAGCTCCGATCCGATTTCTTTCACAAAAGGTTTTGTGGGCCGACAACAGTCTCTCGCTGTGTTGGATGGACGAAAAAACGCTTGACAGACCCGTGTTGATCATCTGCGAGACTTGGTTGAGGTGGATGGTGATGCCTTCTAACTCAAAGCGGCCTTCCATGTCACGAAGAGTGTTGACTGCGCGGGTTGGGATGCCGTTTCCTGGTTCTTCATCGAAGTTGATTTTCTTGAGCTGTGAAGACACTATCGTTAAACAAACACTCAACTAGGACATGCGAACTTACCTGCTCCATGAGGCGCGTGCGGATTTCAGCATTGTAATCAGTTGATTGTTCGAACGCAATGCTTCCAATGAGAGCATGCAGCATGAAAGGACTCGTGGCTATGGCCTTGGGTGTTGCCTTTGGATCATCTTTTGCGTCGTAGTCTTGTTGAATGCGGTCGACAAATGAGAACCATTTGCCGCCTTCCGGGGCAACAATCACGTATAGAGTTAGGTTTCTGGCCGGTGAGTGGTGCATGTAGACGGAAGCGGGCGCTTTGTTCCCCAACGTCGCAGTCTGTTGCCCCTTGTCGTATCTGCCTCTTTGATGCCATCTAGGGTGCTGACAAAAGAACTCTGCAAGGGCGGTTAGTGCAACGCACCATCAAAGTAGCGGTAGAAAATCACCAAAGGCAGCCTTCTCCTCCGAACCGTCCTCTTTCCACTGTGATACAGAAGACCAATAGTTAGGCCTTCCAAGTAGATCAAGCATGAAGCCACTGTGGATGTTGAATCGCGCAAACAGTTCCTTGGTCAGCGATCGGGAAACGGATGCTCGAAAATTGAAAAGAGCGGCGTCGTCGGGCTCGAGATTGATGCAGCTTCTCACGGTCAGCGCAAGCTTTAGATGAAGGGGAAGTTTGAGGAAATGTCTCACAGTGCCAGTAGAGATGGAGTGTCGTGAGCTTGGTCCAGAGACTTGAGCAATCAGCTTTGCATATAATTTGAAGCAGCCATCTCGACTGGACTCACTTCGAGTGTTTCTTCTACCTGCGCATCGCTTTGATTCCGGTCGAATCCTATGTCTATTAACACCTTCGCCTAATACGAACAGAGGGTCCTTACTCAGTTGACTGTCCATGCCTGAAACCTTAAGAACATCGATATTTGAATGCAACTGGAAGTTGACTGGGTCCAGAAGCTGGTTGTATGTGAAGCGACGTAGTCCCGGATGAATCCATGGATCGGTAAGTTGTGGACCTAGCCCTTTGGACACTGACCGAGAAGCCTCAGCACCTATTAAGTTTCTAGCCTCACTGACGTCTTGGTATGCTTCACCGAGTCTTTCCTCCAATCTGGCACCAGAGTATGCAGCACCGGTCAGGCCTGGAAGCGCGTAATTTTCGGTAATGTAGCGTCGACCTGAGCCTGCTTTCCTCATTTCGGTGGTCTTAAACTGGGGCTTGGTTTGAGCTGAGAGGTTGCATACAGTGCTACGAATTTGTGACAGATCGGACGGAATGAGGAATTGGGAAGTAGAATTATAAAAGTCTGATTAGTGTGGCGGTAGGTGTAGAAATCTGTGGTATTTTCACGAGCATCTTTTTCGGGGAAAGCCTCAATTTATCAACGCAGACAAATCTCCCCCAGGCGCTGGCCCCCAACCTGTGGAATTTGGTGGACATCCCTGCATGTGTCAGGGATGCAGCCTCACTATCTCATTTGGCCGACGAGGAGTCAACAGACCAGGCGGGCGCTGTATTACTTGGTATATAGTTACTTGGAAGACAAAAAAACCCAAGGTGAGTTGAGCTACATGGTTAATTTTTATAGTTCTATGAGAAAAAGGACAAAATCTATCTCGATGATTGGCTTCAACGGAGCCGGCAAACAGAAGGCTTTCCATCACTCAGGCGGGCTCGTCATCATTGAGGCGGTGAACTTCGCAAAGGCGGCGCAGGCAAGCCTGCTCCGTAAGTGGACCAATGTGACGACGGCCTCGCGAAACCAAGCCCCCGTTAGTTGACTGCATCCCTGTCACTTTCAAGTCACAATTAGGCCGCCGCCAGCGAGGTTGCAACACTTACAGAATAGTAAGTCACACTTGAAAAGAGTTGCAGGCAGGATTTAGGCAATATTTAGATCCCGTGGAAGTATTGGGTTTACAAGAAGCTTAAATTGTGGAAGAAAACTGGTAAGTCTTCTTTTTTGAACTCGTGATAGTAGCAACCGCGCCCCAGAGCCGACCGCGATACAGAAAGAAAGTTACTAGGCTTTCTGGCACATCTTCTCCATGAGTACCTCTATTGTTGTTAAGTATCTTCTCAACAAGGTGACAGCAGAGACACCACCTCTGTATCTTTCTAAAAAACGTACTCCTGAACTGAACCAGATGCTACTCCCTTGAACTGCTTCCCACCGACCAAGCCACCGGAGACTTTACCGCCGAATTGACCAACATTCAAGGTTTCGCTCGCAGGAAACCAAAACGTCGTCTGGGAAAAATCGAGGGTAAAACGCCAGTGCTCGCCAGTCTTGGGGGACACTAGGTCAATAAGATATCCGGAATGGCGCGATCTGAGCAACGGGGATGGGGCTCCTGGTGCGGATGCGAGATGAACTGGGCCGCTGGTGGTCAACTTGACGGTGCCGTAGGTTTCGGAACATGATGGCTGCTCATTCGAAGTGCGGAAGATGACGTTGTTTCCTTTCATCAGGGTGGCACTGAAGTAGGACTGTCCATCTACGGCTGATGTGTAATTCCAGAACATCAAGCCGTACGGTCCAACGATGGTCCGCCCCATATCCCAGTTACCGCTGATCACGGCCCAAGGCCGAGAGTTCCAGTTCTTGTCCCGGCCGCCAACACCAGACAACACGAAGGGCGTGCCGCGAATGTCCAAATCCACCTCGGCATCGGCGACGGGGAACTGTTCTTGCCAGTACATCTCGGGGGCTAACATGACACTGGCTTTGGCATTCGGGTACACCAGGCCCCCGGGGTAGATGGGAGGTCCTCGATTCTTGAGCTTGAACGTGCCGTTAATTGTGGGTGATTTGATGGTAAAGAGCAGTCTCTTAAAGTCGGTAGACGCGGTGAATCCCCAGGAAATATTCTTGGCATTGTTCGTCCACAACCCGGACGTGGATTTCGGACAAACGGTCAAGGTTGACACGTCCACAAATGCGTTTTCTATGTATCGAGTTCCGTTGGCCCAGGATACGGAGATCAAGCCCCGCTGAGCGCCAACGTTGTTGGCAACCGTGCCTCGAGTAACATAAACGACGATGCTGGCCTTGCCGTCGTGCGAAACAGCGTCGAAGGACCAGTTCTCGCTCACGGTGCTGTTGAAACTGGAGACCATGGGGGAATCGAAGGGAACGAGAGGATCTGCGCTCATCGCGGCAGGTCCGTCGACGAACTTTCCCGCAAAAGACTTGTGCTCAACGCACTTTTTGTCGTGAGGGCTTGCTGAGACCAGAAGCCCAGCTAGGGAGGTCATCGAGGCAACGGCCTGGAGGAAGCGCATGATTGAAACTTGGAAGATTTCTTTGATGTTTGTTCGGAGTGAGACGGATTTTGGAACGGGAGTGAGCTTCTGGAGCAGAATAGTGATTCATTTGTAGCTTCGTCGTGGCCTCTTATAGTTCCGTAACTACTCCTCACATCTCTGGATTGAGGCTATGCGGACTGACTACTTCACCATCACAGATGGCAATCTTGCAAGGGTCCTCAGCTTTCTGGTTGAAATAAAAAGACCAACATAAACATCATGTTCAAATTCAGGCCCCTGACCGCAAGCATACTACAAGATAGGCTTAGGAGGCTGGGCTTAAATCAATGCCTCACACGTAGGATTCTGGCTGAGCCTCCGATGCATCCGCCGATATCCCTTTGACAGTCCTAAGGCAACACTTTGGCTTGGCGCCCCACATCCCCCCAGCTTTAGCTAAGGTACCTAGAGTGATGGAGACTCCAGCGGTAATAGCTGCAATGCTGCACTACCTATCAGTGTAAGCAATGTGATGTAGCGTTGTGTAGATCGGGAATCTTCAGGACTTCTATTACCACCTAAAATAGGTGGGGTCAGAGGTACCTATCATTTGTATTACTCTCGTTGGCCTAAGTATGCCCCTGTTACTAGCGTATGTGTTGCCTTAGGACTGTCTAAGGGATAAGCAGCGTGAGGTTGGAGCTAACCCGAGTTGGGGTATCCTCGCGCAGCAGTGCTATTGGCCCGCTGAGGGGATGGCTGTGTTTCTTCGGCATGGCCAGCCAGCGATGACTTCAACACAACTTCTCTACCTTTCAACCAAAATCACGAGCATAAATGCTTCGCTGATGACTCGTGAATAAGACTCAACATGGTCTACAACGGTCCTAGCAAAGGCTGCCAGAGGTGTCGGGCTCGAAGGATAAAGGTGAGACCTTCCACTTTCGCTGCTTTGCGAGCTGCTGACCTGACCTGGCACGGACACTCAGTGTGACCAAAGAAAACCGGCTTGCGTCAAATGCACAACAAAAGGATCTTCGTGCCCTGGATATGGCGATGTTTTCGAAAAGGCGCACAGGGACGAAACGGTCAAAGTTACGAGGCGGCACTCAAAAAGGAGTACCACAACCTCGACATCTCGAAGATCGACGATGCGCAATTCGAGTCCCTTGCAGTTCGATCACTGCATCCCCCCGACTATTCCAGAAGACGTCGAGTCCAATGCCTTGGGCTTCTTCTTTCTCCGCTACAGCTTCAACCATGACGTCCAGACCACGTGCAGCTTCTTCGGCATCCTCCCAGCCATGTACGCCAACTCCAACATGTCATTTCCGCTAGCCAAGGCGACTACAGCGCTGGCCCTTCAAGTGGCCCGTCTGCATAGCTGGTGTGGCGACGAGTCGACCACGGAGCATAGGGTATACACCGAAGCACTGACCCAAACCAACCAAGCCATCGCCGGAGCAACCCAGAGCAAGTCGGATGAGCTGTTGATGACTACTCTCGTTTTGGACGCATACGAGAGCAACAGGGCTACTTTCGGGAGGGAAGATGACGACTCTCGTTTCGGCACTCACATACTTGGATCCGTAGCCCTGCTGCAGCACCGCGGATCACTCAATTATCGCGACGAGGTATCGTGGCGGCTCGTGATTGCTACTCGAAACAGGTTGCTCTACCAAAATCGGAACGCATTTACTGAATCGGCTGGCCTTGAGGCCGTCAATGCTGTCTGGGATGGCGCCGTCAGAACTCAACCACAAGGCGTGGCAATCGAGGCCGACACGCTTACGTTCAAGCTTTCCCGGCTGCAGCATCTCCTGGAGACGAATCGTCAGACCATTTTCTCCCAGGGTGAAGTAGATGACAAGCCAATCGAAAACAGCGTCGAAGATGAAATGGAACTGGGCGGTATTCTTGCAAGTGCGAGTAATCTTGCGATCGAATGTGACCTCTGGCGGGACGCCCTCCCGCCAATTTGGGAGCCGATGCCTGTGCTAGGTTGTACACTTGCCCCGTCGATACAGGCCGTAGCTTTGTACGATAAAGTCATGCCGGCCGTCTACACCAACCTTTTGATAGCAAACTCGTTGAACCGCCAAAGAATAACTGAACTGGGTGTGCTCGCGCTCATCCAAGAGTGCCTTGTCGCCACCTCAGCCAAAGATGCACCGAGGAAGTCGCAAAGTTCAATGGAGCCTCCGGCCGCTTTATTAGCTAGGGCGCAACTCCTTGTTGACGAGATTTGTGCGAGTGTGCCGTACCTGACAGTGGACGTGACCGACAAGGTCTATGCAACATCTCCAGCACTGCCCACGCCGAGCAGGAGTGTTGTATGTCACTGGGATACGGCTGAGCATAGGCGCCAGGTGATAGCGTCGGGCTTATACATGATGTACGGTACTCTAGATAAGGCTGTTAGTATCGTGGGAGATGGAGGCGTGCTGGGGGGTTTGGGCCATGCGATTCTTCGCGATGGGCAGGTTGACTGGATGATCGAACAGTCCCACAGGCTGAGGAACGTCCTTCGCATAGTAAAGGACGCTTATAGAGCCGTCAATATTTGAATACAATGTAGAATCGATGAACGACAAATGTTTTGCCGAATAATCATGCGAAATCAAGTCTTGGTATACTAAGACCAGAGTCGAAACATGGACGTCGCCACTATCAAAGTGCCTCGTTGAACATCTGACACCCCAGTACTCTGTGTACTTCGCATTTGGGACCCGATTTTCCACCTCATTCTACTTGACGCAATCTACTTGGGCCAAGAAGAGTCATCATGCTTCACCCGACTCGTATTCGTGCAACCGTACCGTAAGCCGCTTGGCTGGGCTGAGGAGCAGTGGGGTCCAGCAGGCACCCACAAGCCCGAAGCCATTCAGCGGGGTCCACGGTTGGGGATTTCTTTCACCAGAAAAACAAGGACAACTGCCAGTCCTGGTTTCTCTTCCCTTCACTCCCTATTATCACAACGTGTTCATCATCGGCAAGCGCCATGTTCCACCCAAAGCACCTCCTGTGGCCAACCCCAGTCAAGCAAAGGCCGCCTCCTACAGTTCCAAGTGGCTGTCTTGAGGATCCAGATAGGTACACGAAAGATATGAGTGGTGAAGACTGGATAGCCTGGTGCGGGGGCAGCGAGGACTCTGACGAAGATACGGACGACGTCAACAGTGAAGACAGCATGAGCGAAGGCGGCAATAGCGAAGTCGACTATGACGAAGATGACAGACGAGAGGAATTCCTTGCTGCGAACCCCCAAGTCCTCCCTCTCATCACCTCAGCCGACTTCCTTGTGACCCATCTGCAACCCCAAAGCCCGCTGTTCCGACTGCCCGTCGAGATCCGGTCTCAAATTTGGCAGCTGGCTACGGCGACTCACTCCGACCCCGAGCGCCTCTACGACCGCCGCCTCAACATATGGCGCCCCGACAACACCGGCTCGCGTCGCGTTGACAGGGCCTTGCTCCGTACATGTCGTGCTGCGTACGCCGAGGCATGGGATCTTCCGCTGAAGCAGACCCCGTTGGTCATATTTGACGCTTCGGAGGGGGACCGACCAACCTATAGCATGATGTACAAGGCAGGGACTGAAATCGCTCTGTTTCAACTGCAGGCGTGGCAATTGCTGCTGCTCCAGAGGATCGAGATGACCCTGAGGCAGGAAAAAATCCCTGATGGCATGAACAGCTGGATCGGGCTGTTTGAGAACGCGAGGTCCTTGGCTGCTAGCATTGTGAGGCGGCTGGCTCAAGAGAAGGGGTCCGGCGTCCGTCAGGATGTGGTTGACGATATCTTGCCGCGACCAGTCTGCAATGTCGTGGTCAGGTTGAATCGCCGCGACTGGTTGACATGGGAGACCGAGCCACCACCTCCCAGCGAGGAGCCAGACGCTACAACGGCGCCTGATGACTCTGGGCTCCATCTGTCTCTTTCGATTCCGCCAGGGTGGACTCGAACCACCGGTCTCTTCGGGCCAAACTTTGCACTCACGCTGCTGCTGGAGACGTTTGGGGTCAAGAAAACGCAACTCCAGCGTGTCGTAAACCAGGCCAGGAAGTGGCGGTTGGAAGCACCGCGTGGGGCCGATGATAGCGGGAGGAAGAAAATGGTCTGGGATGGGCGGGTGCGGGATGAAAGCTGGGAGCTGGAGCGGCAAGAGATCTTCCGGTGGATGAAGGATGAACCGTGGAAGGAGGCATCTAAGAAGGTTGAGTTGATGGTGGTCCGGTATGTGTTGAAGGATGTTTCTGGTGAAAGATTGGGTCATTGATGAGGAAAAGCACTGGGTACATAATCCCGTATTTATTCAAATCAGATCGCGGAGTACAGGCAAGCATAAAAGCGGGATGAGCTTAGCAAAATAAACTAACTAATAAGCTTATAAAATAGTTTAAAAGTAGTACATAGTGCCACAGGCAAAGACGTGGTGAAGTTCGTAAATTGTTACTCAATCTCGTCTCGTATTGATCACCGTGGCAAGTGTCGCAATAAAAGAGTTGAGGTTCCGCCATGTCCAGCGTTGCTTGTCGCAACGAACAGCATCGCCAAAGAAATTGAACAAGCCAAGTACACACCCAAACAATAATACGAACGAACGCCCGCCCCGTACAGCTCGCTACTCGGCATTGTACGCCAACGGGCCCCAAGTAGCACCTCCATCCAGAGGACTTTGCGACCCCGCGCTCGCAATAGTCACCCTGCCGTTGCTGCAAGTGTACGCTATGTCCATGTCCTGGAGATATCCTCCTCCCGGCGCCAGGTCATAGACCTGTTCCCCGAGGAACGGCACAGTCCCCCTGGCCGTGCCCGAGCCTCTTGTGTAGGCGAGGCAGGCAACCCCGGAGCCGCTACCCCCAGACTTGATGAAGAACCGCCCCGAGGCCTCTCCGTCGATGACAACGTCGACGGGGAGATTGATGCCTTCTACGGATACGTCCACTCTTGTTGTCAGGGCGGTATACGTAAAAGTGACGTTCTTCTCGTCGAAATCCAGGCCGCCGGAGCCGGACACGTCCACGGCGTTGATGGTTACGTCGGGTATCTTGGCGAGCTGCTTCCGCATGAGCTCGCGCGTGCTGGGGAGGTCGAGGCTCCACGAGTGGCCGAGCAGGCAGGGGTCCATGGCGATGCTCGACCCGGCGCAAGAGCCGGAGCCAGTGCCGGTAGGTTCCGGGGCTGAGCTCGTAGCGATCGAGCTGGAGGCCAAGCTCGTCGGGCATTCTTTCGTGTCTCTCTTCTTCGGGTCTTGCTTGCAGCAGCTGTCGTCCCTGTACGTCTGGGTGTACTGGACTTGCACCTTGTCGGAAGCCTTGTTCTCGCCCGAGACGACCAGGATGCGGATCTCCTGGGGGTCGCTCGTGCACGGGATTATCACCACGCCCTCAGACCCACCGCTAGAGCCGACGCTGGGGAGGTCGCTCCAGTACAGCTCGCCTTTCCGGCGCCAAGCGACTCGCTGCTTAGCCGTGGTGGACGCGTAGAGCTTGACGTTCTGCCCGGCCTCGAGCTTCAAGGTGAAGCCCGAGATGGTAAAGGGCGTCGTTTCTAGCACAGTGGTTCCCTCGCTGGCGTCTTCGTTGACGGACCAAATGGTGTTTTGGTACTCAATCGCCTTTTGGATGTGAAGTTGCTGGCCGCTAGTGTCGAAGATGCGACTGAACGAGAACAGCAGCGCGAAGAGATAAAAGTCATCGATAAATCCAGGGATGGAAGACAGACGGGCTCGCTCCCCGTCTCCGCTGGCAAAGATGGTCGACATGACAAACTGGTGCAGGTAGACAATGCCCCGAGATCGCTCAAGTGACTGGAACCACAGACTGGAGATGTACGGGTTCGCCTGCTGCCAGATGGGCTTGCTGGGGTCGTAGTCTTCCTCGTCCTGAACCTCTCTATTGGCGTAGGGGAAGACGACGTTGCTAAAGTATCGAGCCGAAGACTCCAGCGTCCACAACGTGGGCGAATCCGCAGAACCCAGCCCGACCATCTTCGCCTGCACGCAATGGTATATCTCGTGGGCGACGGCCTGCATGGCCCTGGGCGACAGCGCGACGGCCTGTCCGGTCGCCCAGCCGTTGAAGCTGCGGATCTGGCACGGGCCGTCGGACGTGGGCATGAAGGTGTCGACGGCGGCGTCGCTGTTCTCGGCGGCTCCGAGGATGATGACCATGTCAGGCGGAGGCGTCAGGGTGCTGTAGACGGCGATGCTCTGGGTGATGGCCTCGCCGAGGAGGGCGTCGATGATGCCGAGGTTGCCCTGCCATTCGTCCGTGTACACGACCGTGACCTTGGTCTGGCCGATGGTCTTGGGGTAGCCCGGGTACGTTTGGCAGTTGCCGTTGACCGTGTTGCGTTCTCCTGGGCTGATGGACGGCCAGAACGATGCGCAGTTGAAGCCTGCGGCCTGGACCACGGCGACGGGTAGGGCGAGAACAGAGAGGAGGTTCTTCAACAACATTGCGGATGGGAACTGGTGTGGGTGGTAAAGGAGGAAGTGGCCACAACGGTGAAGAGGTCTGGCGAGGAAGAGCTTCCTTTTCTATTTCATTATAGTTGTTGGTTGTACTCCAAGAACCACAGCTCGCATCCCAGGAGGCCCCAAGTAGCAAACCCATCTTCATCGCCGTTGACCACAAGGCACCGAAGACAATAGTGGCGAAGCTGAAGCCACCGGCCGCTGGCGACCTCCCTCGCAGCACGCTGTAGGTGTGCTGACGGCCGGTGGCTGGCAGAGCTGAGCAAGCCGCGGGCATCTCCCCGTCCTATAGCATCACGGCGCGTCGTTTGTGGCGGCCATGATCGCGTGTGCCGGCGTGCTCTAGTTTGGGCGCAGCTCAAGCCTCGTAGGCTGACAGCAACGCCATTGGGTTGCTGGACACGGTTAGCTCGACGCGGGATGCAAGGGAGTCCTACGCCAGCATCACGAGCCGTTCAGCCCTACGGGTTTATGCTTGATACTCGCCAAAGCCTATTGCTCTAGATGCTGACTGGCGTCGACGAGGAGCTGGGTTGGCTGGGGAAAATCAACCGAGGAGCGGTGACTCCGATGCTGGTCTTCTAGGCAACCGACCACACTCCCGACTGGTTTAACTCGGGCAACAAGGCCTCAACAGACCTTCATTCCTTGCCCACCTCGCTTAAGTGGCTTACTGTTGTCGTCAGCGGCTTGGTATTGTTCACACCGAATCCAAGGGAACTCTCCTGCTCGAAGTTGGATGCATCTCAAGAAAGACAGACTAGTCACGCCGATGCAAGGCAAAAAGAAATGCACCCTCACGTGTATGCCTAAGTGGCTGACAGCCCCTGACGTAGGTTTGAATCTACTGCAAATTTCATTAATTTGCTTGACTGGTACAAGTCTACTTTACACACCATCTGCCTTAGGTCTGACTCAACTTGCGAGACTACAGCTTTCTCCTGTTTTTCCCCGGTCAATTTTCTGTGTACACAGTGGTATTCGGAACAAGTTGAGCACACGTTCAGCCCAATTTGACCGCAATGACCATTTTGTTATTCAATAACAAGATCATAAACCGCCCAGCGGCATAGGAAGATAGCTAAGACTACAAATCCCTCGTCCTGATTACTCGATGCACCCAGCAGTGACCACAAAATAATCTTCCTTGTATTTCCAACCTCCTAATGCTCACCCCCAAAGAATCAGTCTACACCTGGCCGCTTACTTCGCGTGAGCCGCTGCAGGAGTCGCCGCAGGAGTCTCGGCCGGAGCTTCACCAGGAGGCGCCGCCTCCTCCTCCGCCACCGGGGGGTTGAAAGCGGCAGCTTCCAGCGCTATCTCGCCGACCGTCCCGCCAGAGACGTCAGTCCCATCGACGTTGAGAGCGGCAGCCGATGAAAGCTTCGAGTAGTTCAGGAGCTGTTCATCACTCGTCCTTGGGGCACTGTTAGCACTGGACATATCATGTTGATGGGTACTAAGACTCACGGGTTGACAACCATAACCTGGCCTTCTTGACAATGAGGCCCAGTAGCACAGTAGAAAAACGTCGGGTCGGTGCTCGTCACAGGCATGTTGAAGGTGCCGACTGTTGTCTGGCCCGCCTCGTAGGGGATGTGACCGCTGTGAATTGCCTCGGGGTTCGTCAACTGCAGCGGCTGGCAGGCAGCGTCCTCGCTGCTCTGGGTTACGGTGTGGTTGCCCGAGCTGAACTGGAATTGGATGACATCGCCCACGGCCGCCTGGACGGAGTTTGGAACGAAGGTGTCCTGGGTGCCCCCGACGACGACCGTGATGAGTTTGTTCGCCCTCTTCTGGATGGGGAGCTCTCTCCTGACTAGCTCGACTGTTAGTGCTCTGAAGCCTCTTGGAGTGGGTTATAGAAAATTTCCGTACTTCTGAAGGGTGGTTTCGCAGGTACGGTTGGTGGGACGAGCACCAGGGGCTGTGGCATGGCCGCGACCATGGCCACAAAAGCGAGTATCAACCAGGCCTGCATGATTGAAAATTCGAAAAGCGACTGAAAGAGCGGAAGAAATAAAGTGAGACCTGCTCAACGAGATGGGATATAATGAGTGACGTAATGGATACAGAATTATTAGTGAGTGGCTTGGTGTTACTGAGGGTAGCAAAGAAAAGAAGGCGGGAGGGCGCGAACAAGATATGGGACGAATTTGACTCAGATCTCGGTCTTTCGGGCTCTGCGCTTTGTTCCACCACACTCCCGAGGCATTAAGATATCATGAATACGGCCTCCTGGAACCCATCGTTCGGGGCTCAGACAGCCTGATGACGAGTCCCACCGTTCTCAGGTGTCTGGAGTCGGTGTCAAGCCGGGCGGAGTGTGGGAGTCCACGATGGCCTTTGTAGTTTGAGGTTATCCCGATTTGGCAATGCTGAGACCTCTTGGCAAGTTTATAAAACCCAGCGACGGAGATCTATTGGGTTTGCTCGGCCCTTGCACCCACCCGGTCTAGCGACAGTTCCTGTTTCCGACATGTGACACCAAGCGACCGAGCACCCCTTGGCGGCAGCTTCAGATTTCTGATGCAACGGTAAAAGACTCCACTTGCGTGTGACAGCTGGTTCACCACAGCAACTTAATTCCCGAACGGTGATGAGATCAAGTGGCTCCGATCGAACTGCCGCGTACGCTCGGGGTTGAACTTGGGAAGATGAAACTGCGTCGTTGTGTCGGAAACAGTCGGCGTGATCTCCCTCCGATCCGGAAATCAAAACGCCCACCCTCCCGCGGTTAATGTGATTCAATATTGAGCATGAGCTGTGACGTGTCTCCTTCTATTGGACGAAAAGCCCCGACCTTTTCCATTTCCCATTTGAGTTGACCATGGCGGGTTCTTGACTAGACACTCAGGTCTCTGGACTTTCCATCAACTTAGCTTTCTCCAGAGGTACTATAAACCCATAACAACTCTCTGTCGAGGTTATTGAGCGAGTAGGTTTGCAGTGCATAAAAAGACAGACCATGGTTTTCCGTCCCGCATACGCAATGCACGAACAGGACACGCACTTTGCGGATGCTGAGGTTAAACTCTCCATTCTTAGAAAAGCATAAGCTGATGTGGGTATATAAACGGCAGCCATGCCTTCTCTTCCAAACCCCAATCTTCTTAACCATACCTCATTCACGAAGACATCCCTCAAGTCAAGTATCCAACATGCCTCCCAGTTTAGAAGAACAGAACGAATACTACTACGGTCTGCCCAGTCAGCCGAAGCTGGCCGCTCGATCAAGTACAAATCCCTGGGTGCTCCGACGCAACCGTTCGCACGTTTAGAAGTTATTGTGCCCTGTCGGACGTCATCCTATTGCCGATTTGTGGAATGGCTCAACTGGCCCGCTCCAACGAGACATACCTGAAGTCCTTGGAAGCTTAAGATGAACCGTGATCGATGTTCTACGCCTTAGGAACAGGCCAGACATATACAGGAAAAGACCAACCACCGAGGAGCCTAAGCACGCTGGTCGAGAGAACGTAGAGAGGAGGCCATCAATAATGGGTATGCAGCGTATATGGCCAACAGGATGACTACTCTGCTATGCTTACAGCAAGTGGAGCAGAGGCTAAAACATGTTGCTGAACCAGTCACTCGCATCATTGGTCATGTGGCGTTCTGGCCCAAGTTCGGCCCTGGTCGTCCCTCTGGCTTGAGCGCCCTCAGGCTTAGAGACTGGGCGTTGATCGAACTGCACCTCGGGAAGCACACTTCACTCCTGGAAGAGCTCGAAAACCGAGTGCCTTTCTCGGAATGGTCGAGGTGTACGCTGCGTTATGCAATGGCATCGGAGGATCCCAAGTCGCAGTCGCAGTCCGCTTTGCCGATCGGGGAACACGCGCAGACAGTGCGTCTCCAAGGAATGGTCCCGGAGACGGAAACAAGGCCATCTGGCGGCAACTAACCAGCTGTCCTGGTTGCCAAATACGGCCGCGGCTCTGAGTACACTGTTGGCGTGGCCAACGTCACGTCGTTGAAACGAGAGTCCATAGACACTGTCGAATTTGTGTCCGAGGAGTGGTGCGTTCTCGGCTAGAAAGGCAAGGGGATCCGCCCGAGAGACGATTTTTCGGCTCCTGGAGACTCTAAGTCTTGTGTCCGGGATCTCAAGGCCCGCGCGGGAGGTATGTTGACCGGCAGCTGTGGGTCGCCGAGCAATCGGTATGATACAGCATATGCTACCCCGATTGCGTGGCTTCTGGAGGACATGCGATCCTGTGGCTATGATGCCGAGTTAATTGGCGAGGGGTTGGTCTAGGTTTTAATTCCACTTCTGCAATATACAGGTCTTGTAGGCAGGGTTGTGCACAGGAGCTGACCATGGATAAATGGGGAAACGTCAGAACCGACGCTCCTCTGGATACTGGACAATGCCGGGCGAACTTTGGGGGGCTTAATAATACAGCTTTGTTTCTTTGTAACCAAGGTTGACTTTCGCAAATTATTGTTGCTCTCGTCACTGCCTACCAATTCTCAAGTCCGTTCCTCATCTCTCCTGTGATGTGGGCATCTTAAAGACCTTCGTAAAAGAGCCCAGTATCTCAATCCCCCAAGGAAAAGACAAGAAGGCAGACGAATCTAAAGGCTTACTCCAGACTCAAATTCACCTCAAGACAACGACGTAACGCCTTGGTGAATGCCCTCCAATTCCTGCTTCAACTCCACCCAGATCCGATCCTGCAGCTCGGCTCCCGCAGCGCCCGCAGTAAGACCTTTAGTCGTCGTGATCTTGCAATCGGGCACGTACTGGCCGTGCGACTCGGGTCCAGCGCTTGCGCCGTGCACAAGGGTGCGCGAACCGACTTCGGTCGGTCGACAGAACAGCCTTAGAAGGATGCGGGCGATAAGATAATGGTGAACTTCGCGATGGAGGTCGCTCTGACATAGCCTATGTCGACAACCGATTAGCAGTTGTTGAATTATTAAAATTACGAGGCCACTTACCCAGGAGCCACGCAGTTCGCGATCACACCGCTAGAGCTCAAAGGGGAGAGTGCTGCGATTTGCTTGATGATGAACACCTCGAGCAGCTTGGACACGTTGTACCGATCTCCCATGTTGGCAGTGCTCTCGCTGTTCAGAGTCTCAAACAGCTTCCCTGGGGGGGCTTTGCGCTCCTTGAAACTTGCAACCTCGTAGAGCTCCGAGGCAGTGACCGTCAAATGGGTTTGCGTATTGAACCGATGCGCTGTCTCGCGAAGCTTCGGGTGTAGAAGCAGGGCTAACAAACTGAGCGACACGACATTCGTTGTGATCATCTCCTCGTTATCCTCCGTGATTCTGAACGTCCTCGTCCCGAGACCCGCGTTGAGGAGGAGGGCATCCAGCCGGGGCAATTGACTCTTGGCCTTTTCTGCGAACTCCTGGACGGAAGCGTAGGAGCTCATGTCGAGATGCCAGACAAGCACCGTCCCCGGCGGGCACGAAGTAGATTCCTGGATGTCCTTTGCAGCAGCATCGCCCTTTTCGGTGTTGCGGCAAGCGAGGATGACCTTGGATGCTCCGAGGCGAACCATGCGCCGGCTGGCCTCCAATCCTAGGCCCACGTTGCTGCCGGTGACGATGACGGTTTTGTCTTTAAAGGACGCGGTCGGGACAGGGGGGTGGGATATAAATTGTCGATTAATAAAGGCCAGCAGGAAAGACATGGTGTGTGAGCTGGGGGTGACTTCGTAGTGAAGATTTATTAGTATGGATGGGCTGAGGTTTGCTGGTTGCGAGATGGGTTGAGATTCGGGATGGACGAGGGCGGCGAGCTGGAAGTATTTAAGACATTGCTAGAGAGCGTCGCTAAGGCTTTAGAGCTCGCCTTTTGACGGATTTTTGAGCTCGTAAACTCCGAATCCAAGCGACGCAATTCCATCCTGCCCGTTAGTCCAAATCATGAGTAAGTACGTCCATCCCAGGCATCTCGCTCAACTCGCTCCCACGACGGAGGATGAGCGGGCGCTAATCCCAACAAGGTAACCGAGCACAGTGGATCTAGATGCGTCATCCCGGCCCGCCCCCAGCTGTATTAGTGGACCTCCCGCGTCCGCGTCCGCCGGGCCTCGGACAGCTTTTGAACCGGCCAAACTCCCCCTTCCAACGGACCGTGACGGGCTTCTCCTCCTCGGTTACTTCTTTCGAACAAGCTTCACGGTGCAAAAGGTCCCGGCTCTTGCGCAAATGGACTCTGTCGCTCATTTCAAGGTCGTTTCGCAGGACGACTACGCCCGCAAGATCCGGGGGGCGCGGAATCGTACCCCACATACAAAGTCCGTGTCCGGCTGTCTGATGTGTAAGGCGAAGAAGGTCAAGGTTTGTCGTCTGTGTCTACTGGGATTGGTCTCCAGGGAGCTGACTTGCGCAAAAGTGCGACGAGTCGAAGCCTACTTGTATCAGGTGTCAAAGAAATAGAAGGCAGTGCGCATATCCTCAGTCAACCGTTGGCGAGCCAAATCCAGCATGCTCCTACTCGACCTACCTAGACCCTCAGTATTCGGGCGGCGCAATATCTTCCTTGAGCGCCGTCACTATTATCCCATCTTCCTCAGGCGCCAAGAACGGTACATCCACCTTCTATCTCATGCAGCACTTGCATCACCACTGGGACGCAATCCTCAACATGCCCTTCAGCCAGGAGATCATCTCGCTGTCCAAGTCCCACTCCCTCGTCCGAAACACCATACTCGCCATTGCTGCATGCCATCTCCGCCATGTCTCACCTGGCATCATACACCATCGAATAGCAGAGCATTTCCAGCAGTCCCTCGCGCTACAAGACTACCAAGCCACTCTAGACACGCCTCGGCAGGAGCTGGGCCAGTCCGACGTGAACGTGCTGCTCCTAAGCGCAGTCTTACTAAACATTCTAGCCCTCACACTCCCGCAATCTGAGACCTCAGAACTGAGTAATTCGTGGGTTTTTAGTCCCAGAGAGGATAGATTAGGCTGGTTGGCGTTGCAGGCTGGCCTCCGACCATTGATAGTATCGATGGCAGAGGAAAATCTCCATAAAACCCTCAACTTTCTTGGCAAGATTTTCCTCGGGGAGGAAGTGGAGGTATTGACAGCAGTTCCATTGACCGACAGTCTGGACGAAGTACCGAAGAGCTGGATTCGGATCTTTGGACTGGACAACGAGCTGGATGAAGAAAACAACACAGGCTACAGCGGCGTTTTTCGCTTCCCGGTTGCGGTTGTAGCACTCCTAAGAGCCTTGAAGCCCAATCGACGCAACGCGCTAAAGAACTTTACGTTTCTCGCAAAGATGAAGCCAGAGTTTCGCAGTCTACTATTTACGAGGGATGAGAGAGCTCTGTGGCTGTTTGGGTACTGGCTGGGGCTCATGCGCCGGTTCAAAGGGCTTTGGTGGTGCGAACAAAGAATGACTCGGGATTACAATGCTATTCTCACATGGCTTGGACATCTGCGTCTTACTGATAGGCCTGGCGAAGAAGGGAAGATGTGGGAGGAAATGATGAAAGATCTTGAATTGGCGCCAGTGTATATTTAAGCCTGGGGGAAACCAGCCCAAGGCTTGGAGAAGTTTCTCAAAATTGAGATCACTCGGGGTATCTAACTAATATGTTCCTTGTTCAAATCTTGGTTCGGTACGAGGCCAACGAGCAGGGTTGTTTGCCCATGTAGGACCATCCTGAGATTGCGAACCCTACAATCTACGCGACATGCTGTTCAGGCTATCATCGTCGTCCCGATGAGAAGGGTAATAACTCAAATCGCTGCAGATTCTGATTCCCACCATATTGGTTTGGCCCTTTCAAGTGTCACATCTCAGATCTGAGGGTTCTGGGCGGGAAAATCTGGACGGGACTGAGGCGGGTGTCCTGTCGTAACAACTCGGCCCCTCCTGCATAGCCTTTCGGCTAGCTGTTGGCCGAGTGATACGATTCAGCATTGGTGTTTGTTGATACGTTTGCTTTCCTCAGAAGCCGTAGTAGAGCAGTATGGTATCTTGCCCATGGCAAAGACGAGCCGCACCCAACCGGTATTCTCGCCGTCGGTGCAAGTCTTGGACTCGACGGTGGATAATTGATGTCTGTCTCTGTGCCCCAAAGCCTCATGATGGGCCCAGGAGGACATATACCCAAAGCCCAAAGTAGACGGCAACCGCTAGGATTCCAGTGGATGACTGCTCTTGGAGAGGCCACGGTCCGTTTCGAGGAGCTAAAGAAGTCTCCGACAAAGTTACAGTAGCATCGGACAAGTAGGTCTTCGTATCTGGCGTCGCGGGATAGTAGTCTTGATTGTAGGTCGAGTTCAGCGAGACATCGCCGACGACATCGCCCGATTCCAACCGGATGTGCGTATCAACTGCGAGTTCCGCAAGCTGGTCCTGGCTGACGACAATCTCACGCGCACCACGGATCCAGTCGCCGTAACCACCGTAGCCGCCGTGCTGGCCGTAGCACAAGTTGATGCCGTTTCCGGTAATGTCCATCCCCCCCACGAGCGAGTCCCACTTGTAGCACCAGGTGTTGCCGTGGTCGTGGCCGGAGAACAACCCAATGATGCCGGGGATCGCGACCAGAGCCTCCATGAACGGCACGTCCTGCTCGCCGTACACACACGTCTTCTCGGGGTCGGCGTCGGCGCACCACCCGGCGCCTTGCTGCGCGACGGGCGGCTCGTCGTCGATGCCGGGCTGGAGGTGCGGGTGGACGCCGGCCTCGACCTGCAGGGCCCAGGAGGCGTTGACGGGGATGTGGACAAAGGCGAGCGACGGGATCGTCTTGTCGTACTTTTCCACCAGGGCGTTGTTCGTCTCGTTGAACCACGTCACGACGCTGGTGTCGACCCAGTCGGGCTGCGCCTCGCCCTGGAAGTAGTAGCCGCCGCGGCTGTCGAAGAACCACAGGAGCAGCTCGGGCGTGCAGCTGGTGCTCGACGTGCAGTTCGCCGCGTAGACCGGGAGGTAGTAGTTGGTGACGCCGGCCTTGGTTGCGTTGACCATCTTCTGCGTCCGGGAGTTGGTCCACAGGTGCTCCCGCTCGTACAGGGCCTCGGCGCTGAGGTTGTAGTTGTGATCGTGGTTGCCGTACGTCGAAGCCCAGGTCAAATTGCGGTCCACAATGGGAGCGACGATCATGTCGAGGTAGAGGGTGCTATTTTCGGCGTATGCTTCGTCGCCGCTGATGAGGTCGCCGTTGAGCACGACAAGATCAGGGACCTCGTAGTCCAGAACGTCCTCAATGACCCTGACGGTGTTTTTATCCTGTTCTGGCCCTGTGGTCGACTCAACTATTCCATGTTTAGCAACTATCCGTCGCAAGTTCAAGAGCGCGGACAAACAAACATTGGCCAAAGTGGAGGTCCGAGAAGACGGTGATCTGAAAGGTTCCGTTCGAGTTGAACTTCAAAGGAGCAAGACTGTCGCTGCTGGTCGCGCGAGGAATGGCAGATTGATGCGACAGCCCCGCCAGGGAGGCTATCAAAGTTGCTTCAAGTAAACGGATCATGTTGTAACTGGACCTGTATTGGAAGAGACGGTTACTGTAGAGCTGATGTCCCACCCATTGCTACGTGCCACACGGCTCTCCTATATATCGTGACAACCCTCAAACAGATGGCAGCGGGTTCCCGCCAACGTACGTCGCATGCCACGCGTCTGGAGGCTATCGTGAGCCACGCCACACGGCCACACCGGCGGCTCGGAGGCAGACGATGCAAAACAGCCGAAGGCCCTCGTCAAATCTAAGCTTAAACTAGCATCGGGCGTCAAGTCACGGCCCCCCGGCCTCGGTGCTCGGCAGCAAGCGCTCCACTGAGCCACGCAAGCTCGACTGACGCCCTACTCGGCACTGGCTCCGGGAGGGAGTCGGCAGCGAGCCGGATGACGGAGGCCTTTGTCCTGACTGCGGGCAGGCACAGGAACGAGGCTGACGGCATTTCTGGAGTATTTGTTTTTGACTGCACGACGAGAGAATACAGCCGGTGCCTCTTTCTCGAGACCGATTGATACGAGCCGAGAAAGAAAGAAAATGCTTTGATCAAAGACACGGCTCAGCGGGCTTCGGAAATGGGCCCACTCATCTTCCACGGGATGTGGGCGGGCCTCGTCATCGGGATCCTCCCTGGCTCAACGGGTACGCGTGTGCTAGCTTCGTATTGTTTTCGCTTACACGCAATGCATGCCAAAGTGTTTTCCCGACATTCTGCTTCTTCTAACTCGGTTAACTGTGGACCTTTGCGGGCTTTATAATCCCCTCAGTCTTATTACCTCGTGTTCCGACTCTTCATCCTCGTACCCACATACACCCAACCCCCCGGCACCAGTTCTTGTCCTCACATGCACCGGCACAATGGATCTGTATACAACCAATGCGCCAAACGAGTCTATAAGAGTTGTAACATTATTCAAAACTACCAACGCCATGCCAAATTATCCCTAGTCCATCCGACAGCCAACTTTAAATTCCTACTGCAACTTGCCATTGATTTTCTCCATGTGAAATCCGTTCACGAGACGTGGAACCTTGGTCCGCCTTGACCCGACGACTTTCTCCAGAATCTGCACCACAAAGACTTGAATGATCAAAAGGACGAGCCGCAGAACGTGATCGACTACCCCGAGGCGAGGCCGCCTCCCTCGGCTGAAAGTCGAGTCTTTGAAGTCGAAAGGTAATCTTGCCCCGAGATGCTCCTGGGCAACGTGAAGTCCACTGCTGAAACCATCCTCGTGAAATCCATACTTGGTCCATGCCCCCGCGTAACTTATACCACGGGTATTCTGAATGTCCCTCAAGAGCTTTTGTGCTCGGATAGCCGAGGGGTTATATAGGGGGTGAGAGTAGTAGTACCGCCCTTGGACTGTCTCCGGGCGAGGCTTGTAGATCGGGTTTAGTGTAACAAGAACGTCACCAAACGTATCCCGGGGTATGTGCTGAAGAATATTCATGTTGTATGTTAACGAAACCTTGTCGATGTTCGTCTTTCGTGATGCTGATGAGGATAGGGTGAGGTAGTTCCAACTAGTCCAAGCCTTCCGCCTCTTTGGCATCAGAGCCAGATCAGAGTGTAGCACTGCCTCATTTTGTGACGTTTTGAAGCATGACAAGATCGACCGTTCTTGGTCAGTTGCCGATGACCGCACAATGTCGAGTGCTTCATCGCCATGAGTTGCCAGAATTACATGGTCATATACTTCGGACGTGCCGTTTTCCAAGTGCACTCTTACTCGGCCATCACTCTCGTTGGAAACGCGCTGAACTGGCGTCTTTAGAAACAGATGGTTAGGGGGAAAGCCTCTCATCACGGCGTCGATGTAGGACTTGGATCCTTCTTTTATGGTAAGCCACTGAGGGCGTGCAGCTACCGTCGACAACAGGTGGTGGTTCCAGCTGAATGCAGAGTTAGTTTGAGGCCTGCAGTATGTTGGTCTGCGACTCACAGAAACCGGACCAGTGTCACGGCCGGAAAGTCCAGTGTGCACTTGTCTGGCCCCGTGCTCCAAACTGCCGCGGTCATAGGAATGAGATAGTCGTCTCGGAAGGCGTCCGAGTAACCCTCGCGGGCCAGGTAGTCCCCAATTGTCTCCTCCTTGCTCACATGATTCATCATCGCATTTCCAACATGCAGAGGTCGTGCCTCCTCTTCTTCATTAATGAGCAAGTCCAGCACGAACTGGTTGAAGCGCATGATGTCAAAGATCATTCTCCACATTTTTAGTGATAGAATGTTCCTCCTCTGAGCGAAGAGAGATGGCAGACTCGACCCAGCCCACTCAAAGACACCTCGATCCCGCGATACACTAAAAGTCATTTCCGTGGGGTCGATTTTCACGCCAACCTTGTCGAGGAAACTAATAAAATTCGCTGCAGTCGGCGGTGAGCATATTGGAAGTAGCGTCGACGTTGGTTCAACTTACGATATGTCGCCGCATTCAACACGATGAACCCAGTATCGACTGCCGTGGTGTACTTTCCCTTCTTGAACTGGACCGTATTGGTGTGGCCGCCCAGCCTGTCGGCGGCTTCGTACATGTACACATCATGGTATGTCTTATTTAGTGCCCACAGAGCGCCGATACCCGCGCAGCCGCTGCCTATAATGGCGACCTTCTTCCTGTCGAAATAATCAGTTGACCAGTTCATGGAGGGCTGGACGTCGGAAGCGACGATGGGGTTGAGGGCAGGGATGGCAACTTTGTTGGGCTTGGGCAATGTTCGGACGACGGAAGTGATGGTAGAAATGGGAAATGATGTGGAATGTAGGAGGACGGCCCGCGCATGTGATGGAGGAAAGGCAAATGTCTCGGATGTGATCTATTGTGATTGGCGCCGCGATGCAGCGGCTGAGGGTGTCGAGGATTGGTGCGACGGTGACGCATTGATGAGCGGGTGGGACGGCGAGCCAGTTTGGGGAACATGGCAAAAACTCACATATGCTGTGGCTCAGGCATAGCTGAGGTGGCTAGCTGAGCGGAAAAACAACTGTCCAATGGTGGAACGTAGGTAGTCAAGTATCAGCTACACGCGCAACCACAGGTGCTCACAATGAGAAAGGCGGAAGAATTATGGTTGGAGAAGGTCAGCCAGACTTCTGAGAACGTCGAGATGCGCAATGACATCGACGACAGTCTTCCCAACGATTGAGCCTGACCCACTCGGCCAGTCCTTTGCCCGCTAACAGCTGCGGAGCCACAGTGGCTGAGTCGGATGAAGCTAGACAGCTGATTACTTGCAATCACTGTTAATTCAACAAATTCTCTGCGTCCATCCACAGCCGCCGCTTGCGTCCAGAGATGGGAGAACCCACGAAGCCGTGTGAAGATAGTTCACACAATTACAACTCTAGGCGACCATAGAAGGCTCCCCTAATGCACGAAGGGCATTCAATACCAAGACTAGGCCAGGTCGCACACGGTCAAACTACAAAACCCAGACAGAACCTGGGCAAAGAAATGTCGAACACTCAACGGGATTGATCAACGTAAAGTCGAGTCACCAATTCTTAAAAGCGCCGTGCAGGAAACCTGCTTCAGTCTGCCCGGAGTCTTTCAACCCTACGCCACTGACAATAAGTCACAACGCAGAGCCGCTTTTTTGTAAATTCCGGGGGTATCAAATTTTTTCTAAGGAGAAAAGGGAAAGCAAAAAGAGTGGTATTCGGTGTCGTGGATAATATCCTTCGCTGTGACCAATGCACGGACCACTATGGCAGTCACGTGTTCTCTCTCCTCAGAGATTCATTGGCTAGGAGCACATGCAGGCAGCAGCCCCGTACTCCCCGCCGGCAGGACAATCCTCGCTGACGAACACGGCTAAACACCTAGCACCTACCATCACGCATAACACTTCGCCCTTTATCTTCAACAAAACATCACCCGAGTATTGCGCCACGCACTCTGCATCTCCAACCGCTCGTTCCACTTGCTTTCCAACTGCTTTCGACAAGTCGCCGGCATTGTATCACCCTGTGCGTGCTGTTTCTCTTGCCGAATCGACCTTCTCCAGCCTCCTTCGACCATGGCGAACCCCCTCGATACCGACGCCGGCTCGGAGCTGTTCGGCTCTTACGAGGCCGAATTTGAGCTGGTCGAAGCCGACTTGACGCAGAAGCTTGACCAGATTCCCGACCTTTCTGGCGAACCGCGGAAGGCAGCCATCAGCCAGGCAGAGCGTGCCCTTGAAGAGGCAGATGAACTGGTACGCTCAAAACCAAGCCGAAGCAATATGACTTCCGTCGCCTTCATGACACGCTGACACCTGCTCCCAATTCAGCTAGGGCAAATGCGACTAGAAAAGCAAAACATTCCCACCAGCTCCCGCACCGAAGTCAACAAGCGCTTCCGCTCCTACGAATCCGATACTGAAGACGCCCGACAGAAGTTAATATCGCTCTCCTCCGACCAGGCCGCCTTGTTTGGGTCACGCTACACCGACAACCCCACTGGGCCATCGGACGTTTATAAACAACATGCGACTCAACGTGATCAGCTAAACCGCGGGACTCAACGTCTACAAGATGGGTCACAAAGTTTGATGCGTACCACCCGACTCGCCAACGAAACCCTCGAGATTGGCGCTAGCACTGCTGCGCAACTTTATCAACAAAGACACCAAATCGAGGGTACCGGTCGGAACCTGGAAAGCGCTGACGGAACACTTGACCACTCTATCAAAAAGCTTTCAGAAATGGCGCGAAGGTATTGTAAAATGTCCGACAACTGAGCTCGACTCGCCGCTAATTGTATCAATAGGATGGCTACGAACAAAGTGATTACAATCGCCATCATTACGGTCTTAGTTGTTCTCATTATTGCGGTGATTTTCAGCAAGTTCAGATGAGCGTGGTTTTGACCCTGGAGTTTCGGTAGCCACGTTTGGTTTAAGCTTGCTCGGTGCTTTTGCTATCCTTGGTTTGTATGTGTTCTTCGTGAAGAAATGAACGACTCAAGACAAGCTAGCTGCTATTGTCGGAGGTAGATCAGGTTCTTACGTTGCAACTACGTGAACGTCACCCTTCTTGTTGTTCTCCTGTATCATCAATCATAATACTGGATTTCCCAGAATCACTGTAGATGGTGTGAAGAGTGCGACAAATTGACAGAATTGTTAGAAACCAAGGCTTTTACAAGAAGTCTAGCCGTCATGTTTTGAATGCTGAGCGAATGGACTCTACGTAAAGGCGGCAACGTGAGTCCCAATTTTACCAAGCTGCCCATGCCACAGGAGACTGGAGAAGCAATAAAAGAGAGCCAACTTCAAGTCCACTTGGTAAAACACTTGGAACAGTAACAATGTTGATTGTTCGATGATGGACCCTGCCGTCCCCAGATGACAAACATGCATCCGGTATTTACCCGATATTCAGCCGACAACCCAGCAAGGGCTAGTCAACCTCCAGCCTCTCTTTTTGTTCCTCTGCAAACCCTTTCCCTCTCACACACAACACCACCCAACCACCCCAGCTTCCTCCGCTTCTACCTCCTTTCCTCCCACTCGACGCGCTCCCCACTGGCATTCTACTTCTTTTCTCTGCACTCTTGGCGCAGTTAATTTATTGCTTTCTGTAGAGCTGCGGAGCTTTTCCGTTGGAGCTTGCTACGTGCTCAACGTGGCCTCTATGACCTGCGATGTCTGATTTTCTCGGGTAGGCTGGACGTGGTCATCGACACCTGTCTACGCCCGCTTACGCAGCTACAGGTCTCGTATTTCACTCATCTCAAAAAGTGACATTCGGTACGTCGCGCGCTTGTCCCTTGTCGTTGATCATTGCTAACCTCGAGACCAGCTATGTCGGCACTCTGCATGAGATAAACTCGGACGAGTCGACAGTATCTCTCGAAAATGTGAGGTCTTTTGGAACCGAAGGCCGGAAGGGCAGACCAGAGGAGGAGATTGCTGCCTCCGAGCAAGTTTACGAATACATCGTGTTCCGTGGAAGCGATGTGAAGGACCTACGAATCGAGGACCATCCGAGCATCAAGGAGAATAAGCCCCCTGCTGTTCCGGATGACCCAGCCATTGTCGGCGTGAGTACCCCCCATGTCAAATCTGCCTCCTTCTCTCCCATATGATGAATTATTCCGGATGTAAATCATGTCACTGCGGAAAAGCGCAAAAACGATGTCGAAATTTCCGTTGCCTTCCTTCTGATCTGGGAGAACATCTTACCATTTGTGTTGCAGCCGATTACAAACAGCTTGCTAACACATTTCTCAAGGCTCGGGCTCGCCCTGTTGCTCAAGCGTCGAACCAGAACGCTCCTCCACCAGGAGCTCCTCCATTTGCACCATACCCTCCAAACAACTTCTATGGAGGTCCACCACCTGGAAGCTGGGGCCGTGGCGGTGCACCTGGTCCCGGTCCAGGTCCTGGCCCAAACTTCGCGAACATGCCATATCCTCCTCCTCCTGGATGGTTTCCTCCTGGTCAAGGGTTCCCTCCTGGCGGTCCTCCCGGCGGCTCTGGGGGTCCAGCGCCGTGGAACTATCCCTACCCTCCGGGGCCTGGTGGTCCTGGTGCTCCAGATGTTGCCCAAAACCAACGGGCTGCTCCGACCTCTGCTCCGCCTCAGGATTCGAAGCCCGCACCCATCGGGCCAGGTGCCGATAGAGGCAAGGCTACTGGCCCTAGTGGACAGGCTGCGCCTCCCACCGAGCCCAAGTCTTTGGCCCAGGGCCCTCGACAATCTTCACATGCACCGACCCCACCTGTAGACTCGAAACCTTCTGTCGAGGAAGTCAAGCAGGCTGTCGCCGGCCACGCGCAGGGCCAAGCTGCAGACGCCAAGCTGGCACCCTCTGGGCCTAGGAACCATCGGATCACCCCAGTCATCCCACTTTCTGGGCCGGTTGCTAAGCCATTTCACCTCCCTGGTGTTTCGGATACCACCGCCAAGCCCGCCGTTACCACTACACCAGGAAACGTTCAGGACGCTACGAATGCGGCGAGAGCGGCTGTTGCCGTTGCTATGGCACAACTCGGAAACCCTGGCAGCAACGCTATGGACAATCTGACCAAGAAGGTCAACGAAATGAGAGTCAATGCCGTGGGGGGTGCACCGGCTAACCGTGGCCGTGGCCGTGGAGGGCGGTCTGCCATCACCAAGGTCGAAGTACCGGACTCAGACTTCGATTTTGCTGGAGCCAACGCCAAGTTCAACAAGCAAGATTTAGTCAAGGAGGCCATCGCTGGATCTCCTGTAACCGAAACTACTGGTGAGGCTTTCGAAACCTCTGAACCTGCCACCTCCAGTGATATCCCCGTGGCTTACAACAAAACAACATCATTCTTTGACAATATTTCAAGCGAAGCCAAAGATCGCTCTGAGAATGGGGGACAGAAACCCGGTGGTCGAGAGTGGCGTGGCGAAGAGCAGCGAAAGAACATGGAGACCTTCGGTCAAGGGAGTGTGGATGGTGGCTACCGTAACTTCCGAGGACGAGGCCGAGGTCGTGGACGAGGTGGTCGTGGTGGATTCAGCCGCGGTGGTGGCCGCGGTGGGAACCGACCTCAATACCAAACAACGCCGGCTGCCCAGTAGTTACGCTACATGGGTTCGACGAGACTGGTACTGATAATCTGTCCAGCGCGAACCAGGAAGCGACTTGATGCCGAACCTTCATGTTGGCGTCGGTGAACCACATTAGTGGACGCACAGCGCATGGCTTTTCGAGTTTGCTGCCCTTGTATAATCATCTCGGATTTGAGGCTTTTAGGCGACATTTCAGCCGCCTCGGAAAGCAAATAACGAAGTCCCAGCGTCACAAATAGTGACTTGAATGGATAAAAAGAAACTAGGTTTAGGCCATCATAGGAACAAGGTCAGCGGGGCTCGGAGTTAGGATTGTATTGAATGAAGACAAGGTCGTTAGGAGAATCGCCTCGCATGGCAGGTCACTTGGGGGGGG